>BLSH010341917.1:870147-899514 GCA_018402905.1 Glandirana rugosa | reverse complement strand
CTAGGCTCCTACTCCACATCCACCCCCCTTCCCATTTTTTTACTTGATTTTAATTTATTTTCCCTATCCCCATTTATTTGTAGGGCACTTGCCCTAGTTTGAAGATGATTTTAGAACAGTTATATGGTTTCTACCGTTAATTAATACTTTTCAGACACAGTTTGAAGATGATCCACATTCACCTCCATTTTTGCTTTTTTTTGTTTTTATTTTTTTAAAAATATTTAAAGTTATTTCCCTGTCCCCATTTTTTTTGTAGGGCACTTGCCCTACCCTTACCCCCATTTTACTTCCTTTTGCAGCCCTCTGGGGCTTTCCAGGACTTTGCTACAGCCATTTTTGTGCCTAAAAGTTCGGGTCCCCATTGATTTCAATGGGGTTCGTTGTCCGTGCGATCGTTCGGGTTCCGTCCGGACCCGGACCCGGACTTTGTCCCGAAGTTCGGACGGACCAGCAGAACCCGAACGTCCAGGTGTTCGCTCAACAGTATTCAGGACGTTAGAAATACCTGTTAGGGCTTGCGAGTCTGTGTCCATGTCGGATATCGATTGATACCACTTTTTGCCTCTTCGCTTCCTCCCCCGTCTTGTCTTTTTGTATCCTGAGGTTTTGTTTTTCTGTGTGGTTTCCGTGACCAGTTTTTTAGCAATAGGTGTACTAGCTCCCGATGGTCGTTTAGTAGACATGAACACCTGTGCTCCAGCTTGATCAGAGTCTGATATAACAACCAAATCCTCAACATATTCTGTTTCAATGTCCGAAAAACTCACATGTTTATTAGATGAAAGGCTCCTCTGTCGGCCACGTCTCCATACATATACTGCATTTGTATCACAGTCCAATTTATTTCTAAACATTTTTTCTTTTTTGTTTTCAATAGTATCCTTTTCAAGTTGATTCAGTCTTTCATTAAGCAATTTGTCCAAGTCTTTGAACTCAGCCATATCCTGTAAAGGTTTAATATCATCCTGGAGGCTAGAGATTTCGGACTGAAGTGCCTCCATTTCTTTGTTTTTAGAAGCGATGATAATGTTCATAAGGCTCATGGAACAAGTAGACAGAGTATCCGTCCATTTTTTCTTTAATTCCTCATCAAAAAGTTTGAATGTAGGGAACTTTTTGATCCGTAGTCCCCTAGGTATACGTTCCAGAGCCACGTATTCAGACGAAGTACAGGATTCCCAATAGGCTCTTATCTCCTTATTCATTGCTTTTTCCAATCTTCTAAACAAGAGCCTAATGGAGCCATGGTTGCCCTCCGCACCTGTGATCAACGTGCTCCGGGCATCCATCCTGAACTACACCATCCCTGTCCACCGTGGATGCTGCCCTGTGTGGTTTGGTGCCGTCATTGGTAGCCCCCAGAGCTCCCGGCAATGGTGATCCCGGCTGACATGTGTTTCCAGGCATGGGCATCCTACTCCTAGCACTTTGATGACTCTGTAAGTTTTATACATTGGTGGTATATTTTTTAATTTTTATGTGCTTATAGATCCTTGTCTCATAGCCTACAATTTTGAATTATACATATTTATACTTTTTATCATAGATAGGCTTGCTCCTGAAGAGTGACCATTAAATCATGAAACGTGCGTCGAGCTACGAACAGTCCTATCCTCTCATGTGCTGTATAAAGACTAAATATTTTTTGATATTAGACCCCTGCTGGTATAATCAATGCTATTTGATATGAGACCCCTGCTGGTATAATCAATGCTATTTGATATGAGAATCCTGCTGCTATATTCAAGATTTCAGTAGTGATTATGGTTATTTATTTGGCTATGGGCCATGGGAAATTTGTGAATATGTGTGTATACATATGATATTTTACTGCAATATGAATTGTACAGTGTTATATACTTTTATTGTAGAGCATGGTCTCAAATCTATATTATTATATATATATGAATTAAAAATTGATTAACACTATCGTCATATCCAAGCACTTATTCATTCTCCATTGCACGCCTCACTCAAAGTCCCACTTTTTGTTCCTTTTGTCCTAACAGTGTATATTATTTAGTCTGTAGGAAAGTTATAGAATCCACAAACTATGGTATATATCTTAAAATGATTAACTGATGGCCTACCTCATTTCTTGAGGCCCAAAAATGTCAGAACAGGGCAAATATCCCCCAAATGACCAGTCCAAGGTATTTGGTAAGAGGCATGGCAAGTTTTTTGAAGTGGTATTTTTTTGTCAAAATTCTTTGGAAAATGAAGAAAATTAAAAAAAAAAAATCACAATTTTTTTTTTTGTTTTACACACTGCCACCAGTACAGCGTCATCATGTAACTGGTGTGGCGGTGATCAGGGACAATGACTGGTGACAGTATGACATTTTTTTGTGATTGCTTAGAGCAGTGCATTACATTGCTATAAGCAAGCATTTTACTGAATAGAACTGATTCATTCAGTGTGTTTTGTTTTGATTAGCTGTGATTGACCAAAGCTAATCACATGACAGGCTGTGATTGGCCCTGTCTGTACCATGTGATTACACTGACCAATTACAGCTAGAAACACAATTGTATACAATGGATGGCTCAAAAGAAAGCCATCCATTGTTTACAACTGTCATGTGACCTGTTGTGATTGGTCACAGTGGTCACATGGTATCGGCAGCGAGCCGGTACACTGATCCGTCATCAGCTGTGTCCGTTGGATGCAGCTGGTGACAGATCGTGCTGCTACAAAGCCCTGCGTTTCAGGAGGGTGTCATATGATTGGTCATTGGTCACAGCGGTCACATGGTACCGGCAGCAAGCCAGTACACTAATCAGTCATCTGCTGTGGCTGCACGGCCCCACAATCCAGGAGGGCATTATAACATGTCCACTCAGATCGTCAAGAGGCCCACCCAGCCATCATGTTATAGGCATGGGTGGGAAATGGTTAAATGTAGTGTAAGTACCTAATTCTGATATGGCAGTTGTATTTCTGCCCATCCAGCCCTGAGGATTACACAGCTCTACCACACACCACAGCCCTTTTTGGGCTGTCAGGAGACCTAATTTTTCTCTGCTGCAGCACTTACAGGTCTTGTCCCTCCCCCTGCCTGTGGTTGGAGGGTGAAAGGAGAAGCAGCAGACTGATGAGCGCATCTCTCTATCACTCTGCTCTCATTTCCTTTACACATGTTGCTTTTTAGCTTTGTGGTACTTCTGCTTGCTTCAGTCTGAGCTCTGCTGTACAGCAGATTGCAAGAGCTTGATACCAGATCAGATTCCAAAGCTTATAGTGCTTATATTAACCCATTCCCACCTAGCCAGATGGCTGGGATGGACATCCCGGTCAAGTGACTACTGTGATGATCCCTATGATTAAAGTGATTGTAAGAGCTTACATTTTATTTATAAAAATAACAAAGATGTTCTGCTTACCTGCTCCCGATAATTTCCCGATCATGTGACCGGAGTGACAGCCAATCACAGAAGATACATGGTCATAAGCCCCGCCCCACCTCCCGGAATAGCAAACCCCTTAAAGGGCTGGTGCCAGCTGGCGCCAAGGGGTTAAGCCTTGCTGTGGGTGAAACAAGTTGGGGGCATGGCTTTGGGTGGGGGTGACAGAGTGCTGTCATTGCAATAAACCTTGACTAGAGTTGAATGTCTTTGGTGTGTGGCTCATTTTCTGGATGGTACCCTGTGATTGACTGTCACAGTAGTCCAATCATGACTAGACAGGAAGTGTGGGCTCTTAGCATCGGAAAACCTCGGCCAACCATGGATGACGTGGATGTTAAAGCCCACCCTCTTTGCTGCCACACATACGCGTTAAGTAGGCGACAAGAGGTTAAACCAAAAATACCATTAATGATGTATAAATGAATACGGAGTTGCATTAATTTGTGCCTTTTTTTGCATCTGCCTGGAGTTCAGCTTTAATCCTCAGCTCCCATTCCCCGTCCGTTGTGGGGATTCAGCATATCTCGCATCAGGATATGATGATTCTGATCCGCCGGTGACAGGCTGATTTATCTGTGTTGTGCCTGTCAGAACTCCGCTAGGAACTGCAAGCAAACAGATGTAAAAAGTCAGATGTAAGCTGCGGGCACATTAAATGTGATTCGGAGTGACAAGTAAATGGCAGGATCTGGGCGGCCATAGCGGCAAAGCGTTTTTCCTGTAAAAAGAAGCAGAAGCCAGCAAGCTTTATTCCTCAGAGGAAGAAGGTGCGCAGTGCCCTAATTTCACAGTAAATTCAATGCAACGTTTTTTGTGAGCCGGGTCAGAGTCACACGCGGAAAATAAAACGGAACGTCTAGCGTGGCGTCTATGAATCATTCCAACTGAGAAATGTAGAGAGGAATGTTTTCATCCAGGCTTTCAGATGGCATGTCATTCCAATATTTTTATACAGTTCTATATTTCAATAATGTATGGGAACTCGCTTATTTTACAGATGTTGGGTTGTATCAGAAGATGTTTGATGGCTTGTATTAGCATTGGACCAATTTTCGCCATTCTTCCCCTCTCTGCTACCTGAAGTGGCTTTCTAGGAAAAGTCTAAAAATAATTGAATGGAACTATGGGGGATGAACAAAGATGGATAAAGGGATTTGTAAAATAATCAAGCATGTGCATCGCTCTGTTCTTATCCTCCTGAAGATCTAACTGCAGTCTGCAGACCACCATACAAGTCATGAACCATGATTGCTTGCTCTTCAGGATTGCGTAATCCTTACAGAACAGAACATATTCAGGGCGAATAACCCCCGGTTCGGTTCGCACCAGAACTTTCGAACATCGTGAAAGTTCGGAACCGAATAACGAACCCAATTGAAGTCTATGGGACACAAACATGAAAAATCGAAAGTGCCCATTTTGAAGGCTTATATGCAAGTAATTGGACATACAATGATTATGGGGGTCCGGGTCCTGTCCTGGGGGACATGTTTCAATGAAAAAAAAGTTTGTAAAAAACGTCATTATTAAATGAGCAGTGATGTATTGATGCTTAAAGTGAAAGCATAAAAAGGAAAAATTCCTTTCAATATAGTGCCTGGGGGATCCCCTTAGTCTACCTGTAAAGTGGCGCATTTGTACTGTGTATAGAAGCTGCTGCAGCAATGATTGCATTTATAAAGCCAAAAAAAATACATTTTCCCAGCAAGCTTTCTTTATTTTGTAAGCAACTGCTTGGGGAGCCAGAGTGTATGATGGGGCCACAATGTAGTGCACTGGGAACAAGATTATAGATTTTTTGGATAAATCATGGTGTTTCTTCCACAGACTTTGGATAGAAATTAGGGGTGCGGAAAAATTGGTCTTTGGTTGTCAGTGGTGCCTTCACACCACAACTCTATTGAGGTACTCTTGATGAAAGCAAGAATTTGCCTTGCTGTAAAAAACTGAAATGATATGCACCTGTCAAACAAGTGTGGAAAATGTTGTCTTTGGGTGTCGGTGGTGCCTTCACAGCGTAACCCTATTGAGGTACTCTTGATGAAAGCAAGAATTGTCCTTGCTGTAAAAAATTGAAATGATAGAAGGGGCTTCATAGCTGCTAGTAATCCAGGACTGATTAATTTTGATAAAAGTCAGACGGTCCACTGAGTCTGTGGAGAGACGCGTTCTTTCATCAGTAACAAAACCTCCAGCAGCACTGACTGACCGTTCAGAAAGCACGCTGGATGCAGGGCAGTCCAGCAGCTCAATAGCATACTGGGCAAGTTCTGGCCATTGGTCTATTCTCATGACTCAGTAAGCCAGTGGAACATCGACTGGAAAGCTCTCCATCTCTGTTTTCCCCCCCTAGAAAATCGTCCACCATGTTATGAAGACGTTGCCCATGGGATGTGGAAGCTGACAGCCCTGGGCAACGAGGACTAAAAAAATTGAGAAATGCATCACATAGGCGGCCGTCTTCTTCACCTCTCCTCTCTTGACCAACATAAGCCTCAAAACTATGTTTTCCATGACACTGTAACCTACCAGAGTCGGGAAAAGTGTTTGATAAACTCCTCTTTAAGGTGTCCTCAAGAGATTTAATCTTCTGCACTCTCTGTGAGGACGGGATGAGTTCTGAGACTTTCCTCTTGTAACTGTGGTCAAGGAGGGTTGCCAACCAATAGTGATCCTTCTCCTTTATGCCATGTATTCTTGGGTCCTTTCGTATGCTTTGAAGCATGAGGGAGCCCATGCACTGCAAATTTGCGGAGGCATGAGAAGCAGACTCCTCGAGGTCACTCAGGATTACAGTATCTGGAACTGCCTCCTCCCAACCACGTACTACTCCCAAGGGTTCTGGGGATGGAAAACCATCTCTCACTGTTTGAGGTATGTCTTCCTCTGCTTCAATGCCTCCAAAACTGTTAGAATCCTCCTCCTCTCTCTCCTCTTCTGTGGCATAGGAACAATGGTATCTGCATAAAGTGAGCCTTGAGAGGAAAGGAAGTCCTCCTCTTCCTCCCGCTGCTCTGCCTTCAGTGTCCTGTCCATAATGCCACACAGAGTCTGCTCCAGCAGGAACAAAACAGGGGTTGTGTCACTGATGCATGCATTGTTACGGCTCACCATCCTTGTGACCTCCTCAAATGGTGACAGGTGGCGTGGGGAAAAAAAGCTGAGATGGCCTAAGCCTGTCGTTGTGCTATACTGACACAGGCACCCATTGACAGGCCTCTGCTGCATGTGCAGCCACTGCAGCATTGCCAAAGTCGAGTTCCACCTGGTGGGCATGTCACAAATCAGGCGGTTTACAAGCAGGTGGAATTGGCACTGGCTGTAATGGCTACAGACTCTTCTGGCCTGCTTTAGCAGATCTTTCAACCCTGGGTACCTATTTAGGAAATGCTGCACCACCAAATTGAGGAGATGTACCAGGCATAGCACATGTGTCAAGTTTCCCTGTCTAAGGGCGGACAGGAGGTTTGTGCCATTAATGCACACCACAATTCCTAGCTCCAGCTGGCGTGGCGTGAACCACCTCTGGACCTGTCCCTGCAGAGCTGCAAGAAACTCTGCTCCAGTGTGGTTCATGTCCCCTAGACACACCAGCTGAAGCACGGCATGGCACCTTTTAGCTTGGCTCATTGAATAGCCCTTTCAAAGCTTAGGGGGTACATGAGGTTCATAGGACAATTCAGCAGAGGAGGGCATGGAGGAGAAGAAGGAGGAGGTAGAGCTGACAAATCTCGCATCACCACCAGCTGTATGGAGACATGGGGGCACAACAAGCTGCAGCACTGAGACCTGTTCTGCATCCTTCTGAGTTGCAAGCAGAGTTACCCAGTGTGCTGTGAATGAAATATATCATCCCTGCCCATGCTTGCTGGACCAAGTGTCAGCAGTAACGTGGACTTTATGGCTGACTGCCTTGCCCAACGATGCAACAACATTGCCTTCCATGTGATGGTAGAGAGCTGGAATGGCTTTACATGAAAAGAAATAGCGACTGGGGACCTGCCATTGTGGTACAACACATTCTGAAGAATCACGGAAGGGGCAGAATCCACCAGACGGAAAGGCAGAGGTTGTAGAGCCAGCAGCTTTGACAAGCTTGCATTTAGACACTGGGCATGTGGGAGGCAGTGACTGTATTTTTTTTCCGCTGCAGAAGATGGGGCAGAGAAATTTGCTGGCTATAGTCTACAGCTGGTGGTGTGCCGCTGGCAGATGTGCTGCAAGGACCTGGGACACTCTGTGCTATACCATCATCCCTGTCAGTGGAGGCTGCTGAGAGGTCATGAGGTATAGCAGGGGCAGACTGAGGTGAGTAAGGAGGAGAGACAGATTTGTGCACCTTTTGTGTGGCTTTTAGGTGATCTTGCCAACGGGCTGAGTGGTGGGAGGTTAAATGCCTTGTCAAGCATGTGGTACCCAAATGGCTGGTGATTTTTGCCACGCTTGATGTGGTTGAGACAAAGTTTGCAAATAGCAACAGTGCAATCGGCTGCACATGTACTAAAAAAGACCCAGACAGCTGAGCTGTGGGAAGTGGGCCGGGAGATAACAGCTCCACAATGTGATGGAATAGGGTGGCTGCTCTCTACTCTTCTATGATGGCTGCCTCGTTGGGGTTGTGCCTCACCCTCACATTCCTCCTCTGCTCTATCTAGCACCAAAATTGTGTCAGTGACCTCATCACCATCATCTCCTCCATCCTCATTACCACTGGAGACAACTTGGCAATACACTGCAGCTGGGGGAACATCCTTCCTCAACCTCAGAACCAACATCTGAATCAAGTAATGGCTGTGCATCGTCAAGGAGCAAGTGGCTGACGCTGTGTTCCAAAACCTCAGCCGACTCCTGCATGGCTGATGCTGGGGCTATGGCAGGAATAGCTGTGGACAAGGAGGCAGGTTTAGCCACTCTGGCAGCTGCAGGGGACTGCACACTAATCTCTGCTTGGGTGACGGAGGATAAGGAGGATGAGGACAGTTTAGTAAGCCAGTCCACCACCTCCTTTGCATGATTCCCTGCCTGAAGACTGACCATGTCCAGCTTTGGCTGTGGATACATACACTGCTGAGATTATGACTAAGCGGGTATAACTCCCGTGAAACGCGTCAATAGTTTATGCCTTTTTGATGTACTTCCCATGGACTGTTATGTGAGTGACATGTATGTCGTTTTTATCTAAATAAATTCAATTTTCTTGCAAGTTCCTGTGGTGCTGTCAAAACTTTCATTTTGGATTCTATGCTATCGGCTCACGGACCGGACGTGCACACAGCCTTCTACAGATTTATTTCTAACCTGGAGCTGCTTTGCCTTTTTGTGTTCAATACATACACTGCTGGCCCCCTTACAGTGCCATGGGAACATCTGCCTCTCCTTGTCCTCACAGTCATGATGGGGGGTGCTGTTTATTAACAAAATGTAACAAAGATGTGGAAATGTGTACGTGGATGCACTTTAATCAATGGAAAGTGAAATAATATACTGCAATATACTGCGTCAAACGTGCAGTAACGTACAGAAATATACTACATTAACCGTGCACTAATGCAATGAGATATACAACGTTAAACTTGCAGTAACGTACAGAACTATATGGCGTTAAACTTGCAGTAACACACAGAAATATATGGCGATAAACTTGCAGTAACCCACAGAAATATATGGCGTTAAACTTACAGTAACGCAATGAAATATACGGCATTAAACTTACAGTAACACACAGAACTATATGGCGTTAAACTTGCAGTAACACAATGAAATATACAGCGTTAAACTTGCAGTAACGCACAGAAATATATGGCATTAAACTTGCAGTAACACAATGAAATATACGGCACTAAACTTGCAGTAACACACCGAACTATATGGTGTTAAACTTGCAGTAATGCACAGAACTATATGGCATTAATCTTGCAGTAACGCACAGAAATATTTTCAGGGCTGCTCAGCTGAGGGTTAATTGCCAGTCTCAGCTTCCACTACGTCTCATATGATGACCATATCCTGCCTTGTTAAGCCAGCTCTGCTGCTATATAAACTGCTTGGATCAGATTGCAGATGCCTTCGTCTTTGTCAACATCTCTAGATAAATCTCTGCTGTGTGTTCCAGAGAAGCCCGAAGCAAAAAAAAAAAAAAAAAAAAATGAGCGTAGGGCTTTAATGACAGGGTCCCTGGGCGGAGACAGTGGGGGTTAGCTAGCCAAGGGATGTTAGATGAGACAGGGGGTGTGGCAGGGTTTATAAGGCAGGGGCGGTGGCTAGGCCTCAGCAGAGCGGGAGCAGAAAGAATTGGAGAGGACCTGCGGTGTAGCCCTGCAACCGACCACATGGCGGATATCGAGGCCTTACTGCGGCAGCTCCATGCGGCCGCTTCACAGCGCGGCGCTAGCTGGCTGCAAGACAGCATGGCAGCGATCAGTGTGGATCCGGAGGGAGTCGGGGAGCGGATACCGGCGCGCGCTAGGCGGTCCCGGCCGCCTGAGCGGTACAGTCCTGCCGCTTCCCCGGGAGCTGGGCGCCGCCATGGGAGCCCGGATGCAGACCCTCCGGGCGGAGCGGCTCAGTCCGCACAGCCTGCTACGGGCCGGTCCCCCGGGAGGAATCCCCGTCAGAGGCGCAGCTCCGCCAGGCGGGGTAGAGGGGTGTCCAAGTCGTCTCCCCTGCCTGGGCGGCGTGGGAGTGAGCGGGCGGCGGTCGCCCCGCGCGGCGAGGTACCAGTTGGGGGGCTGACCCGGCGTGGGAGTGGAGTCCGGGGTGCCAGGCAGTCGGGAGGAGTGGCTGGCACCCAGACCCGGCGCACGCGCAGTGCGGCTGGTGAGGAGGAGGAGCCCAGACGTGCGGAGACTTCAAAGAAGAGGAGGTCGGTGCGCGGGAGGAGGCCTTCGGCGAGGGGTGTGGTCGCGCAATGGCCTGGCTCCCCCGGGGACGACGACCAGACGCGACCCGGAAGGACGTCGCCCAGATCAGAGGGAGAGAGATCCAGTTCTGAGGAGGCGGACGGATCGGCGTCGGTGGAGACGAGAGCTGTGGCTGTGGGGGTTCCTCCTGGGCAGCCTGGTGAGTCATCTAATTCTTCCTTTGCTTCATTTTGTGTCAATTTGTGCCAGTTATTGGGTATGGATAGGAGGGCGATGCCCGGGCCTATCCCGCACCCTGCGGCAATGGGGTCCGCGGGGTCTGGGGCAGCCCCAGGGCGTAGGGAGTTGTGTATGGGTTCTCAAGGCGGGGCAGGTTCGCCGGTGGATGCCTGGGTGACTCCGACCGCAGGGGCGGTCGGCGCCCTGGGTGGGGGTCCCCCCGGGGATGGGTTCCCCTCTGCAGCACCAGCCCCAGGCGGGGCGGAAGCTCCGAGGACGGATATATCTGACTCCGCGAGGGGTGAGGTACATGTGTGCTTCGAAGGCCCCTTGGGGGCTCATCTGAAACAGGAGGTTAGGGAGAGGATATGGCAGGGCGAATGCGTGGACATTTTCTCCCTGCTCCCCTTAGAACGTTTCAATTTAGATAGGGTACGGTCGGAGGAGGCCCGGAGGGAGGAGGAGGAGCAACGGCGCTCACGTTATATCCCGCGGACCTTTGCCAACTGGTTGCAGGCGTTTGCCATTTTGGCCAGCGTCATCGGGGAAAGACAGCCGGAGTGCTGCTCCCCCCTTTTCTGTTACTTGGATGCCATTAGCGAGGCACACCGGGTGTACGGAGGACTAGCGTGGTTGCGGTACGATGAGCAGTTCCGGCAGCGGAAGGCTCTGCGGCCCTCAATGCGATGGGACCACAAAGACATTAGTCTATGGATGAGGTTGATGACACCCACGCGGGGCGGGTCTTCCCAGTTTTTTCAGGGGGGGGGCGGCGGCCCAGGTACCCCAGGTCTGTCGGCCGTTAAGCGCAAGGGGTTGTGCTGGCAGTTCAACGAGGGGAGTTGCCGGTTCGGAGCCAGCTGTCGTTTTCGACACAAATGTTCCGGATGTGGAGGGGCCCACCCCCTCTCCCGTTGTGTCAGACCAAATAAAAGTCGTACCGGGGATTCTTCGGGAAAAGGGGAGGACGCCGGTGAACGTTCACAGGCTGCGCCCCTTCCTAAATAGGTACCCGGACCGGGCGGTGGCTCGGTTGTTGGAGGTGGGTTTTGCGGACGGTTTTAGAATCCCGTGCTCTATGTCAGTTTTTCCCCCGTTCGCGGACAATCTGCGGTCCGCCCGCCTTCACCCTGAGGTGGTTTCTGAGAAGTTGGAGAAAGAGGTAAGGTTGGGCCGAATGGCGGGTCCCTTTGGGGACCCTCCATTTCGGAACCTGGTGGTGTCCCCTCTGGGGGTAGTTCCCAAAAAGGAGCCGGGCAAGTTTCGCCTTATCCATCATCGGTCGTTCCCCAAAGGGGGCTCGGTCAATGACGCCATTGATCAAGAGGCGTGTGCGGTGTCGTACACACCTTTTGATGCGGCGATTAAGTGGGTACGCAGGTACGGTCGGGGTTCGCTCTTGGCTAAATCGGACATCGAGGCCGCGTTTAGGCTCCTCCCAGTCCATCCGGACTGCTTCCACCTGCTGGGGTGCAGGTGGGGGGAGCTGTTTTACGTGGACCGTTGTCTCCCAATGGGCTGTTCGATTTCTTGTGCCTTGTTCGAACGGTTTAGTTCTTTTGTGGAATGGGTAGTTCAGGAAGTAGCTGGGGTGAGCTCGGTCATCCATTACCTGGATGACTTTCTGTGTATAGGCCCGCCGGGTAGCAGAGTGTGTGGGGTTTTGTTGGCGACGTTACAACACGTTGCAGAGAGTTTCGGGATTCCACTAGCGGCGGAGAAAACCGAGGGCCCGTCCTCACAAATGACTTTCCTGGGGATAGAGATCGATACTTGGGCAATGGAATGCCGTCTGCCGGAAGAAAAACTAGTGGCCTTGCGGCAGGAAATACAAGCGGTGTTGGGGAGACGTTCAATTAGATTGAGGGCCCTGCAGTCCTTGTTAGGCAAACTCAATTTCGCTTGTAGGATACTCCCTATGGGGAGGATTTTCTGCCGTAGGCTGTCGTCGGCCACGCCGGTGTCTCCTCGTCTCGTCACTTTGTGACATTGAATGGTGAGCTCAGGGCGGACTTGCAGGTGTGGGATATGTTCTTGCAGAACTTTAACGGGCGGTCACTATGGCAGGACGGCCCGGTTAGCAATGCTGATTTAGAGTTGTACACGGACGCGGCGGGGTCCGGGGGCTACGGAGCTTTCCTAGGGGGCAAGTGGAGTGCTGAACCATGGCCGGAATCGTGGAGAGAGGTTTTGTAAGAACCTGGTGCTTTTGGAGCTGTTTCCGGTTCTGGTGGCGATGGAGGTGTGGGGTCCTGTTTTTCAGGACAAGAAAGTGAGGCTTCATTGTGATAACCTGGGGGTGGTGCAAATCATTAATCATTCGTCGGCGGCGTCACCACCGGTGGTGAGACTGCTTCGACACCTGGTGTTGCGCTGCTTGCAGGGTAATGTGTTTTTGTATGCTGTACACCTACCAGGGATCACTAATGAAGTTGCTGATGCATTGTCTCGCTTTCAGCTGGACAGGTTTCGGCAGTTGGCACCGGGAGCGGAGCAACAAGGGACGCCGTGTCCGGAGGGGCTTTGGCAGCTGGCATTGGAGTCGCCGCGGGCCTGATTAGGAGGTCGGTAAGTGAGGGTACCTGGTGGGCCTATGTCAAAGCTTGGCAGGAGTGGTCCGAGTTGGTACAGGAGACAGGTGTGGGCTCGGGTGGCACTGAGGAGGAAACTGTAATGTTGTATTTCATTGGTAAAAATTTTTCGCGGGGTGTGTCCATCTCATCTTTGAACAGGAAACTAGCAGGGATAGCTTTCTGGAGTAAGCTCTCAGGGGTCCGGGATTGGACCAAGGGTTTTTTGGTCCGCCAGGCTCTGAAGGGTTATAGACATGGTCGGGGCAAGCCTGACGGCAGGCGGCCTGTGACTTTTGCGGTCCTCCTTCGCCTGGGGGCGAGAGTGGAGGAGGTTTGCTCATCTTCTTATGAGGCGCTGCTGTTCCGCACGGCCTTTTGTCTGGCCTTCTTTGGGGCTTTTCGGGTACGGGAACTGGTGAGCAAGAATACTGCAGTGCATGGTGGTCTTCAGGTAGAAGACGTGAATTGCAGCGGGGCGTCGGTCCTGGCTAGGATACGGCGTTCTAAGACGGATCAGATGGGTAAAGGGGCGTGGGTGCGCCTATTCAGGGTTCCGGGCTCTGCAGTCTGTCCGGTGGCGGTTGTGATGGAATATTTGAGCCGTCGACCGTCGTCGGGGGGGGGGCCTTACTGGTTCATGCGGATGGTAAACCATTATCCGTCTTTCAGTTCACTGCGGTGTTTCGGCGCTGTGTGGTGGCGGAAGGGTTTTCTCCGACGGAATATTCGGCTCACTCCTTCCGCATCGGGGCTGCTACTGAGGCAGCCAGGTGGGGTTTGGATGACTCGGTGGTGAAACGAATAGGCAGATGGGAGTCGGACCGTTTTAAGATATATGTACGGCCCCATCTTGTTAGTACTATGTGAATAGTGGGGTGTCCGGGGTTTCAGTTGTTTGGTTATCCTTTTGTTGTTGTTCTTCTTTTACAGATGGTGAACCGGCCCTGGTGTGGGTGCTTGGGCACTCCTATGTGTTTTGGGGGGCCAAGCGGGCTGATGTGCGTCCGAACGGCCGACAATTGGGCTTGTCCAGGGACAGTGCTCTAGTGAGGTGGATCGGGGTGCCGGGATTGTTGTGGTGCAGGGTTTTGCCGGAGTTTAAGAAATTTGCAGCTTTAGATAGGGCTCCGGATGTGTTAGTCTTACATGCGGGGGGTAATGATCTGGGCGTTAGATCCATGCGGCATCTGATCCGAGATATAAAATTTGATTTCTTGCGCCTGCAAACGGATTTCCCTAGGACGGTGGTGGTATGGTCTGACATAGTGGCTCGCACATCTTGCCGATTTGCTAGGTCAGTGGAGAAGGTCAATAAAGCGAGGGTGAAGGTGAATAAGGAGGTTGGCCGTTTTATAGCTAGAAATGGAGGCCTGGTGGTCCGGCACACCGATTTGGAGGTGGATACCTGGCGGTATCTGAGGGGGGATGGGGTGCACCTCAATGCCGTGGGCATTGATCTGTGGAGCCTGGGGCTCCAAGATGGGGTGCACCGAGCACTGCGTGCGTGGAGGGGCTCACTGGCGTAAGGCTTTACGCAGTGAGCGGTGGCGGTTGGGGTCTCAGGAGGCCGTTTTCAAGTTGGTCAGTTGGGAAGGATCCATCAGAGGTATGGAGTCCTCAGTGGTGTCAGTTACATAGGTTAACTGAAAAGGATGGTACCCGAGCCGGCGTAGTGCGGCTGGGAAATGGATGGTACAAAAACACGGATGTGATTGGGTTATGGGGCCTCCTGGGATTCCTATCGGCTTAAATTTATTGGTTTGATATTTTCCGTTATGTTTTAAATATTGGTTTTCAATAAAACGGCCTAACGGCCAATTCCTCCATATGGTGTGCTGTGTCGTTATTTTAGAATATATAAAGTATACGCATAAGGAATACCCGGGTCATGTGAAAGACTTTGCCTGTTTGACGTTCCCTTCTGGCTCCTGGATTCAAGACCCTGCTCGGCTGACTTTGTTTAAATACAGAACAAGCAGAAGATGAACCCCCTGTGGGACTTTGACGGGAGAACCAACTCACCAAGAAATAGTCATAGAAAAATTTTACATTTATTTGTATAGTTTAAAATGAACATTCCATAGTTTAAATACAGCATTTGTTATTTCAGATAATTCGTAACTTAAGAAAAATTTGTATTTGTTATGTTCACTAACAGCCAAATTTGAAAGGAAATTCCAATACCTATAATTTAATAGTTAGCAATAGTTAAGTTATTATAATTAGTTATTATTTCAGATTTTCAAATTTTCAGGTTTTCGAATTTCCGAATGTACGAATTTTCGTATTTACGAATATTCAGAAAGATTACACATGTCTAGTTTTTATGTTGCTATATTTCTGACCACCATAACAATTGGTCTGACATGTTACCTTGGGCAGAGTTTGTTCATAATAATGCTGTCAATACTGCTTCCCGATTGTCTCCGTTTATGGAGAATTATGGTTTCCAACCAGCCATGCTGCCTGACTCATTTGTTCCTCAGAACATTCCTGCAATGAAGGAGCATCCCTGTGGTCTTCGTTCCACTTGGGCACAGGTCCAGGAGTCTTTGCAACGTGCCAATGATAGGTGCAGACGCCATGCTGACCCCAGAGTTACCAAGTTGGGGAGAAGGTCTGGCTGTCTTCTCACAACCTCCGACTTTGTGTTCCCACTAAAGCTGGCACCACGGTTTATTGGGCCTTTCTGTATTCTCCACAAGTGGCTTACGCTTTAGACCTGCCTTCTAATATACAAATTTCAAATGTATGCCATGTCTCCTTGTTAAAAGCTTTGGTATGCAACCGCTTCACCACCTCGTTACCACCTCCTCCTCCTGTTCAGGTTGAGAACCAAGAGTAGTATGAAATACAATCTATCATTGACTCCAGTAGGTTCCGTGGGCGCATACAGTACCTGGTTCATTGGAAAGGGTACAGTCTGGTGGAGCGTTCTTGGGTCTCATCCTCGGACGTAGATGCTCCTGTCCTCCTCCGTGATTTCCATCAACATTTTCCCTTCAAACCTGGTGGTCCCCTTGGGGGGGTCATTGAGGAAGGGGTACTGTCAGGGCTGGGCTCAGCTCTCCCTTCTCAGAGCTGCTCAGCTGAGGGTTAATTGTCTCAGCTTCCACTCTGTCTCACCTGATGACCATGTCCTGCCTCGTTAAGCCAGCTCTGCTGGTATATAAACTGCCTGGATCAGATGGCAGATGCCTTCGCCTTGGTTAACATCTCCGGAGAAACCTCTGCTGTGTGTTCCTACAAAAAACTTTGCCTGTTTGAAGTTCCCTTCTGGTTCTTGAATTCAAGACTGACTCTCCTCTGACCCTGCATTCCATTTGTTTGACCTCGCTGATCTCTGGACACCTGTTTCACTGGCTTGCTCTGACTATCCGCTCTGGTTACCAAACCCTGGCTATGTTTAGACTATTAAAAAGGGCTAGCTAGAATGTGGGACTTTAGCCATTTGGCTATTGTATATATGTATGTACATGAATTAACACTGGATATAAATTGTTGTCATTTATTTGTAGACGATTATGTCATGAATGAACAATCAGTATATTTTAATATCCATGCTATCATGTAACAATAAAAATGTCTGATTCCTCATATCCATTTGTGTCTCTGCACCCTGCATGCTTCATCTAAAGTCCCACATTCTAGCCCTTTTTATTAATCCAATTAGGGATGGAGGCACACTTCTTTTTCTAGATTGCGCCTCATTCAAAGTCCCACTTCTTCAGGTATTTTATAAACCTATGTTTAGACTATGTTTACTCTGTTAATAACATTTTAACTTTTTATTAAAAATTGTGATTTTACTGCACTTCTGTCTTTGTCTGATTCATGGTTCCTGGCAAATATATGGCATTAAACTTGCAGTAACGCAATGAAATATACGGCATTAAACTTGCAGTAATGCACAGAAATATATGGCGTTAAACTTGCAGTAATGCATTGTAATTCATAACATTATAACCAGTTCCAAAACCAGCATGAACATCCACATCCCAATTATAAACTATATAAACACATACTGTTTGTATGTTGCTGGTTAGGTGAGCAAACGGTTCACAAATATGTTTTAAAAGATTTGAAATTCTATTGATACCAAATGTAAAAGTATATAAATTCATCCAAAATAAAAGACATACAGTACATAACTTGATGATACTTGAATCAGAGGTACATAAACGGAGCAGTCCAACATTTCGCAGACTATTATCTGCTTCTTCAGGGTGAGTGCCGGTTCACACTTGTGCGAGTTGATTGTGAAGATGATGTGTTACCAAAAGCCTAAAATCACATGTTATCCCAAAATACATTGTGTTCAATTCTGGTTGTTCACATTGATGCGTTGTGATTTGTCTGAGAATGCGAAGCGATAAGAAAAAGGGTCCTGTGTGAGTTTACTACTGTGAGTTTACTAAATTTAGTCTCCATAGACATGAATGTAAATTGCCCTAGATTCATATTATAGGTTCACATATGTGCGGTATATGTAGATTCCCCTCCCCCCTTTCCTCTTCTCCCTTTCGTCCACTCCACACTTCCTGTTTCCTGTTTGCTGTCCATGCGCTCATAACAACAGAGACCATGACCCCCCAGATGTCGGAATAGCATCAACAATCAGCAGCTCATTTGACTGGTCCATGACAGGCCTTATATCTGTATTCTGATTGGGAAGGCTTCACATCTCAAATTCGCCAAGAAAAACATGATTATATATGGTACCTGTGTATTTTCTACCCACCAATGTATGTCACAGTCATTGCACAGACCATCAATGTAAGTGACATCCATCCCACTGGCCACCAATATAAGGGCCACTGACCACCAATGTAAGTGACATCCATCCCACTGACCACGAATGTAAGTGACATCTATCCCCCTCACCACCAATTTAAGTGACATCCATCCCACTGACCACCAATATAAGGGCCACTGACCACCAATGTAAATGACATACATCACACTGACCACCAATGTTAGTGACATCCATCCCACTGACCAGCAATGTAAGTGACATCCATCCCACTGACCACCAATGTAAGTGACATCCATCCCACTGACCGCCAATGTAAGTTACATCCATCCCACTGACCACCAATGTAAGTGACATCGACCCCACTGACCACCAATGTAAGTGACATCCATCCCACTGACCACCAATGTAAGTGACATCTATCCCACTGACCACCAATGTAAGTGACATCTATCCCACTGACCACCAATGTTAGTGACATCGATCCCACTGTCCACCAATGTAAGGTACATTAATCAAATTGACCACTAATGTAATGTTATTGAATCATATTTATTAAAAAAAAAGAACAGATATAAACCATACATCATTGACAGCAAAAAAAAAAAAATGTTTCTTTTTATTTAATGGCATCAAGCTGCCATGACACCTGACCGGCGGGACTCATAAAGTAGTCAGTGAAATCCTCCCGGATGCTGGCCCCTCTATAATTTTCCTGGTGCAGGTCCACTCTGTGCCTTCCATGTAGTCAATCAAAGAGTCCTTGCACAAGTAGCCTTCTCTTGCCCGAACAAAATTGTGTAGTGTACAGGCAGCTTTGACGGCAATGATGGGGTTATCCAATGTTAGAGTTATTGGTGCGTGAAGAAATCGCCATTTATTTGCAAGGATTCCAAAACTACACTCCACAACTCGTCGCGCTCTTGTGAGTCGATAATTAAAAACTCTCTTTTTCACACACAGTGACCGATTGGCATATTCTTGGAACGAGCGAAAGCTTTATCCCCAACAAACACAAAAGGGAGACAAGATTGAGATGTTCCAGGAAGTGGGCGTTGATTTGGGAGCTCAAGTGTGTTCTCACGAAGCATTCTTCTAAACCTGGAGTGAGAAACAATGCTGGAGTCAGAACTGCTCCCATACGAACCAATATCGATGTATGTGAAGAAATAATTTGCATCAGCCACTGCCATTAAAATGAAGGAGAACATTTTTGTATGATTAAAAAATTTTGTCCCACTACCTACAGGCCTCACAATTCTGATGTGGCTCCTGTCTATGCACCAACACAGTTAGGGAAGTTGCATCGCTCCCAAAACAACTCCGCTATGTTGTTCCAATCTTCTATCATTTGTTTTCTCATCGCCACATCTTTTAGGACCTCCCAGATGGCAATACAGATGTCTCGCACAATTGTGCTCACGGTTGACTTTCCCAATTGAAATTCATAGTGTAGGCTGGCAAATGTATTTCCAGTTGCAAGGAACCTGGAATGAAAAAAAAAAATGAAAATGTATTTGTCATGTTTTTACTTTATTACAGAATTCCTCACACGTACAATGTGGCGTAGCCTTAAGAACACATTCCAGAGACACCTGAATGGAGCATGAGGCAACAAGTGGATCTGGTGCCCATCCAAAGCGTCCCTATACCTACGCCAAAAACGTGGATTTCTTGAAGCCAGTACTAAACTCGAGGAAGTAAGATATTGGACAATTTACTTTCTATCTCTCTAATTAACCTGTCCCCCGCCCCCTCAGTCTCCCCCTGGCCTTCATTTCTCCCCCTATCATCTTCATACCTTGTGTTTGTAGCTGCTAACAGTTATAATTTTACATTTTTGTATTGCAGCACTAAAGCAAGTTGGGAGAAGGAGGCGGAGGAGCATTCTGATACTGTAGATGTAGAGGAAGGGGTCTCATTTGCATGTACACATGAGGATTCATCTATGGAGGTACAGGGCTTCCAGTTGAACAAGTTACAGGCCTTGAATGACTCATCTATACAGGAGCCAGATAATGAAGAGACTAATGTTTCCACACCTTCCATCAGAAGACAAAGGCAAACATCTACTTCACGCAGAAAGCAAAGTACCAGGGGAGCAGAACAGGTTGAAGACCAAGATCAACCAAAAAGCTACTCACAATAGTGCCAGGGATCCGAGAACAAATTGATGCCCAGCAATGTCCTCATACATTGTTTGCTTTAAGTTTGGTGCCACTTCTCAAAGAGGTCTTGCCAGACCGTTACTTTAACATGAGGATTGCGGTACAACATTGCATACACTCCTTCACTGACCATGCTTCTGTGCAAACGGAAGACAGTTCTAGTACCCAAATGTTTGCTTCCGTTCCCTCAGCCCCAAACCCTTATCCCTCTAGTTTTCGGGAAAACACTAGCATTTATGAGACCCCTCGTTCTGGAATCCCATATCTCATTCCTTCCCTAATTACTTCAGTAATTTCCCCCCCAATACGAACAATGGATTTGAGACCACTTGCCTCTACTTCCTCCCATTCCCCCCCACCCAGCAGACCCCCGCAGCTCTATGAGCCAGTAACATCCATCGCTAACCAACATCCTCCTGCACCAAGACCCATGGAACTGCCCAAACAAAGAATTCCAAGCCATTATCCATATCAACATAGATCGGTTGAAGTTGCCTCATCAACAGTGCCTCCACCATATCCACTGTATGGGCCCTCCAGTGGAACACTGGATATAGAGGCATCCCCATTCGTGCCATTGAGGCAATATCCCTCAACACAGGGTATAGCCTTGGAGCATACACCTCCGAACTCAGCTGCACTACAACGGCATGATTTGTCAAACCCTGGGGAACATAGTTCCCCAACTTTTTTGAATCTATAAATATAGATTACAAATTGACAGTGGCAGTCAGCACCATGACAGGTAGTTAGTTACCTGCAGCAGTTAGTTCACTGCTAATGGCACTGCCATTTTAAATTTAATCCATATTGCACTTGTTTTGTTTGTTTACAACTTATTCGTTTTATGACTATATGTTCATTGTAATATATACTTTGATTTTGCATGGTACAACTAAGGAAAGTACAATATGTTCACAATGTACATGTGGGTTACTGTTCAAGGGCATGTAGCAGAGGTGGGGGGATTAAGATAAGAAGGAAGGAATCCATTCTGGCTTACTTTATTTCCCCCAGCAGATGACATCCCTAGGGCCATGGTGGAGTTTATAGGATTTAATCAGGGTTCAGCTAGTGAGAGCTTAGTATGGGACTCACTCAAAGCCTTCTTACGAGGCTGTCTCATTAGAGATATATCAGGTATTAAGAAAAGATTAGGTGAGTGGGAGGCTAGAGTGCGGGAAGACTTACAAAACAGGGAACAGGCATTAATAACCAATCCCACCCAGGCCAATCAAGATGCATGGGTAGAGGCCTAGTCCTTATACAATTCCGTTGTACTCTCGACAGCGGAGAAGAGGAGATACTTTTTACAAAACTATTATGAAGAGGGGGAGAACACAGGCCACCTTCTTGTCATGATTGCCAGAGAGCAAAAAGACGCATCCACAATCCCTGCGATTCAAGCTGAAACGGAGGAAATATGCACGCACAATTCAGGTATAGGTAGCATTTTCCATCGCTTTTATGAGGAGATTTATAAGTCTCAAGACCTGTATACTACTACTGAACTAACACTGTTTTTGCAAAACTGTCCCTTTCCACAGATTTCAGTATCAGACAGAGAATTATTGAATTCTCCAATTACATTAAAGGAATCGACAGAAGCATTAGCAAAGGCCCCTAGCGATAAGTCACTGGGCTCAGACGGTTTGCCAGTGGAGGTATACTCTAGATATGGGGGGGTTTTACTCCCATCACTCCTCAGGGCCTTGAAAGATGCTATCTCGACTGGCACCCTATCGCATAGTATGCAGGAGGCCATTATAGTGGTAATTCCAAAACCCGAGAAAGATAGGCATTTACCTGACTCATATAGACCCATATATCTCCTCAATACGGACGTGAAGCTGTTGGCTAGGGTTTTGGCTACTAGGCTATCCTCAGTTATTGGCAAATTAGTACATAGAGATCAGTCAGGGTTTATCCCCACACGCTCCACAGCTGATAATATTCTGCGACTATTTGTGAACATTCAGGTCCCAGTGGACAACCCAGGAAGTAGGGCCATCCTGTCCTTGGATGCAGCCAAGGCATTTGACAGTGTGGAATGGTCCTACCTCTGGGAGATACTATCTAGATTTGAGCTAGGAGAGAGATTTATCAGCTGGGTTAAGGTCCTTTACTCTGCGCCTTCAGCCAGGCTTCGTATCAACAATACTCTTTCTCCATCCTTTACTTTACACAGGGGCACTTGTCAGGGGTGGCCACTGTCTACATTGTTGTTTGCCTTGGCAGTGGAGCCCCTAGCCATATTGATCCACAATTCTCCCTCTATTGTAGGATTCTGGAGGGGACCACTAGAGGAAAAGGTATCATTATACGCAGATGATGCTTTACTATATCTTGAGGATACCACTGCCTTGTTAGCAAACTTAATGAAAATTATCACGGACTTCGGTAAATTCAGGTTTCACTATTAATTGGTCCAAGTCCATTCTGATGCCCCTTGACCCACTGACAACCCCATTGCCAGAGGGAGCTGACCAAATCACAGTAGCATCTTCCTTTAGATATTTAGGAGTGAGGGTCTCTCCTGACCCCTCAGTCTATTTGCAAACAAACCTAGGACCTTTGCTAGACAGACAAAAAGAAAAGTGTCTCGGTGTAGATTAAAAACAAAGAAAAAAGGAAAATCCTGCGCTTAGGCCAAAAGCTAAAGTCTATGAAGTCTATAATAGTATGCAGCTTTGCAGACAGGTTCCGGTTCAACCCACAAGTAAGATGTAGTTAATACTGCAGCGCATGTAAAAAATGTAAAGTTTGTAAGGTTAATTCTATCAGATCCAAGTGCAACACTTTTCACTCCCCCCATGAGGCTAAGTCCTATTCCATCAAATCCTTTATTTCTTGTAATACAAAAAATGTGGTTTATTTATTAATTTGCCCATGTGGGCTGTACTATGTTGGGCGCACCATACGCACCCTCCAAATCAGAGTAGGGGAACACCTGAACAACATCCGAAAAGGATACCCGAACCATAGTGTATCAAGACATTATGATTCACATCATGACAGGAATCCTGTGGGTACAAAAATCATAGCTATAGATCACTACACACCCACTTGGAGAGCAAATAACATCAGAAGGGAAATTTCAAAAATGGAAACTTTTTGGATTTACTCTTTACGTTCATATGCCCCCTATGGACTTAATATAGAGTGGGACGTGAACGCTTTCATTAATAATGCCTAGTGAATATATTTGGGTTTGATAAGTATATTTATTTTTACATTTTATACAAAAAAAAATTTTTTTTATTTTTTATTTTATTTTATTTAAAGAGATTGTTTGGAGACAAAAAACTTTTTTGAAAAAATTGTATATATTTTTGTATATTTTTGTTTGTATATTGGGTTTCTGTATATGTAATGAGCTTGTACAGATGGTAGATGGCGTACGTAATCACCTTCCCGGTTGCGGCAGTGAGAAATTTTGAGAATATATACTGATTGGATGTTGAAGTCCCTATATATTTTTTATATATTTATTTTTATATATATTTTTTATATGTATTCTTTACACATCTTGAGGAGCTTGTTTGAGCTCTTTCTTGGCACATACATGCGGATGCAATTTGTGTCATTGAAGCGATCGTTGTCGGGTGTTCTGTGGTAGATTCATTTCTTCCGGAACCCCCATAATGTGTGAACACTTTTGCTTCCGGCGTTGTTGGTTCTTACACGAGCGCCTTTGGAACGCATACAATTTACGCATTTACTTCCGGCGTTGTTGGTCCTCATACGAGCGCCTTTGGAACACATACAATTTCCGCTCATCTTGGTCATATAACTCTGGAGTCTCCTGGCGGCCACACCCCTGACGACGTCATTGGATGACGAAACGCGTTGGGTGGACGCCAGGAGACGCTCTATTTGCATGTGACCGGGAAATATCGAGTAGCGGACGCCATCTTTGCCTCTGGACGCCAGCTTACATCCAGGAGAGTTCTAACTTGGGGCTGTGTCCCTACGTGCTGTTTTTATCTTTTTAAATGTGAGTAACCACTTTTTACTAAATTTATAAATAAAAGTTGTCCGTACCATCTGCACTATTGCATTCTTATATCTATTCACATGAACGGTGTTTGACTGCTGCTGATGCACTGGTATGAAGCTGTCTTGCCGGATTATCGTTGCTGACTGCTGCTGGGGAGATTACCTATAATTTCAAGGCACATACTGACCCTCCGTAATAGGGGGTCACCGTGATCTGGTAAGGAGATCAGTGTGGAGGTGTCTCTGGTGGTGGGCATTTGCTATTCCCATTGGATTTCCTTCAAAAGAGTGTCTCGGTGTAGATTGCCCCTTTCAGTAGTGGGGAGGGTGATTCTCATAAAATGGTTTGGGTGCCACAACTCCTGTACATTTTACATAATTCTCCTATGTGGGTCTCGAATAAATGGTTCAAAAGAATAGATACTCAGATGAGGGACCTCATCTGGAAAAAGAAAGGGGCCAGGATTAGCTTGTATACTTTGCAATATGGTAAAGATGGGGGGGCTGGCTGTGCCACATACCAAAACTTATTTCCTAGCATCCCAATTGCAGCAGCTGACTAATACTAATACAACTAATAAGTAGGGCTAATCCATCCCTGAGAGCTGATTCTCATATGGAAGTGGATTTGCCTGGCTTGCCTCAGTCGTCTCTGACAGCATCGCTCCTTAAAAAGATGTGGAGGGAGGTAAAGAAAATTCTGTCCATTAAGGGACCTTTAACTTTTACTCCAATGTGGAACAAACCATTGTACCCTGAGCTAGACAAACTGGAGGGCTTCAATAACTGGAAACAAAAGGGGATTTGGTTTTTCCAACAGGTCTTTGCAGGAAATACATTGAAAACGTATGCCCAAATGTGTGCAGAATTTCCATTGACGGCAAGACGATTCTTTCAATACCTCCAATTCAGACATACTATTCAGACACAGGCCCAGACGCTCACCTTGGAGGTATCTGACTCTCAGATGCTGCTAGAAGTACTGAGAGCCATAGACCAAATGGGGCTGATCTCTAAAAACTATGCAGGGTTGTTATATGCTATACAGGATCATGCCTCCCTTAAATGTAGGGCTAAATGGGTAGCCGACATTGGGGACATTGAAGGAGAACAGTGGGACATGGCGTTGGAATTGATTTCTGCTGTTTCTATTTTGGCCTCACATAGGGTTTCGCAACTTTTTATTGTCCATAGAGCCTATAGGACGCCTGAGCTACTACATAAATGGGGCCTTAGGGATTCCCCTCCGTGCCTCAAATGTAAAGCACACACTGGAGATTTCATACACATGATGTAGAGGTGTCCAAAACTTCAGCCTTACTGGGCGGAGATCTCTAAATGTATTAGCGATCTGACACAAATATCTATCACATGGACACCTGCTATATGCCTACTGGGCGCAATTGATATAGATATGTTCTTGAGGGGGACCTGTTTTATGATCACCAGACTGCTATATTTGGCCAGAAAATAAAAAGCTTGGCACTGGGTGGCAGTTACAGTGCCATCTAAAGCACAGTGGATTGCATATGTAAGCACCCTCTTAATGAGGGAGCAGCTAGCGTACCACCACAGAAACGCATCTCGTAAATTTGACCTTATCTGGCAGCCCTGGCTTGAGGAGCCGAATTTGGCTCCGCCTAGGCTGGTCCTTGACAGACTATTGCAGATGTAATTGATTGGGGGGGGGGAGCAAGAGGTCACGCTCTTAAAGGTTGGGTTAGGATAACCCTTTCGTTTTTTATTTGCGTTTTCTGTACTTCACTGTGCTAAATTGCATAGACTTCCTGAATACTAGGAGTTCTTAAAGGACGGGTGCAAATGAAAAACTCTGTATGCTATGGAATGTATTACAATGTGATTGTTCAGGATATATACTGTAAGACATTTTTGATTGCACTCTATGTCTGATGTAAAATTTTTCATATGTGAACAATAAAAAAGTTTTGATTAAGAAAAAACGATTCCAGAAGGTGGTATTCTGATGCTCCAAATGGGTACCGAGTAGGCCAAGTAACTCATAAAAACAGATACATACATACATAAGTGGCAGGCAAAAGTTTGTGGGGTGTTCAAAGAATGGTTAACAGGCTGGAGAGTGCTGTTGAGAGGAGAAGAGAGGGAGAGAAAAAGGTTGATGAGAGGGAGGATGAGAAGGAAGAAGGCTACAGGTAGGGAGGAAGATGGGGAGAAAGAGAGATTACATACTAACCTATTGACTGACATCCATGCATAGTTGAAGAGCTATTTGGCGTTACACTTGCAGTAACGGAATGAAATATACGGAGTTAAACAATCACTACACTCACACTGACTGAACTGTCCCTAGATTCACACTAATGTAAAGATGAATGGTGGTCACTACACTCACACTGACAAAAATTTCCATTTGCCCCATCCTTCAATTTTGTTGGTCTCTGAAAATGAGTGGCAAATCATCCCTTTTAACCTTTAGATAATTGAATGAATGTTCTGAAAATAACAAATTTCTAATGAAATTCTACAGGTGTAAGGCCAGCTTTAGTCAGGTTCTCCCACGTTTAGGAGTGATGGCCTCTGCCGCTCCAGTAGTGTGTCTGCTAGGTATTTAATAGAGATGCTGGAAGAGGTCTAGGTTAGTAGATGGGTCCCCACAATTAGAAGATGTAGGGCACAAATAGTGCAAGCTTGCTTTCCCCTTTAGGAAAAAGCTTGAATATCGTCAATTCCCTAGACAAGGAAGAAACTGGGATGGAGACCCTTGTTTGATGTTACATCAAAGAAAAAACAATTCAAGACAAGTTCATGAGTACAGCAACACCCATCCTGTAACGCCCCACACGGGGGGGGGGTCTATGTTTAAGCCATGACTTAACTGACCGACAGCCTCTCCTCTAGGCCATATTTTAAGTTGAGATCTACATATTCAGATAAATGTTTGCCTAATACATGGCTTGGTGAGACTACATGCTGCTGCAATGAGTGCTGGACTGGTTCCCTATTCTTTCTGAGAACATTATGGTAGCAAAGAGAGCTTATACATTAACATTGATTTTGGTTTTGAACGAGTGGTGGTCTAGTGGTGGAGGGTCTGCTTGTTTGGCAGTTGCAGGGATGGTTCCCTCTGGGAGCACGTGACCAGCAACTTGGAACCCCATTTCCCAAGGACCTCAGGTGTTGTTCCAGACCTCTTGTGGACTAAACCTGGAACCACTGAAAATAGAGTAGCACCTCATAAGTATGTGAGCAAAGGGTGACCAAAATGGCCTGAAGGCCAAGAAGAGTGAGAACCTGTAAAAGTGATGAGCTGGATGGATGGTTATGGGGTCTCGGTCCCGCCATCATTGAATAATTTGACTGTATGCCTTTGCATGGGAACTAGCTTAACAACCCCCAACAAGGCTGCAGTATCCTTCTGATGATTGCAACTGGGAAGGTATTTAGCGGCACCTCATTGCCCTTGAATGTGTAGCACCCTCTAGAGTGGGCTACTAGAATTGAGAGTAGCTAAAAGCATATTTTTGGCCAGGAATAAACCTGAGTCACTGACTTGGGTCAGGGTTACTAGAGCCCAGGGCTGGATTACTCATCCTGGCAGCTCTCTGGTGCCTCCCCCTGGTATCTGGAAGGTTGGAGAACCTTCTAGAACCTGACGGCGGGGGTTAGGAGGGGCTGCCTTGAATATTTATTGGCTCTCAGCGGATCTCCAGTAGTGGGCTGGCAAGGAACTGGGATCCCCATAAATAGACCGGAACCATGCTAGCAGGGGGAGTCAGGTGGAAGATGGAGAAGTAGTGCTGAGGAGAGGCTGTCGGTGGCCCTTGAGGGACCCCTTACCGCGGGAGGGGGGTTACCTTGGGCTGGGTGCTCAGGAAAGCTGGCCTGGAAGGATCCTAACACAAGAGGCAGTGAAAAGACTGTTAGGCGATACAGTGCTCTCTTGAAGACCGCATAGTGCCAAGTCTTCATCTAACTTTGCCCTGGGAGGTCTCCATGTGTGTGTGCCAGTTGGGCAGGACTGGGGCAGAAAGTCAGTTGGGAGGACTGGGAGGAAGATCAGCCAGGCATGGCTGGCGGCAGTCAAGTGGGCTAGTATTTCTGCAAGCAAATGGAGCTGGGATCAGTGGCCACAGAGAAGCGGAAGGAAAGACGTTATGCTGTTCACTCAGATTGTGTTACATTTGTCAAGGGACTGAGAGTTTCTGCCTGTAATAGGCCTTTGCTGAACTAGCAATATGTTTGAACATTTTCAAGTTGGACATCCCATAGTTCCCTAACCCTATCTAAGTTATCATCCCCTAATAAAAAAAACAAAAAAAAACAACAAAAACAAGCCAAGGACTGTTTTATGCATTGGAATGTATGAAGGAAATGCTGTGTGACATGACTGTGCAGCCATGACAATGGCTGTGCAGCAGTGGGGACCCGGGACATCAGCGACTTCTTACAGGAGTAGTGCTACAAACGTGCAACCTGTTCCCATCATGCTATTCTTTGTACCCCCATCTGACCCTGCTTTTTCCCCATTTCCCCCCTTCTTTTCTGTACTTTTATAGCTAGTTTAGTTCATAATGAACTGTATTTATTCACTTAGATGTCAGTCCAGTTTTCTTCATGTAGTTCCACATATCTGGTGACGCTAGCTCTACAGGATACCAGCACGTGATGTCATCAATGCTGATTTACTTTGCTTTGATCTCAACTAGAGGTGGTGTAGAAGTTACAGCTACCCCTGCATACCCAAGGGTTTTTTTTTTCTGGTCCCTCTTCCTGACTCCAGGAGGAGTCTATAGTAGGCCCAAGAGTGGAGTAAACTTCTGAAGAGTTTGACCAGTTGTGGTTCAGCAAAACATTTTTAAAATTTTGCAAAATTGGAACTTCTGAATTGAAAGTCTATAAACCTCTGAATCAGGCTACTAAAATGTATTAATAAGCAGCAGATGCAGCAGCACCATGTAGAATGGTTTGAGAAGCTCCTAGAACCCCTGCCCAATGAGATAATGGGCCCAAAAAAATAGTCTGAGACTGTTCTTTATAAATTTTACCAGGGAGAAGAGTTGGACCTGGCGGCACTGGCAGTTTAGCTAATGGTGATCAGGGAACGGCTGAAGCAGATATAAGACAGAAACAGTCTTTAGAGGAGCTTTTGCTCCCTTTCTCCCTTGTACATGATCCGGCACTTCTGGGTTGGGGGCACACAGGTACCACGGACTTGATGTCCACCGGCTATTGTATATTACAAAGGCAGATGGCCATTCTGTCAGCAGGGCAGGAATGGATCCTGTGTTACTGGACATGGATCATTGCCTTTCCCTAGTAAAAGCACCTGTAGCGGGGGGGGGGGGGGGGGGGGGGGGGGGGGGGGGGGGGGGGGGGGGGGGGGGGGGGGGGGGGGGGGGGGGGGG
>BLSH010341917.1:825559-862609 GCA_018402905.1 Glandirana rugosa | reverse complement strand
CAAAAGTATGTAGGCATAGGACACACCCCTGACACGCCCCCTTAAAGGAGAATTAAACAAAAAATGTTTTGTTAAAGTGCTTTTTTACCACTATTCCTTTATATTGGCTTTTGAGATTTACAAATGCAGCAATTTAGAAATTGGATGAAAGGTTTAGCACTGGGAAACACTTTTTGAAAGATGAGAAGGAAAGAGGGACAGAGGGACTTTGTACCAAATCAGGGACAGTCTCTCTAAATCAGTTGGGATCTATGGCCATTGGCTCCTGCTGCTGTCAATCATAGCCAGTGAGCCAAGGAGGAAAGAGCGGGGGGTGGGGCAAAGCCACGCTCCAAGTGTGCATGGACAATGTCCATTCACAGAAGCATGGCTCAGGAGCAAGCCTGCTCAAGTACCCCCCATAGGAAGAGGCTTGTTATTTGGGGGCACTCAGCGGGATCGGGGGGGGGGGGGGGGGGCAGGAGCAACAGCAGGGGACCCAAAAAGTAGAGGAGGATTGGGCTGCTCTGTGCAAAACCATTACATAGAAGGTAAGTCTAACATGTTTGTTATTAAAAAAAAGAAAAATTAAACCTGCAGTCATACCTGAGCACAGTGTCTTCAGCGTTTTTGCTGCGTTTTTTCGTGTGTTTTTATTCGCGATTTTGGCACATTTTTATGCGCAATTTGGGCAAATGTATACAGTGTTTTTGAGCTTTGACATTTTTTTATTAGCCAATAAAGAAATCTATCACCCAGGGCCGGATTAACATAGGGGCTATTGGAGCTGCAGCTCCAGGCCCCTACCTCAAAATAGGCCCATTCCAGTAAATCATTAATGTTGTTTAGCTCTGTGTGTGCACACCAGTGTTATGTAAATTGCGGACGGCAGGCGCTAATGTTATGTAAATCACAGGCGGCAGCTGAGTTCCACAAAGTGCAGTGTAGCACAGCATAGAGGCTGAGTCTTGTTCCTTCCCCATAGCTTTCACTCCCATAGCGAAAAATACAGCAAATGGCACTAAATAGCGCCCAGGCAACAGATAGCACCCAAATCCTTACTCCAGTGAAGACCCGGAGAAGTGCACATGGAAATAATGTTTAGAGCATGATATAATCACCTAAATTGTACTAAAATGTGTGGGATATTGTTTAAAGATAATCTGCTTTTAAACTGTGTGAAAAAGTGATTTCTACACTGAAATATCTTAAAAAGTCTGAGAAGGGATAAATTCCCCATCTGTTTACTCCTAGGTGCAGAGCACAGCTGAGCATAACCATCCATGGAGTAATTACAGGGCGCTATAGTAAATATCAAAATGAGAGCTGTGAGCGTTTTTTGGGAGGAAAAGTTGGAGCAATGCAGCCCAATGCAATCTTCAGCCATTCATTCCAATACAATTGTAACTTCCCCAAAGAAATCCTTTTCATGTTGAAATGAAATGTATCTTTCTCTCAAAGAAATTGTCCTTGCAACAATGTTGCAATTTTGATCATCTATTTTTTTTTTAAGATTGGTAGAATGTTCAATCTTTTCATGTTTTGTTAAAATATTATTTTTTCTCTGTGACTTTCACTTGAGATACTTAGCGCACAAAAATATTTCCCCAAAATCACACAGGTGTCTTTACAAACCAAAAACAATACCATTGCTTATGGAAATTTAAAATCAATCCAATTTGTTTTATTTTTTATTCTTTCCAAATTATTTTAAAGAGGAAGTAAACCCTGATGGGTTTTACTTCCTACTTTGTTACACTTTGTTACTCTGCAATTTAAAAGCATAATAGGCCAGTATGCATCGCATAGTCTATTATGTGTCACTTGCCTGCATTGGAAGCCTGCGATGTCCCCGCTCCAGGCCACATCCATCTTCGCCCCTCTTCCTTCCGGGGCCACGATCTCCGGCTCTGTGACAGGCCGAAGCTGCGTGACGTCATTCCCGCGCATGCGCACAGGAGCTGCCAATCACGGCACAATCTCAGTCAAGAAACGGCACATCGGCACATGCAAGTACAGTGAGGTTAGGCACTGATGTGGATGAGAAGGCCTGGCTCGCAGTCTCTGCTCTAATTCAGCCAAAAGGTGTTCTATCGGGTTGAGGTCAGGACCCCAAACTCATTCATCCATGTCTTTATGGGCTTTGTGCACTGGTGCGCAGTCATGTTGGGACAGAAATGGGCCATTCCCAAGCTGTTCCCACAATGTTGGGAGCATGAAAGGCCCACCAAAATCCTCAGCACCAGGCCCATGATGCTCTTAATCTGGCCCTGCTAGCACCTGTTGCATCATTTGTTGCTAGGTTTTTCAGCTTTGTTTTAGCTTTTCCATTAGCTTTTATTCTTTTTTTTTAATTGTTATTATTAATTTATTAGTATTTTTTTTTGTTTTGTTTTGTTAGGGTAAGGTGTTAGAGTTAGGATTAGGATTAGGGGTTAGGGTTATTCATTATTTTTTTTTTTTTAGGGTTAGGGTGTTAATACTATTACTACTTATAATGATGATAATAATAATAATAATAATAATAATACACGAATAAAGAAATGTAAAATAAATACACAAATAAATAAAGGTAAACATAAATAATAAATAAACAAAAAAATGAATACTATGTAATAATAAATAAATAGTTAACCCTTACAAAAATAAAATAATATAAAATAATAATAATACAATAATAGGAAATAAGTAAACACTCTAACCCTAACACAAAATAAATATATAAATGATTATTATTATTATTATGAGGGGGGCTGGCACTTAGTAGAACTAATAATAACAATACTACTACTAATAATAATACTAATAATAAATGTATTATTATTGTTATTATTAAATTTATATATATGTAGCGCTACCCTCGTGAGGGCCGCTGGTAGAATCTGTACCTCACAGGTTGCCCCGACTCTGCAAGTCCTCCGACACCTCTGGCACCCTGGGTTCAGTCATTTTTACTATTGGTGCCAATAACAAGAGACTTACACAATACCAGTGAAGCAGTTCAAGTTTGTTTACTGTGGCAAAAGTGACAGATAAAAGTGCATAACATAAAACTGTAAGTTATCTGAGAACAATTTAGCAATAATATAAAATTAAGTTTTGCAAAAGGCAAAGAACACGGTGGGATTAAGTACAATCAAACCTTATTTCAATTTCAAAAATAAATAAACTATATAATTATTTTTTCTGCTGTCGCTAGGCAGATTAGGGGGAAAAAAAGGTTAAATTGTGATTTTTTTTTTCTAATCTGCCTAGCAACAAGGCCGTCCATCCTAGAAATCATAAAAAATGTCATTGAGAAGCACCGAGAAATCGTTCCTCCATGCTCATTTGCTCCCTTGGCGGCCCCTATTGCCGGTCAATGGAGCTCATTAGGACGGGCCGATATGCTGGCCTGGCCCGCCTATTGAGCTCTCTAATTTGTTCCTGCACTAGTAGGGAGGTGGAGACAGGGCGGGTGATGAACTGAGTGACTGAGTACTATTAGTAAATCTGACCATTCGGGCAGGGGGTACTGGGGGGGGGGGGGGCACACAGGTCTGTACTAAATAACAATATGTCTGTGTTATGATTAAAAACAGTACTGTGTGCTCCTGCATTTGGCAGTCGGCACAATGAACAAGCCCTTCATTCATCTCCCCCCCTACAGAGGAGTAGTAGACTGGCCCCAGCTTTTGTTTGTGACATCACGGTCGGTCGGAGAGAGGATCTCAGCAGGGAAGTAGTTATACTTTTCTCAAGTTGTGCTTCTGCTAAAGGAGGGAGTTTGCTGGGCTGCAGGAGAAGGTGGTCGGTGTGAGTAGGGAGTTGTAGAATGACACCATGGGCTCTGATAGTAGAGAGTTTAGTATAGAGTGTGTGATGGGATGACAGCATGTGGTGACATGGAGGAAATGTCTGAGCAGAGGTCCATGTGCTCTCTTTGTTATCTGCTGGAGTAGTGAGCAGGCAGGTTGTTAAGAACAGCACTGATAGCTGATATAAAATGAAGGACAATAGTACACAGGCACGCCAAGCACAAGTTACACCACCTTTCCAGTCCCCAAGGGCAGTATTGTATTATATGAGACCGTGCGCACAGCTGCGTTGTGCTCTTGCGTTCAGCGGCGTAAAATGAAAGTAGAAAGCTCTGCATCTGCCTCTGTATTTCTGTACAATGTGCATATATAGGTATGGAAATGTATGCTGCACATGTCTACATGCTGGGATTGAAAAGTGAGTTAGCCACTTGCCCTCCGGAAGGTTTACCCACTTAATGACCAGGCCATTTTTTGTGATATGTTTTGTGTATACCCTATCTGGTGCAGTGTATAACCTCTTTGGTGCAGTGTATACCCTCACTGGTGCAGTGTATACCCTCTCTGGTGCAGTGCATACCCTCTCTGGTGCAGTGCATACCCTCACTGGTGCAGTGTATACCCTCACTGGTGCAGTGTATACCCTCTCTGGTGCAGTGCATATCATCACTGGTGCAGTGTATACCCTCAACTGGTGTAGTGTATACCCTCACTGGTGCAGTGTATACCCTCTCTGGTGTAGTGTATACCCTCTCTGGTGCAGTGTATACCCTCACTGGTGCAGTGTATACCCTTTCTGGTGAAGTGTATACCCTCACTGGTGCAGTGTATACCCTCTCTGGTGCAGTGTATACCCTCTCTGGTGCAGTGTATACCCTCTCTAGTGCTGTGTATACCCTCTCTGGTGCAGTTTATACCCTCTCTGTGATGCTGCATACTCTCTATTATGCTGTATACCCTATCTGGCGATTATGGACTGTATACTCCTGACATAATGGGTGGAATCTATAAGGGATGGGGCTTATGAGAAGTGGAAGGGGTCAAAAGAAAGGGCGGGGTCTGGCACCCCCCATCCCAAAATTTCACCAGCCGTAACTGGCCAGACCACTCCTTTCTGTCTCCTCAACCCACAGGCCATTGACATCAAAACCACAAACTTTTGTGTTTAAATTGGCCGGCTCCTTTCAGCGGTGTTCCAGAAAATGAGAACAGGCTCTGTATTAGACAACACTAGTCACTTGTAAAGATAAAGAGAGGATAAGAAAAGGTTATTAGTAACTCCTTGGAATCCAACAACAAATCTTCAGCTAGCTCTTAAAGAATTGATGAATTAATCCTTGATGGTAAAGCACAGCAAATGTAACCCTTTGTACTTGCAGACTGTTCCTGTATGATGTAGCACCTGTGATAACTATATATGTTGTTTCAATGGTATTGTATCTAATAGGGGCTACAGATGACTGGAATGTGAGCAAAGCACAGATGTCTGCATACAGTGTCTATAGGAGTAAATGAACTTGCATCCAGTAGCACTGCAAGTGTCAGAAACATTGACAGAGACAATGATGTCTATATGCAGTGTCTATGGAAATAAATGGGCAGATGCCCACTCACTGACAGTGTAACAGAAGTTGCTGGTAACGTTGCAGATGATGATGGTTCATACAGGATCTCCCTTTGGGTCCTGGCTCAAAGAATGGTGTCTTACCTCCGTCACACAGAGCCGCTGCCCAGCCAGATCTGAAGTGCAGGTATCGCTGAAAGTTCAGGAACAGCCTCTGAACCGCTGTAGATGGGAAGCAATGCTGTCCGCAGACATTCCGCTGATTGCAGCTGTATAACTCTACCCTATGCAGGCCGAAACTCGCCCGCAGCTCACACTGGCACAGAGCTCCTGCTGACAGATCCAGGCAGACGTCCCAAGAGAGCGATCTAGCCCCAAACCAATCCCTTTATATCCTCTCCCAGCAGTCTGTTCGTTTCTCACAGCAATCTGGTGGTTGTAGTTCAGGCCAGTCTTGCTGGAATTGAAACCCCAGCATTCTGAACTACACGTTCCACAATCCTTTGCTCTGCTCAAAGTTCTGTCGTTTAGGAAATGGCACATAGAGTTCAAGTCAACACTAGAGGGAGACACCTCCACATTAACAGCACCGTATACTGTCCCTGAATTGCAGGCACAATAGTCAGCTCCTGGCTACACTCTCCCCACACTTGAATTATTTGGTCCCCAAAGAGGCAAGAATATAGAACTAATCAAACATTAATAAAGAAGAAGAGTTATTAACAAGTCTATAATGTCATTAACCACAAACTAAACTCTAACTGGAACCATCTATATACACTTTCAGTCAGTTCAAAATAAGTTTTCTGATGGGCCAGGGCAATTGCTGTGTCCCACCCATTGGTGTCAGAGGCCAGAGCAGAGTTGCCCCCTACCCAATTGACAGTAGGGGGGTGAGGCATGGGATCTTGCATTCTGATTTTAGGAATCAGTTCATCAGAGTACTCTCCTAGAGTATTATAAGTGAGTCTCTTTGGAGGATTTATATTTCACCTTAACCTGATGGGAGAATGCTCTTCAGGCATTTATTGAGTTCCCTGCTGGGCTCCTGGCATGAACGGGGCTGCGTGATTCCAAAGGAGGATCTGTAGCTGCAGATTCAGGACCAGGCTGCGGAAGAGAGGAAGCAACCTCCTCAGTGAACTCAAGGACAGGCATTTGACATTTCCTACTTCCTCCACCCATTAGGGGAGCTTCAGTCTCTGAAGGGCAATCTGGATACAGCGATATTAAGGTTTTGTCAACAAGGTTGGGTAGATCCACTGTCTCTTTCTCAGAAGTTAAGTTAGACTGGTACGTTCAACCTTGATTCTGTCAATTTCCTGAAATGATGGTAAGATCACAACTTCTGGACTAGGTGGATTCCTTACTGCTCCAACCAGTTCTCTTCCTCTATCCATTTCACTGGTCCTTGCATCAGTTTCTGTTATCGTAGGCCACAACCAGTAAGGCACTATTTTCTTGTCCTCACTATCTTCTTCTTCCTCTTCTTCTTTCTCTGTCACAGTGGGAGCAGAAGCCTGACCATGTGAATGGGTCCTAGGCGGGTTTGATTTTGGAGGGAGCAAAGAGAGCATTTTAGGCACCCTGAGAGCATCAGACAATGGAAGCATATGATTTTGATGCCTCATCAACAAGGGCCCTTGTTTCCCTTAGGTATGATTTGGTAGACCGGCAACCCAAAAGCTGTTTGCAGATGACATAAGGTTGTGATCACCTTCGGCCAGCCGGCTTATGTTTTCCTGGTACCCCCAAGTTCTTTAACAACACACGATCTCCAGACTGCAGATCTCACTTTTAGATCAAAATTCTTTTTTGTTCCTTAGCTCTCTGGTTGAGGCATGTTACATGGCTTTTTTGTATGCCTGCTTCAGGTTCCTCCACAGCCTTTCAACATAACCCCTGTGAGGAGTCAAGGAAGTGTTGTCGACAGATGTTACAAAGCCTAGATCAATAGGAAGTCAAGCTTCTCTCCCGAACATGAGTCAATAGGGAGAATAGCCAGTGGCATCACTCACAGTACTGTTGTAAGCGTGAACTACATGAACTACAGCTGCAATTTGATTCCCCCAATGCTGTTTTTCTCTGCGGGCAGTCCACAGCATGTTCAACAGAGTTCCGTTAAATCTCTTGGATTGAGGATCCCCCTGCGAGTCATAAGGCATGGTCCGAGACTTCTTTATGCCCAACAAGGCAAACAACTGATGAACTAGCTTGCTTTCAAAGTCTCATCCGTGATCAGAGTGGAACCGAACAGGCAGCCCATAATGCACAAAGTACTTTTCAACAAGGACTTTGGCTACTGTGGTAGCTTGCTGGTCTTTTGTGGGATAAGCTTGCGCATAGCGGGTGAAATGGTCAGTCACCACCAAGACATTACTTCTTCCACCTGTATCGGGTTCCAGGCACAGGAAGTCAATACACAACCACTCCAGGGCCTCCTGGCTTTGCAAGTGTCCCATGGGAGCAGCCCGAACTGGTAATATCTTGCCTTGGATACACGCTAAACATGAGTGACAGTAACTCTCTATTTCCCCTCGCGTCTTGGGCCAGTAGAACCTATTCCTAACTAGACAAAAGGTTCCTTCTGTTCCTAAATGTCCGTGGTGATCACGCAAAGCTATCAAGACTGTTGCACTGTGTTTCTTGGGAAGAAATTTCTGCCATTTTTCCTCCATGTCCTCAGAGGGACCTCTCCGATACAGTACTCTATCTTTCAATTGCAATATATTCCATTCCGGAGGCAGAGTCTTCGCTCCATTCATGGGGCTCTTTATTAACAAGTTTGGATCCTGCATGCCCAGAGCTTGAATAGCCAGATGGAATTGCGGATCCTAATCCTTTCTCAGATTTCTTTTGTACCACCCAGGAAGGCCCTCACCTCGTTCTTGCCTCAGCTCACAATAGCATTTGGGTACTCCAGAAGGATGGGCTTCTATGGATTCTACTGCAACACTTCCTTTCAGTCGCCGGGCTATACTTTGACACAAAGCCTGCACACCTTCTGCAGTCACATAAGCCCAATCTTCTGGCTCCTCCACCCGATGGTAAGGCCTACGAGATAGGGCATCCGCGTCTCAATTTCCCGCCCCCGACCGGTACTTTAAGCTAAGCTGGAATCCTGCGAGGGCAGCCAGCCACCTGTGTCCTGTTGCATCTAATTTGGCAGAGGACAGGAGATAGGTCAAAGGATTATTGTCCATCTTCACCACAAACACAGCCCCGTACAGGTAATTCTTCAACTTGTCCACCACGACCCATTTTAAAGCCAGGAACTCCAGTTTGTGGACAAGATAGTTTCTCTCCCATGGGGTAAGACTGCAACTCACATAAGCCACTGGTGTGAGTCCACCATCTTGTTCTTGATAGAGAACTCCGCCCAGCCCATCTCTGTTGGCATCCACATGAAGTTCATAGGATTTGGCTCTTCCAAAGTCTTCCCGAACACAATGATGTCATCCAGATACACTAGTACCTCAATCAGATTCATGTCTCCTGCTGTTCTTTCCATCAACCGCTGGAAGGTCACTGGGGCCCCTGATAGTCCAGGAGGCATCCGACTGAACTCGTAGAATCCCAATGGGCAGATGAGTGTGGTCTTCTCTCTGTCATCCAGGTGCATGGGGATCCGGTAGTGCCCACTCTTTAGGTCTAGTACACTGAACCATTTGGCATCAGTAAGACCCTGTAGGGCATCTTCAATAAGAGGGGTTGTGTACTGGTCAGGGACAGTGCGTCGATTCAAAGTCCGGTAATCAATGCACATGCGCAATGATCCATTCTTTTTCCGCACCACCACGATGGGAGAGGGATAAGGGCTTCTGGACTCTTGAATGACCCCAGACCTCTTCAACTCAGCCAACTAATCCTGAAGATCATCTAGATCACTGAGAGGTATTTTCCAAGCTCGTTCTCAAAAGGGCTTGTCTTCCTGCAACTGAATTCGATGCTGAGCACTCTTGGCGCTTCCCACATCGAAATTGTTCTTTGAGAAGATCTTCTCCCACCTAGCCAGCTGTAACTTCATTTTTTGCTGCCATGCAGGAGGTAAAGCTTCAGAGCAGTGTTGAATCTCCTTCTACATCCTCTGACACTTTTCTTTCTCAGCAGCCTCTTTGGGAAGCACAGGGGTAGCAGCACTCACTCGTCCCACCAGCATACATGCTCCCAAGGTGATCGGACGATCTGTGTCATTCCGAATACTGATCGGTACCTTCTTCCCATTTCGGGACAGATGGTAGGAACTAACTCAATGGCCATCTCTATCCCAACAGCTTTGGCCTGCTCATCAGTCTCCAACACAACGAAAGGTTGATCCCAGGTCAACTTGACTGTAGCCTCGAGGCAAGCAACTTCTCCAGGCTGTAGCACTCTCTCCCGGGTTTCCAGCTTCCACAGACGTCCCACCCCCTCGGCCAGGGGGCTCTGTTCCTTGGAAAACCATCGACAAGCCTGGAGCAATTTAGGGTGAATCCCATTGAGCACTGAACCATCTTTTCCTAGCACAGACGATAACAGCCTCCTTACCAAGTCAGTGTTTGTCCCCATCAGTATGGAGTTCTGTTCAGCTCCTGGTGGCCTGGGGCACACTACTGCCAATGTATCAAACGCCTGCACCTTTCCAGCAGCCGCCAACCCAAATGTGATCTGAATGGGAATATATCCTCATATCCTCATAAGGGCATTTGTCAGCTCCGATTCCCCAGCTTTCCAGTACTTCAAGCTTGCATAGAGGAATGTGCTTCAGGTACTTGTCATAAAAGTCTTTCTAAAGTAGCATTATCTGGGCTCTAATGTCTAACAGTGTCCTAGTGTAGATACCCTCTACCTGCACAGATACAACTAGGGATGGCCCCACTAGCCTCTCTGGTAAGTTTCCTGGGGTTTCTTTAGCAAGGATTTCTCTGTTGTCTTTCCTAACCACACGCTGAGATAACCTAACAGTTACCCTGGATGGTGATAAGACATTGACCCCCTGTGCCTGTGTCTCCAACCCCGGTGACCAGTTACTTGATTTTGAGGGGGGGCTTTCGTGGTGTCTTCGATGGTGAATTTGGTGGTGACTTTGATGATGAAGAGATGTCGACCCCAGACCATTCTTCTGGCGTCTATTCTTAGCCTTCTTTCTTTTATCCATCATGGAGCTCTGTTTTTGCTCGGGGTTCTCAGCTGGCGCTTTCACTGAGACCCCTGAAAGTTTCCCACCTTCTGGTTCAGGAGTAACTTCTGCAATACACTCAAAAGCTCTGAAAGAAGTTCTGCATTCCCTTCCTTCTGCAGACACCGCACTCGGAAATGCCCTGGCTCTCCACACTGAAAACACTTCCGAGTATCAGTCTTCCCGGCTTGAGTTGGCTTGTGCTTTCATGACACACACCAATGCCTGTTGCATCTGATCTTGAGCTTGGGCCACCTGCGTGGAGCCTTGAAGCACTCCTCCCACTCTGACTCCTTGTCACTTTTCACTTCCTGCCCACCAACATCCACTTGAGCTGGCTGAGCTGTTACTTTCTCTGTCTTCAGGGGAACCTTCATCACCTCTCGCGACCCTTGATTCTTCTCATCCAGCAAAGCTTCTTCCTCTCTGACCAGCTTCATCAGCTCTGGATAAGTTAAGGCCACCCTTCAGCAACAACTGGAGTACAATGGGATGATTAGGCCGGGCCACTTGTAATATTCTTTCAAGCCTGACTTTGTTAGCTTCCTGAGGGTCTATCCCTTTTTTCAAGGTGATTTGATGCAGAATTCAGTCCACCCTGACGATGTAGTCAGACAGTCATTCCCCTTGCAACTGATGAGTATGTTCAAATTTGTACATCAGGTCAGGTAGCTTTTGCACTCTTCTATAGACTGCACATAAAACCCACAATATAATCCATGGCCACACAGTCTGGTTTTCCTCTCTTCAACATCAGCTGTGGGACTTCTGAGGTTCTCACTGATCCTCTGTCTTTTTACTGCCTCATGCACATTCCATTCTTTTATTGCCTGGATAGCTGGATACATCCAACTTTCCAAGTCCTCCTCCCCTCTCGGGGTGGGTGCATGGCCCGAGAAAAACTGCAGTTTGCAATACCTTTGATGAGAATACCTTTGATGAGAAGAGAGTGTTGCTCTTTATCAGACTCTCGACCAATCTGCTCATATCTGCGTAGAATGTGACTGGAGGCATCCCTGTAGCTGGACCATCCGCCACTTCTGAGGCTGGACTTGCCGATCCTATTTGAGAAAGATCTTCCTCAGGATCACCTGCAGGCAGTAATGGTATCACCTGAGCTTCTAGTCCTTCCGCTAAGCTCACGGCACTCTTCTGAAATTCAGCTGGAACCCTCTCCCGCGACTCTAAGATAATGTAGGTGAAATCCTCATCATACTCAGGTTTCACGTCTAAGAGATAAGGCTCTTGCTCTGCGATGACCTTCCTCATCAACTGTCGTACCTCCTTTTCAGTCCACCCAACTCTGGGCACTCTCAATACTATGGTCAGCTCCATTCGGTTCCCATGTTCTCGTCCCCAGTCAGTGGTGGTGACTGAGTACATTCCCTCTTCTGTCCTGGACACGTCATCAGAATTGCTTGGGCACCCCAGGTGGGGTATCCTGGATGAGCCCCCAAATGTAGTGCTACCCTTGTGAGGGCCGCTGGTAGAATCTGTACCCCACTGGTTGCCCTGACTCTGCAAGTCCTCCAACACCTCTGACACCCTGGGTTCCCAACATTTTTACTATTGACACCAATAACAAGAGACTTACACAATACCAGGGAAGCAGTTCCAGTTTGTTTACTGTGGCAAAAGTGACACATAAAAGTGCATAACATAAACCTGTAAGTTATCTGAGAATAATATAGTACTAATATAAAATGCAGTTTTGCAATTTAGAGAGTTATGTTAGTAGAGAAAAATGCAAAGAACACAATGGGATTAAGTACAATCAAACCTTATTTCAATCACAGAAACCTATGTGAACAGGTAGTATAAAGGTAGGGGGCTGGCACTTTGTGTTCTATGTCAGACCACTCCTTTCTGTCTCCTCAGCACACAGGCCATTTACATCAAAACCACTGACAGGACATTAGCAAACTGATGTGTTTAAATTGTCTGGCTCCTTTAGGCAGAGTTCCAGAAAATGAGAACAGACTGTGTTAGACAACACTAGTCACTTGTCAAGATAAAGAAAAGGTTAAAAAAAGTTTATTAGTAACTGCGTAGAATCCAACAAATCTTCAGCTAGCACTTAAAGAATTTATGAATTAATCCTTGATGGTAGAGCACAGCAAATGTAACTGGTATATGCTTAACCCTTTGTACTTGCAGACTCTTCCTGTATGATGTAGCACACGTGATCACTATATATGTTGTTTCAATAGTATTGTATCCAATAGGGGTTACAGATGACTGGAATGTGAGCAAAGCACAGATGTCTGCATGCAGCGTCTATAGGAGTAAACAAACTTGCATCCAGTAGCACTACAAGTATCAGAAACTTTGACAGAGACAATGATGTCTATATGTACAAGAAAAAAGAAAATACTGTGCTACCTAAACAATATTGAATGGATAGCTGCTGACACAACAACCTTCCCAAATTGTGTAAGTGAACCGTGAATAGCAAAAGTGCAGCGCTTACCAAACCATAACTATAATAGTCCGTGACAGACAAAGAACAGTAAAAAACATTACAATAGGGAAACTAAAATCGTTCAAACATAGTCTCTCTGTAACAGTGTGCAATGTGTAAAAAATCAGTAACAGGAATATGAAGAGTTCACAAGAAGTCCTTCACCAATCGTGGAGAAATGGCATATATGGATAGCACTCAAATTCGTTGTAATGCACCCGCATGAACTGTGCACCTTCACCCGCTCAAGTTAAGGTACTCTTACCAGATATAGAAAGGTATATACGCATGAGAATATAATCATCAGGGGCATATCCAATGGACCTCAGTATACCAATGATGGCACATTCGCATCGGACAACATTCCAAGACCATATAGTATGTAATCAAGGGGACTCCGAAGTCAAAGGGGTGAATCCAATTGTAGTCTCAAGGTACCTTTTTGTTAAAATCATATGCCAGCTTAACACACACCTCACCAGCTTCCAAGCTTCCAGATTTTTTAAGCTGACATATGATTTTAACAAAAAGGTACCTTGAGACTACAATTGGATTCACCCCTTTGACTTCGGAGTCCCCTTAATTACATACTATATGGTCTTGGAATGTTGTCCGATGCGAAGGTGCCATCATTGGTATACTGAGGTCCATTGGATATGCCCCTGATGATTATATTCTCATGTGTATATACCTTTCTATATCCGGTAAGAGTACCTTAACTTGAGCGGGTGAAGGTGCACAGTGCATGCAGGTGCATTACAACGAATTTGAGTGCTATCCATATATGGCATTTCTACACGATTGGTGAAGGACTTCTTGTGAACTCTTGATATTCCTGTCACTGATTTTTTACACATTGCACACTGTTACAGAGAGACTATGTTTGAATGATTTTAGTTTCCCTATTGTATTGTTTTTTACTGTTCTTTTTCTGTTACGGACTATTAGTTATGGTTTGGTGAGCGCTGAACTTTTGCTATTCACAATGATGTCTATATGCAGTGTCTATGGAAATAAATGGGCAGATGCCCGCTCACCGACAGTGTAACAGAAGTTGCTGGTAGCGTTGCAGATGATGATGGTTCATACAGGATCTCCCTTTGGGTCCTGGCTTAAGGAATGGCGTCTTACCTCTGTCACACAGCGCTGCGGCCCAACTGGATCTGAAGTGTAGGTATCGCTGAAAGATCAGGAACAGCCTCTGAACCGCTGTAGATGGGAAGCGATGCTGTCCACAGACATCCAGCTGATTGCAGCTGTATAGATCTCTCCTATGCAGGCTGCAACTCACCCACAGCTCACACTGGCACAGAGCTCCTGCTGACAGATCCAGGCCAATGTCCCAAGAGAGCGATCTAGGCCCAAACCAGTCCCTTTATATTCTCTCCCAGAAGTCTGTTAGTCTCTCACAGCAATCTGGTGGTCGTAGTTCGAGCCAGTCCTGCTGGAATTGAAACCCCAGCATCCTGAACTACACATCCCACAATCCTTTGCTCTGCTCAAGGTTGTGTTTTTTAGGAAATGACACATAGAGTCAAAGCCAACACTAGAGGGAGACAACTCCACATTAACAGCACTGCATGCTGTTCCTGAATTGCAGGCACAATAGCCAGTTCCTGGCTACATATAAATATAGATATACTGTATATATATATATATATATATATATATACATACATTTTTGGGTTTGGGTGTTTATTTATTATTATTTATTATTATTTTTAATAATAATTTATTTAATATATTTTATTTATTTTATTTCTAAGGTTAGGGGTTCATTATTCATTATTTATGTATTATTACATATTATTAATTCATTTTATTTATTTATTATTTATGTATGCTGATTTTTTATTTATTTGTGTATTTTACATTTATTTATTCATATATCATTACTATTTTTTTTTTTTTTACATTTTTTCCTTTGAGCAGAAAATAGCGCATTTCCATTCATTTTTATGGGAATCCAAACATGCCAAAAATGCATAAATCTACCTAATTTGAGCTACAAATAAGCTATAAAACATTTTTGGGCGTCATGTGTTTGGCTTCAGGCGACTTGGAGTGGAAATGTGAACCTTCTCCATAGAGAATAATTGATTTTTTTTTCTCAAGCGTTTTGGAGCTTCAGGCTACAAAACGCTGATAAGTGAATAGGGACTTAGAACCACTTGAACCTGTGCAGATTCACTCATCCCTACTTACCCTTTATTTCCAGAGTTCTCAGTCGCTCAGCAGCTCTTTGTGGAAACTTTCGCACAGTAGTGGTCCTGTTGTGGAACAACGAGGAGCCAAGCAGGTGCTTTGTCTGCCACTGAACTATTATCTGACCTAAAATTGCTTCCACCTGCCCCCGTCAGCCTGAACAGGGAAAGCCTGGCGCTCTACCGGTGCAGCTGAAACAATTTTCCGTGTTTTCCATGAAATTATACACACCAGGAGCACAAACCCCCGACCACGTCTCCTGTATTCCTAACCTCATGCAAAGCAGGGCTTGGGCAGGAAAAGACGTTCCCTCCAAACAGAACGACTTGTTCCGTAATTTTCTCGCGGTTGACCTTTTTTCGTGCCAGAAATAGAAAACTCGTGAGGGGAAAAAAGTCCTTTTTTTTGAAGATGAAATTGCTTATAATTTAGCCTTGTGGTGGAGGCCAGAACCTCCCTTAAAGATAACAGTGCGGTCATCGGGAATGAGAAGCATCATAATTGTTACTCAGCCTCAGGTATCCGAAATGCAGATGTGCCAATGGTTAGGCACCGTCAGCACTTAAAGTGACGCTCTAGGTTGTGCTGAAATACTAAAAATTCCTTGGGTTACGTATTCACATTTTAAAGAGAAACTCCATTTTTGTTGAAAAAAATACCCCCCTCTGGGTTATCTATGTACATTGCAGGGATTTTAACAAACTGTGTTGCAGATTCCTACCTTTTGTTATTCTGAAGAAATAGCTGTTTGTTTCTCTGTGTCCATGTGCACAGTGAACCTGTATGGGAGTGGTTTTATAGTTATCAAACAGCTGCTGCACCTGCAGGGTACTAATGAGGAAAGTGTCAGGGTCTGCACTCCTTTAGATGTGTTTTCCTTTTGGGAGTATCTCACCAAAAAATACATTTTTGTTGCAGGGGGTGCCAACAATCTGATTTGTATCTTAGTGCAGATTTCTGGGAAAATCGGTAAGTCAATCACTTAAGCAGGAAACTACATTTTCAGGGGGTGTTCTGTATACCATCTGTGGGCAGAATGCCTCCAGGTAGCCATATTGCATTGAATTTTATGGAAAATGACAGGTTGAAAAAAATCACATTCAATAACAATGTGACCTGAGTCGCAATTGTATGCATTATATTATGTATGTAGGAAAGTAGCCACCCTTTCTTGGTCCCACTGTATTTAGAAATGTAGCCACCCTGTCTTGGTCCCACTGTATGTAAGAACGTAGCCACCCACTCTTGGTCCCACTGTATGTAAGAACGTAGCCACCCACTCTTGGTCCCACTGTATGTAGGAATGTAGCCACCATCTCTTGGTCCCACTGTATATAGAGACAGAGGTCTTGGTCCCTCTGTATGTAGGAACATAGCAATTCTGTCTTGGCCCATTGTATAAAATGAAGAAAATGGCTGCACACCAGCATAACAAAAGTCAGTTTATTGAGTGATATTAAAAGTAGATGACACACATCACAGGCACATCAGCTGGTAACAGAGGTTGACGCGTTTCACACAACTGACTGTGCTTACTCATAACCCACTGAATGTAGGAATGCAGCCTCCTTGTCGTGGTCCCACTGTATATAGCAACGTAGCCATCCTGCCTTGGTCCCACTGTATGTAGGAATGTAGCCACCCTGCCTTTGTCCCACTGTATGTAGGAATGTAGCCATCCTGTCTTTGTCCCACTGTATGTAGGAATGTAGCCATCCTGCCTTGGTCCCACTGTATGTAGGAATGTAGCCATCCTGCCTTGGTCCCACCGTATATAGGAATGTAGCCATCCTGCCTTGGTCCCACTGTATGTAGGAATGTAGCCATCCTGCCTTGGTCCCACTGTATGTAGGAATGTAGCCATCCTGTCTTGGTCCCACTGTATGTAGGAATGTAGCCATCCTGTCTTGGTCCCACTGTATGTAGGAATGTAGCCATCCTGCCTTGGTCCCATTGTATGTAGGAATGTAGCCATCCTGCCTTGGTCCCACCGTATATAGGAATGTAGCCATCCTGCCTTGGTCCCATTGTATGTAGGAATGTAGCCCTCCTGTCTTGGTCCCACTGTATGTAGGAATGTAGCCATCCTGTCTTGGTCCCACTGTATGTAGGAATGTAGCCATCCTGTCTTGGTCCCACTGAATGTAGCCACACTCTTTTGCTCAATCCCAACAAGGAACTTGGAATTTCTAGTGTGCACAGAGCAATGACTGCAACCAATGTGCACCGCTTGCTCCAAACAAACAGAAGTGAGGGGGGAAAGCAGAGGTTCAGGAACTCATGGAGGATATTACAAGGAGGCAGAAAAACACAGTAAGAAACAATTTAGTTAAAAATAGATTACAGAGCTATTAAGTAGTGGATGTGTAAGGATTTTTTTTGGTAGAATAAGGATATCATTTAACATCAATGTAAACTGTTGCATACAAATAGCAAAGCTATAACAGCGTGAGGGACCAAACCAGCCAAGTCCAAGAGCCAAGACCAAGCTCGGACTATAGTCTGGCATGTAGTTTCCTAATTGACTTGTCAAGGCAGAAGGGAGGAGACCAAAACAATCCAATGAGCTGCAATAGATTGAGGAGGGGTTAGGCACCATTCACACAGGGGCGACTGTCGCTCCGACTTGGGTAGCCTCAAGTCGCCCCAGGTCGCTTGACATCTGAAATCCCATTGAAATGAATGGGAGCCGTCTTAATGTACACTACTGAAGTCGGAACGACTTCAGAAAAAGTTCCTGTACTACTTCTAGGCGACTTCTATCCGACTTGTGCCCATAGAATTGAATAGAAGTCGCCTCCAAGTCGGATCCCCCATCTAAATAAAAGCGACTTTGTAGTGAAAAGAATAGAATTTATTTTTAGGCAACCCCCTCCCTCCCTTTTCTGATTGGTCAAGGCAAAGTCGCCTGGAAAAAGTCGTGTTGTAAAGTCGCCTCAAGTCCCTGGAAGTCGCGCTGGAAGTAGCGCTGAAAGTCGCGCTGAAATTGCCTAGCAAAGTCGCGTCAAAGTCGGGTCGCCCCTGTGTGAATGCAGCCTAAGTCTATTCATACACTATATTGTGAAAAGTATTGGGACGCCTTCCTTTACACGCACATGAACTTTAATGGCATCCCAGTCTTAGTCTGTAGAATTCAATATTGAGTTGGCTCACCCTTGGCAGCTATAACAGCTTCAACTCTTCGGGGAAGGCTGTTCACAAGGTTTAGGAGTGTCTATGGGAATGTTTGACCATTCTTCCAGAAGAGCATTTGTGAGGTCAGGCACTGATGTTGGATGAGAAGGCCTGGCTCGCAGTCTCCACTCTAATTCATCCCAAAGGTGTTATATCAGGTTGAGGTCAGGTGTCTGTGCTGGCCAGTCGAGTTCCTCCACCCCAAACTCACTCATTCATGTGTTTATGGACCTTGCTTTGTGCACTGGTGCTCAGTCATGTTGGAACAGGAAGGGGCCATCCCCAAACTCTTCCCACAAAGTTGGGAGCATGAAATTGTCCAAAATGTCTTGATATGCTGACACCTTAAGAGATCCCTTCACTGGAACTAAGGGGCCAAATCCAACCAATGAAAAACAACCCCACACCATAATCCCCTCTCCACCAAATGATTTGGACCAGTGCACAAAGCAAGGTCCATAAAGACATGGATGAGCGAGTTTGGGATGGAGGACCTTGACTGGCCTGCACAGAGTCCTGACCTCAACCCGACAGAACACCTTTGGGATGAATTAGATCGGAGACTGCATGCCAGGCCTTCTCATGCCTAACCTCACAAATGTGCTTCTGGAAGAATGGTCAAACATTCCCATAGACACACTCCTAAACCTTGTGGACAGTCTTCCCAGAAGAGTTGAAGCTGTTGTAGCTGCAAAGGGTGGGCCAAACCAATATTGAACCAAAGCCTGGGATGCCATTAAAGTTTATGTGCCTGTAAAGCAGTGGTTCTCAACTCCGGTCCTCAGGACCCACTAACAGGCCAGATTTTAGGTATTACCTTGGTAAGATGCAGACTAGAATGCTGCAATCACTGAGCAGCAAATGATATCACCTGTGATGTATTTCAGTTATCCTGCAAACCTGGCCTTTTAGTGGGTCCCGTGGACAGGAGTTGAGAACCACTGGTGTAAAGGCAGGCGTCCCAATTAGGGTGGCCACATCATCCCTTAAATCCAGAACACATATTAATTATACAGGTTCTGTGGCTGATTAAGGTGGTAATTGAACTCACTTGGCACCTTATCTGCATTAAATCAGCCACAGAACCTGTGTAATTCATATGTGTCCTGGATTAAAGGGATGATGTGGCAACCCTAGTCCCAATACTTTTGACATTATAGTGTTACTCCAAAATGATTCCCTATCCAATCACATATTTGTAGGGTACTGGAGAGAAACATGTCTACACGCTTCCTCTTTCAGAATTATTTGCAGCGGGATAAGTGACACTCCTACCTTGGTGTTCTGGAATCAATAACGACAACAAGCCATTCACAGCATAGAACAAGGCAGGATCTATAGAGCCGACATTCAGCGGTTATTATGTGTTGTGAAACGCACTCCATACATGCCGCTGTCAGATCAATAGCAGCTCAAACGCCTTTATTAGCAAAGCGCGAGAAATCTGAAGATAAAACCGGAATGAGTCAATGGCTTGTTGTCTTAGAAACTCGCCCGCTTTTATTTGTGCGTGGTGTAACCTATGTATATGACTTGCTTCATTGTGTACTAAACTGAATAAATCTGATTTTATTATTCTCTGCAGGTAAAGCTCATCCGCTCTTTAATGTCAGCAAACAGAAGCCGCCACGCAGATTAACGGGCGCTTACAGCCTGCGACTCAGGAAACTTTTATATCCTTAAAAACAAGGCAAAAAGTATAAACAAAAAAATAATGTTATTGCTGCTGGTCTGCCTTATAACACCATACACAACTGTCACCAACATTTCCAAGGGCTAGGTGTATAAATTAACTGCCCTCCTCAAAGCTTTGGGGTCTACTTATAATCACTAGAGCAGTGGTCTACAAACTGCGGCTCAGGGGCCTGATGCGGCCCTTTGCTTGCTTTTATCTGGCCCTTGGAGCACTATTAAGTTCACTGACACCAATGAAGGGGCACAATTCCTACCAATGGCACCAACGATGGGGCACAGTTCTTCTCAATGACACTAACAATGGGGCCCAATGACACCAATGATGGAGCACAATTCCTCCCAGTGACACCAATGATGAGGCACAATTCCTATCAATGACACCAACGATGGGGAACAGTTCCTTGCACTGACACCAAAAATGGGGCCCAATGAGACTAACGATGGAGCACAATTACTACCAATGACACCAACGATGGGGCACAGTTCCTCCAAATGACACCAGCAATGGGGCCCAATGAAACCAATCATGGGACACAATTCCTACCAATGACCAGCAGGTCCCCCTAATCTCAATGCGCCGGCCCCTAATCTCCATGTCTCCGGGGCGCCGGACACATAGATTTCTACAAGCTTTTTTTTTTTTTGAAGCACAGGATTAGAGCCTGAGTTCTTATTCCCCTTCAAAAAGGGTGGGCTGGGGGGACAGAGCAATGTTGATTCGCTATTGTGTTCCTGCTTCTCCTTCCAGCCAATCCTAAAACCAGATTGGCTGGGAGGAGAAGCGTCTGGATTGGCCAGGAGGATAAGCCGGTGAAGCTTCCGAGGGGAATGGGGGGTTTGTTTGCCGCCCCCCCCAAAAAAATGGAGCACCAGCCACCACTGCCAATGACACCAATGATAAAGCACAATTCCTCCCAGCGACACCTTCCTTCCACTGATACCAACAATGGGGTCCAATGGGACCAATGATAAGGCACAATTACTAGCAATGACACCAACAATGGGGCACAGTTCCTACCACCAACACCAACAATGGGGCCCAATGAGATCAACAATGGGGCACAGTTCCTACCAATGACACCAAAGACGTGGCATTGTTTACTTCAACTGATGCTGGAATATGTTCTACTCCTGATGGCCATAGTCCAGTCCAAGAATTGTAAACTGGCCCTTTGTTTAGAAAGTTTGGAGACCTCTGCAATTCTGACACTTATCACATGTACAGTATATATAAAAATCTACATTTGTTTGCTAGAAAAATTACTTAGAACCCCCAAACATTATATTTTTTTAACTACTTGCCAACCATATACTGGAAATAAGTGGCGGTAAGGCTCCCCTAGGCAGGATCACGTACCTGTATGTGATCCTGCACATTCAGGTCTGGGGCATGCACGTGCACCGCCGACAACCCACTCCCTCTTTGATTGGACACAGTGGGGGCCAGTCAACGATTCCGGTGGAAGTGGACACCATGTCCTCCGGAACCCGCTGATTGTTTTGGACAGAATGCTGGTCTGCATGTACGTAAATAAGGCAAATCGCCGTTCTGTGAAGTTCATGATCCTGTGTTCCTGCTAAGCAGGAACACGGATCTCTGTCTTCCCATAGTAGAAGCACCTCCCCCACACAGTTAGCAAGCACTCCCTAGGGACACAGTTAACCCTTTGATCGCCCCTGATGTTAACCCCCTTTCCTGCCAGTGTCATTATTACAGTGACAGTGCATATTTTTTAGCACTGCTCACTGTATTAGTGTCACTGTTCCCCAAAAAGTGTCAGTTAGGTGTCCGATTTGTCCACCGCAATATTGCAGTCCCGCCATTACTAGTAAAAAAATTCCATGAATCTATCCCATAGTTTGTAGACCCTATAACTTTCGTGCAAACCAATCAATATACTCTTATTGTGTTTTTTTTTGGTTTTTTTTTTTTTTACCAAAAACCATGTAGCAGAATGCATATTGGCCTAAATTTATGAAGAAATTAGATTTTTCCATTTTTTTACTGGATGTGTTTTATAACAGAAAGTAAGAAATATTGGGTTTTTTTTTTTCAAAATTGTCAGTCTTTTTTTGTTTATAGCGCAAAAAATAAAAACTGGGGTGAGGTGATCAAACACCACCAGAAAAAAGCTCTATTTGTGGGGAAAACATGCAATACATTTTATTTGGGTCACGCAGTGCCATATCGCAAAAAATGGCCTGGTCATACATTTTTTTACTTCCAGCCTGGACCTCCAAGTGACACCATGACGTCATTCCGGTCCTAGAAGGCCATAGAGGTAATCAGACACATCTGACCAGCCAGCTGCACCATCGGATCAGTTCTCAGGCACGCTAGTGGAAACCGTAAGCCCGAGAAACACGGGCGAGCTGCGGGAGGGAAGCCCCCCCCCTTTTTTTTTCACCCTGCAATTCTGAAGCTGGTAAAAGTAATCCAAGTGGCTAAAGAACTGCTAAAGAGCTGCTGGATTACTTTTAGGCTCCATGCACACTGGACGCTATCTGGGCTCTTTCAGCGTCGGGCAGGAGACGCTGCTTAGAAAACGTTCTTTTGCAGCGTTTTGTAGGCAGCGTTTACCGGTGTTTATCGGCATCTGCGTTTTTGAGCGTTTTTTTTTTTCTTCATTGGCTTCCATTGATTGCAAAAAACGCCAGACGCCGATAAACCGGCGTTTACCGGCGTCTGCGTTTTTTGTGGTCAGGAGAACGACTTTTGAACGCCAATTCATGGCGTTCAGATAACAGCCCAAAAACGCCACTGCTGATAAAAGACAATAAACGACCATGTGTGCATGGACACATAGGATAAAATAAAGGAGCGTTTTTGGGCTGTTAAAAAAAACCCGCCAAAACGACCCAAAACTGTAGTTTTTCAGATACAGTGTGCATGGAGCCATACAGGTGGCAAAATGGGGGTCCCCGCCTCCACCTTTACCGGGATCTCCTAAGACACAGTGAGAGGAATTGATATCATCCCCCCACCCTCCCGTTGCTTCAGAAAGCAATCCAATGGCTAATGAGCTGCTTGGATTGCTTTCATGAGAAAGCCAGCTGCCGGCTGAAAAATAAAACACTTCAAAAACTGCAGCGTATATGGTACCCTAGTTTGGCGCTGCTCCACAAGCGTGCGCTATTTTAAAGTGTGACATGTTAGGTATCTCTTTACTTGGCGCTACATTATCTCAAATATTGGGTATTATATTGTGTTTTGGTACACTAGAGTGTATTTTTTCCCAAAAATTTCATTTGAAAAATCGCTGCACAAATACAGTGCCATATAAAAAAATTACAACACCCACCATTTTATTCTCTAGGACCTCTTCTTAAAAAATACTTAACCACTTCCCAACCGCCGTATGCAAAATGACGGCCGGGAAGTGGCTCAGTTATCCTGACTGGATATCATATGATGTCCTCAGGATAACAAGCCGCCGCGCACCCGGGGGGGCGCGCATCGCGGCGATCGGTGGTGTGGGAGGTCAGTCTGACCCCCCGCAATACCGATCTCGGTAAAGCGATTCGTTCCAATGCACTTTACCATGTGACCAGCCGTGACCAATCACGGCTGGGCACAGTGTAATACAGGAAAGCCGTTTATCTGCAGACCTGAGGAGAGGAGAGCCGATCGGCTGCATCCCTGACAGGGAGGGTTTGTGCTGATGATTTATCAGCACAGCCCTCCCTCGGATCGCTACCCTAGACCACCAGGGAGCCTGCCCAGGGACCACCAGGGATGCGCCCACCCAGGACTACCAGGGAGCCAACCAGGGACCACCAGGGAGCCGATCTGGACCACCAGTGAGACCCCCCTAGACCACCAGGTAAGTGACATACTGCCCAATGTGGATGGCACTCAGTGCCACCTTCAGATGCCACCCTAGATCACCAGGGAATGAGCCCCTATCAATGTATATGCCCACCAGTGCCCCTATCAGTGCCCACAAGTGCCCCTATCAATGCATACCAGTGCCACATATCAGTGCCCACCATTGCCACCTACCAGTGCCCACCTATCAGTGCCCATCAGTGCCACCTATCAGTGCCCAGTGCCGCCTATGCGTGCCAATCAGTGCTGTCTATTAGTGCCCATCAGTGCCGCTTAGCAGTGTCCGTCAGTTCTGCATATCAGTGCCCATCAGTGCTGTATATCAGTGCCACCTCTCAGTACCCGTCAGTGCTGCATATCAGTGCCCATCAGTGCTGTATATCAGTGCCACCTCTCAGTACCTGTCAGTGCTGCTTATCAGTGCCGCCTAACAGTGCTCATCATTGCTGCATATAAGTGCCTCATCATCAGTGCCACCTCATCAGTGCCGCCTCATCATTGCCAATCAATACTGCCACATCAGTGCCCGTCAGTGTAGCCTCATCAGTGCCCACCAGTGATGGAGAAAATTTACTTATTTACAAAGTTTTGTGACAAAAATAGAGAATTTTTTTTTTTTCAAAATTTTCGGTCTTTTTTTATTTGTAGCGCAAAAAATAAAAACCGCAGGGGTGATCAAATACCACCAAAAGAAAGCTCTATTTGTGGGAACAACATGATAAAAAATCTGTTTGGGTGCAGCGTCGCACGACCGCGCAATTGTCATTCAAAGCGCAACAGCACTGAAAACTGAAAATTGGTCTGGTAGTAAAGTGTTCTAAGTGCATGGTATTGAAGTGGTTAATGTTTGGGGGTTCTAAGTAATTTTCAGCAAAAAAATAAAATGCAGATTTGTACATGTAGGAGAGAAGTGTGAGAATATAGGCCCGGTGTGGAAGTGGTCTTTGTTCTTTGGACATCATCTTGCAATGTATGAAGAGTGGGAACAGACGTCGTCCTCCCAGCAACAGACGCGGTCTCAGTTGCTCGTGATAATTCAGATAGCGGAGAGAGAATTTGCCTAAGGAAGCTGACAGATGTTCCAGACTCCGCAGAACGCACTTAGAACAATTTTGAATCGGCGAGTCGCGGCAGAGGGACATGCTGGCGGTTTCTGTGACTGGAGTTAATGGGCGCAGACGATTGTTTTGCTTCTTTTGGTACACAGTTTTCAATGCATTCTTCTAATTCAAACCATTGACCTTTTCTGAATTCCTCCGCGACTAATTACCTTGAACGAACTGTGTTTACTGTTTGCAAAGATGCAATTTTGTTACTAAATAACCTTGAGTTCCTGAGCAGCCAACGAGGCTGAATAATCTCTGCGATGGGTTTGGGGCTTTGTTGGCAGAGGGAGCTGCTTGGCACCGCGCTGAGCGCTCCGCTCTGTGCCACCGTCAGCACTCTCTGCAATTCTCTGCCTGCTGTTTTGGGCTTTCCAATGAGCTCTGATTTGTAGGAATGGCTGAAGAATTTATTTGGGCACAACCCAAAAGAATGAAATAGGAAACTCGGGATTTGTAGAAGTGAATCAGAAAGTTGAGAGAGGACCAGAAGGAAATCAATGCCAGTGGGCATTGCTGGACTGCAACAGGGTTCTGTGTAAAAGTTTACTACGAATAAAAAGGGAAGGCATTGATATGGCAATTACTTTTAGATATACTCTGTGCAAAAATTGTAGGCAGGTATGAACAAATAAAACCAAGGAAAATGCCCAGCTCTACTTACCGACCAGTCTGCAACCAACCGGCTGCAAATAATATTGGTGTGCTTTGGAGCAGCTCTGCAGCTTATGCACGTGTTTGCAAATGTGTGCAAACTAAACCCCTGTTTTTAACGCTTACTGTTAGACAGGTTAATTTGGTCGGTTGCAGGCTGGTCGGTAAGTAGAGCTGGGAATTTTCTTTGGTGCTCCTTGCTGCAAAGGCCAGTTATAGGTTGGACAATGGCCATTTATTTGTACTAATGTAATACTGGTGAAGAAATGCATTGGGCACCTTTGCTGCCATTATGCTACATGCTGGGTGTCCAGTGGGCACCTGTGCCCTTAAGGAGCTGTGGGCTCCCTCCAGGCTCACCTATCCTCTACTTATCCACTATGGAGGCTCTTAGAGTTAGGACTGCAGATAAAATTAAGGTTGCTATGAAGAGAGCTGCAGCTTATGCATATATTTGCAAACGTGTGCAAACGAAACCCCTGTTTTTAACGCATACTGTTAGACAGAATAATTCAGTTGGCTGTAGACTGGTCGGTAAGTTGAGCTGGGAATTTTCTTTGGTTTTGTTTGACATGCAACGCCCTTCCATGTGGCTCCTTGCTGCAAAGGCCCATTATAGGTGGGGGCAGTGGCCATTTGTTTGTACAAGTGTGAAAAAAATGCTGTAAAAGAAGAATGCTTTCAGAAATAGAATTGTTAATAATTTATTTTTATCGATTAATTCCTTCACGCCTGAGGGTAAAACAAATGTAAATGCCTAAGCACAATTTTGCAACTTTGACATACGTTAGTAAAACTGTACATATCATCACAACTACTTTGTGTAGCCAGGTGTATTAAACCTTGTTTTTGTAGGACAAGTCAGGCTTTCTTTTAGTGGTAAATGGATGGTACAGAAAACTGGCCCAAAATAATAATAGAAAAAAAAATAAAAATTTAGCTGTATATTTCTTGCTATTGTCATAATTTACCACCAAAGAACAACCCAAAATAAGTTCTCCTGCTTCTGACGATAGCAGTGATACCACATTTGTGTATGTTTGTTGCAGTTTGTACCCGCAGTACAGCCCAGAAACAATAGTGTGCATTTTTCATTTTTATATTCTACCTAAAACATACTGACACTGATACTAATTACAGAGAGAGAGATCAAATCGCATGACAAGTCGCAGCATATTGGCGGCAATAGCACTGTTCCAATCGGTGCGACCGATTTTGCAGCGCTGCACCTATTTGAAAAAGTAGTTCCTGCACTATTTTTGCCAATTTCAGGTGCAACTTCAATAGACATCTGTGTATGAAGCCAGACAGATATCTATCAAATAGCACCTGAAATCGCACAAACCTTCAAGTGAAGTAGCAGCGATTTCAAAGTAGCAACAATGTGAACCAGGGCTAAAGGCTTTCTTTTTTTCTTTTAATAACAAACATTGCAGTGGTTTTTCACAAAGCAGCCCCAATCCTCCTCTTCTCAGGACCCCCGTGGTACTCCTGTCACCTCTCTCATGCTGAGTTCCTCCAGAGCAAGCAGCTTGCAAATGGGGCACCCAAGCAGGCTTGTTCCTGAGCCACTGCTTTGCATGTCCATTCACACACAGAGCTGCAGTTCGGTCCCACCCCCTCTCTCTCTTGGCTCACTGGCTGTGATAGACAGCAGCAGAAGCCAATGGCTCCCTCTGCTGTCTCAGCCAATGAGGAGGAAGAGTCCCCAAAGAGCCGAGGCTTTCGTGCACATCATTGGAACGAGATGGGGATTAGGGGGCTGCTGCACAGAGGAAGTTTTTTTACCTTTATGCATTCAAAAAACCTTGAGCCTTAATTTTCGATAATAGAACCTGAAATCTGAACTGCACCAGATTTTGCACTCTCCAGTTTTTAGTAAATCTCCCCCAATGTGCCCATAAACATGTGTTCAAAGATATTAAATGTCTCCAGTCCCTTTATAAAAAGTCTATAACCATCCACATGTGAAATCTGCAGACTGTTATGCCTGCAGGCACTGCAGAGTATTTCTCACGTGCCCCTTGTGCAGTTCACATTTCCCAATTATATTCATGGCAAACAGCTTCACAAACACTTTATGATCAAAAGTATTGGGACAATTAGTCTGTAAAATTAAATATTGAATTGGCCCACGCTTTGCAGCTATAACAGCTTCAACTCTTCTGGGAAGGCTGTCCACAAGGTTTAGGAGTGTCTATGGGAATGTTTGACCATTCTTCCAGAAGCGCATTTGTGAGGTTAGGCACTGAAGTGGACAAGGACTGGCTTGCAGTCTCTGCTCTAATTCATCCCAAAGGTCTTCTATTGGGTTGAGGTCAGGACTCTGTGCAGGCCAGTCAAGTTCCTCCACCCCAAACTTGCTCACCCATGTCTTTATAGACCTTGCATTGTGCAGTGGTGCGCAGTCATGTTGGAACAGGAAGGGGCCATCCACAAACTGTTCCCACAAAGTTGAGGGCATGAAATTGTCCAAAATGTCTTGGTATGCTGACGCCTTAAGAGTTCCCTTCACTGGAACTAAGGGGCCAAGCCCAACACCTAAAAAACAATCCCACACCGTAATCCCCCCTTCAACAAATGATTTGGACCAGTGCACAAAGCAAGCTCAGATAATGCTACCCCTTAATAAACAATAAGAAAGTCTAATTGTGCTCATTAGTCTCCGTGAATCACTATCTCCTCCAAATTTGTGCTTCCAGCCTCTCTCCCCACTCAGCCACCATCAAAAAGTATCAAGAGAATCTGCAAATAGTTTAAAAACTGCTGACGTCTTGACAACAAATCACATTGGGTGGAGTTTTTCCAGTGGCGTCTTTGAAATGCACGGCCATCATGGAAACAAGGAAGTGTAAGATCACAAAGAAAGCCATGGTTATGTGGATTTTAATGTAAGTTTATTAAGTGCATTGTTTTGGAAGCATTAAACAAAACGCTGGTAACCTCTTTTCTTCTGGATTACATGCACCCTGCATTAGGTGATGACTGGTAGCTCTTTTCTTCTGGATTACATGCACACCACACTAGGTGAAAGCCAGTAGCCCCTTTTCTACTGTATTACATGCACCCTGCACAGGGCGAGGGCTGGTAGCCTTTTTCTTCTGGATTGCATGTACATTGCACTGGGAGAGGGTTGGTAGCCCCTATTCTTCTGGATTACATGTACCCTGCACCGTATGATGGCCAGTAGCCTCTTTTCCTCTGGATTACATATACCCTGTATTAAGTGGTAGCCCTTTTCTTCTGCATTGCATGCACCCTGCACTGAGTGAGGGCTGGTAGCCCTTTTCTTCTGGATTATATGCACCCTGCATTAGGTGGTGTCTGGTAGCCCTTTTCTTCTGGATTGCATGCACCCTGCATTAGGTGATGGCTGGTAGCCCCTTGTCTTCTGGATTACATGCAGACTGCATTAGGTGGTGGCTTGTAGCCCCCCTTTCTTCTGGATTACAAGCACCCGGCACTGGGTGAGGGCCGGTAGCTCATTTTCTTCTAGATTGCATGAACCCTGCATTAGGTGATGGCTGGTGTCCCCTTTTCTTCTGGATTACATGTCTCCTGCACTGGATGATGGCCAGTAGCCCCTTCTCTTTTGGATTACATGCCCCCTGCACTGGATGATAGTCAGTGGCCCTTTTTCTTCTGGATTACATGCACCCTGTATTAGGTGGTGGCTGGTACCTCCTTTTCTTCTGGATTACATGCACCCTGCACTGGGTGAGGGCTGGTAGCCCTTTTCTTCTGGGTTACATTCACCCTGCATTCGTTGATGACTGGTAGCTTCTTTTCTTCTGGATTATATGCACCCAGCAGTGGGTGATGGCCAGTAGCCTCTTTTCTTCTGGATTACATACACCCTTCACTGGGTGATGGCCAGTAGCCTATTTTCTTCTGGATTACATATATCCTGTATTAGGTGATGGCTGGTAGCTCCTTTTCTTCTTACAGGCAACCTGCACTGGATGAGGGCTGGTAGTTCCTTTCCTTCTGGATTACATGCACCCTACACTGGGTGGGGGTCAGTAGCCCCTTTTCTTTTGGATTACATGCACCCTGCACTGGATAATAGCCAGTGGCCCTTTTTCTTCTGGATTACATGCACCCTGCACTTGGAGAGGGCTGGCAGCCCTATTCTTCTGGATACATGCTCCCTGCATTAGGTGGTGGCTGGTAGCCCCTTTTCTTCTGGATTACATGTGATCTGCACTGGGTGATGGCTAGTAGCCTCTTTTTTTCTGTATTACAGGTACCCAGTATTAGGCGGTGGCTGGTAGCTCCTTTTCTTCTGGATTACATGCACCCGGCACTGGGTGAGAGCTGGTAGCCTCTTTTCTTCTGAATTTCATGCATCCTGCACTAGATGATGGCAATCTACTGTGGGGTAGGCCACCACAAACTCTAAAGAAAATAAAGAAGTGGTACTTTTGAGCCCTGTAACAGTTCTTTACACTATGTGAATCAAATATTCACCTACCAGAATGAGCAACAGACTTTAATTCTCCATAGCTGGCACAACCCTGCTCTCTGGGTTTAGCCCATATATAAAGTGTCCAGGCTGGCATGAGCTGATTCATCGATTGATAATTCTTCATTGTAAATGTTCTCTGATAAGCAGTGCTGAGCCTCTACACATGACGTGTTGATCTGCTTCGCCTGGCATTTTCAAAGAACCCAAAATAATTGCAGCAGAATTAAAATACTATGAAAATGTAATGCTTGCAGACCACGGGGGGATGTCAACATTTAGAAACATGGGTCATGTTGACCATTTTACGGGGCAGACACAATGAATATCAGATGCCTTTCTAAGGAAAGAACGAATCCCGCTAATGACGAAGCAAATTAACGAAACTGTAGAGACGGCCAGGAGAAGAAGGCAGCGACGGCTTCCCAAACCACCGTCTGCAGACTAATAACAACGTAACAAAATAGTAAGACCAGCATCCTTGACCTTCTGCTACCTGCAAAACACAAATAGCTGCAAGCTCCGCGATTGCTAAAACACATTTTCAACTTTGCTCAATCCTCTAATAAGAAAGAATGTTTATTTATAAGACTCATTTGGCTGCAAGCTCAGTCTCGGGAGTAAAGCAGAAGATAAAAAAAATACTTTAGATGTAAAATGCTGAAAACGTAGAGAAAAACAAAAATGGAAATAATTTATCATGTTACACAGTGTAAAATGACTGCGTCTGAAATTTGGAGAGATTTAAATCCTAGAAAACCAAAGTTAGATAAATACAGAGAGGTGAACTTAATTAATTTAGTTAATAATTAATTTGTTTTAATTATTAGTTTCAATCCAGTTGTTCAGTAATCTTATCAATATAAAACTTCATGGTTCATCCCTTCTGGCTCTCTTTTATTCCATTTGTGTGAGGTCAAATCAAGACAGAAACAATGGGGTCAGACTGAAATTCTTCAGGGTTTGACATTCCATGCAACTATTTAGTGGAAGTGCCAATGTTTACTACCAGTATATAATGGAGTTCCTTCGTCCATTACATATAGAGAAGAGGGGATTTGTGGGGAGGCTGAAATGGACTTTATTGGTACCATACACGTTTTGAATACAATATTTGGTATAAAAATATATAATTTTATTACAAATAATTAAAATACAAGATTAAAAATAAACACAGGACCAAAACCATGGCTCTAGATGATTCTAGTCATGGTGACACTAAGAAAATTGTACTTTCTGTGAACTAGTTGCTCGACATGTTTCGTGGAGAAATATACCGCTTCTTCAAGAGCCTTTTTTACAGATGTATGTACAAATATAGAGCAAGTAGCCTGTGTCACACTATAAATAAGAAGAGACATTGTATTAGAAATAACATCATACAAACATGGATAATGACATATATAGAGTACCAATATACATCCCATGTATTGACATCCCCCACAGGTCCCCTTACGCACAATGCAGCCATGCATGCGACCCATTGAAAGGGTCTGTCTCGGCGGGTGTGGAAGCTCACAGCATACAAAACACAGATTTTGGTGCTAGTTTAAAGGTAGATCAAAGGAAGATTAGTACCATTCACTGGGAAACCCATAAAGATATTTCATAACTCACAAGGAATATCTTACATCCCAAGACATTACATAGATCAAAGTTTAGCACAGGGGGCCTCAAATGAGAGTTTGGACAGAGAGTTGGAGATCACACCTATTATTCAGATGGTGGTAAAATCATTACACCAGTCACTAGACATATAGGCCTATACCACAAATACCATACAGAGCAGTGTTGCCAACCGCCAGTATTTTTACTGGCAGCCAGTAAAAAACTGGCAATTTTCTCCTGCCAGTGAATGCCAGTAAAAGGAAAAGGTTGTCAGTAAAAAATATGGCTGTGATGCTAGGCTCAGTCTGGAGCCGGCCAAGACCATCCGACTGCCTGCTACAGTGCTACAGTGTGTTTGGGTTGCACTGGCAGAGGCAGTGCCTGAGCATGTCCTGTGATGTCATGGTGCAAGGGAGCCAAGCAGAGCGGGCAGAGCCTCGTATGCGTTTCAGTGGTATGGGAGCAAGGCAGGCTGGGAGCGGGACTGTCAGTGCTGTTTAGACTGAAGTGGCCTGGAGGGACCACCTGGCTTGGAGAGAGACGGCCACTATGACACAGGAGGGGACGTGTTGGGTCATTGAGGTCTCATCATCCTCTGTGCTGCTGCACATTGCTGTCAGTGTCACTGTGAGAGTCATGTGTATTGCCCATTCTAATTTCTTGCCCTCCTAAGTCCTGTCCCTGAGCTACTTACTTACTACATCGAAAATAAAATAAAAAATATGTTTTTTGCCTTACTATCTACCTTAAATCACATTGCTAATTGCATATTGTACTTGTTTGTAGCCGAAATACTGAAATTTGCACTTAAAACTGTAATTTTGTAACTTTTGGAAATGACAGTAAAACTTGGCTGTGCCAGTAAATTTTTGACTTTGTGTCAGTGAATTTCAATCTGGTAGGTTGGTAACACTGATACAGAGATGGTGTCTTTTTTTGTTCTGAAAGTTATCTCGCCGGATACAAGGGGAGGTAATTGGGACCAATGTATACTCCAACGCGAGACCCTCTGGATAGAGTGTCTAAACACCATAACCCCCCCCCCCCCCGGGATTAAATGAGGTTAATTCATTCAGACCTTTCTTATAATTTTTTTAGGGTCACAATCTCAAATTTCCCACTCATTTATATATTATTCTTCTTTATTTCTCTGTCCTTTTCCCCTCTTTTTCTTTTTCTCCCCTCTCTTTTTTCTTTTTTTCTCCATTTGTGATGTAATAGTATGGTTTAGGTATAGTTTAGGTGGTTCAGTAGAAGTAGGGTATATTAGAAATGACTAATGCCTTGATATTGACTTATTTTGACTGTTAATTATGTATAGCACAATTTCTGTGTATATATTTGCTATATTTTGTATTAAAGTTGTTGTGATATGTTTTCTGCCTTCTATGTGTTGACTTCTCCGACAGGTCATCTCCCATGTATTTTGGCATGGGGATTGATGTGTCCTCCGTTGGCTACACGTCATCTGCCCTTGCACATTATGGCCACATCAGGCTTCACCCACAGCATGTGCTCCCCGGTGTGCTTCTTCCTGGAGGGAGCACACTTTGCCCTTTTCCCTCATGGCTGCCAATGGGCTTTTCCCACTCATGGTGTCGCCATTTTTGGCCTGTTCTGCTGGGTGTGTGGCTATGGAGGGAAGGGAGGGGGGCTATGTCTACAGTGCCCTTCCACGAGGTGTCTTTTTGGCGCCGCATCTCTGGATGGATTTCCGAGATGTGTAAGTGCCCAATTTGAGGCACTGTGCATGTGCGGGACTGCGCATGTGCACTCCAGGGCCGGGCCCGGTGATGTCACATGCCAGTGAGGCAGTGGGGGTGGCTTGATGCAGCCCCCCCTGTTGCCACAGCTGCTTTGCTCTCCCCGAGAGAGTCTGGATGGTATGTATTCTTTTTGATACCCCGTGGGGGGGGGCTGTTATGGTCTGGGGGGTATGGCTCCATCGATTCTATTTTGATGCACAGCTTATGTTCCCTGCTTTTGCCTCAGGAATTAATGGTGGGATTGCAGTGAATGTCCGTCTTCACTGATCTGGTACTGGGCAGCAGGTGTAATCAGTTGCTCATTATTATCAAGGCAATGAAGGTGTGTGCTTATTTAGTGTTGCTGAAGATGATAGCATTTGTCTTGTGATAACATAAGAGTCATATATACTGTAGTTATATATTATTGTTATTATAGATATCCTTGATGGGAACGCACACTTCCTGAAGCATATTCTGTATCCTGAAGTGTATAGGACTTTTTCAACGCATCTTCAATCCCATACACACAACTTTAATATCCTTCTATCCTAAAGAGGTACAATGCTTTGTTGGATAAAATAAGCTTACTTTGTATTGGTATATATATATATATATATATATATATATATATATATATATATATATATATATATAGGGTTTTGCTTGTATATGTTCCTAAAATAGAGTGAATTATCCATTCATTTTGTAGCATGCTGTGGCTTTACTTTATAACTTCACTGAGGTCCCTTGTGCTGAACTTTGATTAATGTAATGTCTTGGTATGTAGGATCTTCATTGTGGTTTATGAAATACCTTTTTGGGTTTGTCAGTGAATGGTACTAATCTTCCTTTGATCTACCTTTAAACTAGATCCAAAATCTGTGTTTTTTATGCTCTGGGCTTCCACATCCGCCAGGACAGACCTTTTCAATGGGTCGCATGCATGGCTGCATCGTGAGTAAGGGGACCTGTGGGGGATGTCAATACATGGGATGTTTATTGGTGCTCTATATATGTCATTATCCATGTTTTGTATGATGTTATGTCTAATATGATGTCTCTTCTTATTTATAGTGTGACACAGGTTACTGGCTCTATATTTGTACATACATCTGTAAAAAAGGCTCCTGAAGAAGCGGTGTCTTTCTCCACGAAAAATGTCAAGCAACTAGTTCACAGAAAGTACAATTTTCTTAGTGTCACCATGACTAGAATCATCTAGAGTCATGGTTTATGTCCTGTGTTTATTCTTAATCTTGTATTTTAATTATTTGTAATAAAATTATATATTTTTATACCAAATATTGTATTCCAAATGTGTGTATGGTGCCATTAAAGTCCATTTCAGCCTCCCTACAAATGCCCTCTTCTCTATATGATGCACCTAATTATTATTATTATATATGTGTGCATATATATATATATATATATATCATCTGTACACATGTGTTTGTATTGGCGTAGCCAATTTCCTTTATTATCTAACAGTTGTTAATTAGAGGGTGTTTTTGATAAGAATTTTTATGAATTTTTAAGGCTTGAGGTGAGTGTAGCCATATTAGTGCAATTGTGCCAGAGAAAAATTAGTACTGTCCCTGATACTTTTTTTATTTGCACTAACATACAATTTTTCAGGACAAGCTTTCGGGGTATCTCCCCTCCTTCAAGGTCCAAGGTCCAAGCAGTACTGCTTGGACTTTGAAGAAGGGGAGATACCCCTAAAGCTTGTCCTGAAAAATGTATGTTAGTGCAAATAAAAAAGTATCACGGACAGTACTCAGTTTTCTATGAATTTTTATAAACTTTTTAAAAAATGTTTTATACTTTTTAATCAACAAATATAATGAATTATTCTTGATTATCACTAAGTGCTCAAACTCGAGCTAACTAATTAATTAATTGGTTGATTCCCCATGGCTATTCGTTTGATGTTAGAATTTTATGAATTATGTGAATTTGATAGATCTTTATTCATATATATTTTTTATTCAAACTTTATGTATTTACATAACGTGCATTTTCTCTGTGGGTGTTGTATTTGTGTTAATTATGTTGTTTAAGGCTGGGTTCACACCTATGCAAATTAAACCGCATCCAATTTGCAGGACTCTTGAAAAAACATTGCTTTCAATGTGTCCGGTTCACATATGTCCTGTGCATTCGCACTCCACATTGCACAAAAAAGTGTGTGTTTTTTGTGCAATGCGGTGCGAATTACCAGCTCGTTGTGTTCAATGGAAGTGCATCTAACACGGAGATGCACTCTGCATTGAACGGGGATATTTTCCCCTGCTCGTGGCCCCCCCTCCCCCCGCAGCTGCTGCGCTGTGGAAACGGACAGGAGCCGCCGAACCGGGGGCTCCGCCCCTTCCTGGCAGCAGACAGGCTGGAATTCCCACTGGACTGGTGTGAATCCAGCCTAAAGATTGCCCTGCTAGATAGCATGTCCCTGTCTCCTGTTGCTGCCTAGGTGGAGGAATTCCTTTCAGCCTGCCCGCTCCAGTGCTGATGTGTATTTGGGGGGGGGGGACCTGGGCTTCCCTATATCGAGCGGCATATGGTGGCAGAGGGTATGACCTGAAGAAGGAGGCCATGCCTCCGAAACATGTAGTCAATGATCGCTTCAGCTGGGGGGAGTCCATTTGGCAGTACTGTCCTGTTCCATCACTCCTCACGGCTGAGACTGACGTGGTGCGGCGCCGGCTGGTCCAGACGCATGCGTGGCTCCGGAGAGGCTTCTGTGCCTAGGGATGCTGTGGCCCTGATCATGGATATTCCCCACAGTGCCCTTTTCCATCTGGCTGGGCTCAGACAGACCGGGAGAAGACATCCACCACCAGAGCTTTATATGTCATGCCCAAGGCTCCCCTTGTGAGTGCAATCTTGTGGTCTTTTTATATCTATTGTTTAATAAATGGCAAAACACTAGGGCGGCTGTGCGCTCTCCCCCTTCTTTTCTTATTGCGAAGCGCGCTGAGATTTCTAACTCTCCCGGTGGGGGGAGGAAGGAGGAGGAGTTGGCAAAACTGCAGAGGGTAGATAACCCTGCAACAAACATCCGCTACAAACAACATGAGGTTACTGGCAGGATCAACATGTATTTTGATCCAAAATTAATTTATTCAAAAAGGCAAAAAAAAAGATATAGAAATGTATTACAGAGACTGTAATTTTTTTTAGTATATTTTTTGGAGAGTTCTCAATGGATATATTTTAAAATAATACACCATCTCCCTCTTTGATTAATAACAATAGATTTGAGAAAAGTATTTGTGGGATTTTAAGGTAACTCTTGAGAGGTTTTTTATATGATTTTTTTTAATGTCAGAGACATTATGTAAAGATATAGAAAAAAAAACGGAAAAACTTATTTAATTAAAACCTAGTTTTATGTACAACTAGGACGGTCATTGGAGTACAACAAACATCGCCTACAAACAACGTCCCAATAGATGGGAGACGTCAAAACGGTTGAGGAGGAGGAAGGAGGGGGGTGGCCCTCTCAATCTTTAGAGTCGCGCGAAGCGTTATTCTTTTCTTCCCCCTCTCGCGTGTCGGCGGGATCACAAAACGGTAAATAATTTGTTATCTATATTTTTCTGGTGTTCTA
>BLSH010341917.1:797443-811245 GCA_018402905.1 Glandirana rugosa | reverse complement strand
CGGAGGATGACAGGAGGGGGACAGGAGAAGGACACGGAGGATGACAGGAGGGGAGCAGGAGAAGGACATGGAGGATGACAGGAGGGGGGCAGGAGACGGACATGGAGGATGACAGGAGGGGGGCTGGAGAAGGACACGGAGGATGACAGGAGGGGGGCTGGAGAAGGACACGGAGGATGACAGGAGGGGAGCAGGAGAAGGACATGGAGGATGACAGGAGGGGTGCTGGAAAAGGACACGGAGGATGACAGGAGGGGGACAGGAGAAGGACACGGAGGATGACAGGAGGGGAGCAGGAGAAGGACATGGAGGATGACAGGAGGGGGGCTGGAGAGGGACACGGAGGATGACAGGAGGGGGACCGGAGGACACAGGGTACAGTTAAGGATGATCGGTGCAACGGTAGGGGTAGTTACAAGCAGCAGCTGACAGCCATGGGAGGGAGAATCTGCCCCCACTGTCGCACTGATCACCCTTGACTGCCCAGGTATCGGATTAGGCATTGGAACATTTGCACGAGTACAATACTAGTATCAGTATCAGTGCATCCCTAATTATGACCCAAACCTGCAGTGTTTTTATTTGTAAATACCCCTTTAGACTTCGTTCACATGTATTTTGGTTTGGAGGCCCACATTTGCACAGGCATGGCAGCCCAATTATTTGACAAAAAAGGTGCATGCTGCATTTTAAAAATGGCCTTGAAATCGCATCCTGCTTTTGCATCATGCAGCATGCAGTTCCTGCACAGACAAACGCACTGTTTTTTTAAAAGCATGGCTCATGCATCTAAAAACGCAGCAAGTTTGCCAGTGCAGGAACTGTAGGGTAAATTGCATGGTGCAAAAGCAGAATGGATTTCAAGGCCACTGCATTTGTAAAATGCAGCATGCACCTTTTTTCTGCGGGAAGCACAGGCATGAATGGGCTGCTCTGCCTGTGCAAACACACATACATGTAAATGAGGCCTAAAATAAGCCCATCATCAAGCAGTGTGATCTGGTGCCCTGGGCCCTGGCCCATGCTACGCAGCGAGCTCTGTAAATAAACAGCCACAGTCAGCCTGGACTGGAATGGTTAGGGACAGGCTTTCAAACATATGGGGAGCCAGGGTAGGGGACCTAACTGGGGGTCCTGGCTGGCCAGCATAGCTCCGATTACTATCTGCTCACAACAGCGCTGCTGTTGTGTAGTCTAGTCTGACTAGTCTAGACTCTAGGCAGCACACTCTTTTCTAACATCGGCAGCTCTCTTCACTACTATGCGGCTGCGGTCCCTCTGCCTCAGATCTGCTCATATATACAGGCAGAGGCAGGCAGTGCAGCGAGCATGCATAGCAAGTGTCAGTGTCAGTGTCAGTGTCAAAGTGTCAGTGAAGCTCAAGGCCCCGTCCGCCCCCGCTCAAGGCCCCGTACTGCGCGCTGATAATGCCGGCTGCCTGTGTCACTGTCTGGCGCCGTGCATGGATATGCAGTGCTGATGGGGGTCCGCCAGTGGAGGTCCTGATTGCGGCCAGCGTGGGCTTAAGGGGCAGTTCTGCTTTGGGCCCCTAAACAATGACAGGGCCCTGGGCAGTTGCCCCTTTTGCCCTGCGGTAAAGACAGCCCTGACCACCATGCTTGACTGTAGGCAAGACACACTTGTATTTGTAATCTTCACCTTCTGGGATGACAGCCATGCAGACCAATTTGATGCAGTGTGCAGTGTATGGTCTGAGCACTGACAGGCTGACCCCCCACCCCTTCAACCTCTGCAGCAATGCTGGCAGCACTCATACATCTATTTCCCAAAGACAACCTCTGTATATGACGCTGAGCACGTGCACTCAACTTCTTTGGTCGACCATAGCAAGGCCTGTTCTGAGTAGAACCTGTCCTGTTAAACCGCTGTATGGTCTTGGCCACCATGCTGCAGCTCAATTTCAGGGTCTTGGCAATCTTCTTATAGCCTAGGCTATCTTTATGTAGAGCAACAATTCTTTTTTTCAGATCCTCAGAGAGTTCTTTGCCATGAGGTGCCATGCTGAACTTCCAGTGACCAGTATGAGAGAGTGAGAGCGATAACACCAAATTTAACACACCTGCTCCCCATTCACACCTGAGACCTTTAACACTAACGATTCACATGACACCGGGGAGGGAAAATGGCTAATGGGCCCAATGTTGACATTTTCACTCAGGGGTGTACTCACCCCCTCACTGTTGCCAGCGGTTTAGACATTAATGGCTGTGTGTTGAGTTATTTTAACCTCCCTGGCGGTATGATTATGTCAGATTTTTGCGTCTCAAAGCGGTACATTTTTTTGCATAGAAATTTGGCGTTTTATATTGTAGGCCTGCAATTCTTAGGAATAACTCACTTAAGACAAGAGTCTGGTAGATATCCCGGGTATGATAAAGTTTGTAATAACGAAATCATAAATTATAATGTATATGAAAAAAAATATATATATATATAATATAATAAATAACTATAAATAATTATCAAAAAGAATAATAATAAAATGTATTCAATAATGTAATCTAGTCAAAAACACTGAAATTTGCTCAGTTGCAGAATTGTCGCTGTCATCACTTTCAGTGTCGGATGATAAATTTCCCCACAAATCAGTATCACTCAATTCTGCAAATGATTCTTATTTACTATCGCTGTTTTCTAGCTGATCAGAAAAGGCTTTTGACGTAAATGGACGCTTTTTTATGCCATGTACATTCTCAAGTTTCCAGGCAAAAAGAATGGCATATATAATATAAAAGTGCATGCAGGGCACTGGGCAAACCATTAGGGATAAAAGGGATGTGAAACGATTTCATACATTAATGCAATCTTACAGATTACAGTGTACTGTATGTGCTGTGTGTGTTTCACTTTTTGAATTTCCCGCCAGGCTCCGCCCCCGTGCGACACGACGCTCGCAGGGAACGGAGCCCGGCACACAGAGGCATTGGGCAGAGGACACAGCCCAGAGACACAGCGGGGGGACATCGCTGGATCCAGGGGACAAGGTAAGTAACGCTGCCTTGGATCCAGCAATGCGAGTGTGGCTCGGGGTTACCGCTATTTGCAGTGAAAACTCCCCCCGAGCCACTCTTGGGAATACTGTCAAGCAGTCTACAGGGACAGCAAATTTACACTGTTATACAAGCTGTACACTCACTACTTTAAAACAAGAGAAAGAAAGGAAGGCGCACACACCTAGTGCATGACCAAAAACCATTTTATTAAAATTGATAGCAAGAGAGGGTACTCACAAAATGGTGGGCGCACAACCTGTGCAGACTAAGACAGAATAAAAGCTGACGCGTTTCGTACGAAGCTCTGAGGAAGGGGGTGCGCCCCCGAAAAGCATCAGCTTTTATTCTGTCTTAGTCTGCACAGGTTGTGCACCCACCATTTTGTGAGTACCCTCTCTTGCTATCAATTTTAATAAAATTGTTTTTGGTCATGCACTAGGTGCGTGCGCCTTCCTTTCTTTCTCTTGTTTTCTAGTCGCTTTTGGATTTCCCCGTCCGAGGAGGGCTGCACGCATCAATTCATTTACCTTCGTCCAGTTGGTAGTCTGCCATACAAGAGGACTTACCAGCGTGGGATTTTCTCATTTTCTTTTTGTATGTGTTACTCACTACTTTATATTGTAGCAAAGTGTCATTTCTTCAGTGTTGTCACATGAAAAGATAGAATAAAATATTTACAAATATGTGAGGGGTGTACTCACTTTTGTGAGGTACTGTATATACAGTACAGGATGCCAGGGATGGGTCCTGGAAGCAAGGCTGGGACAGGGGGTAGACAGGAGGGGTGGCTGCCCTGGGCGCAGTGGGCATTTGGGGTATTTTGCTAGAAGGGGTGATTTGGAGAGGGGGATTTGTTTTAGGAAAGGGGATGTGGGGTGTATTTGTTCTAATAGGGATGATTGAGGAATTTGTGTTAGGAGGGAAAATTTGGGGGGGTTAGAACCAGGAAAGGGGATTTGGGGGGATTTATGCTGGGAGAGGGAATTTGGAGGGGGGGGGGGGTTATTACTCAGAGGGAAAGTTTGAGGGGTAGAAGATTTGTGCTAGGACTAGGAACTTGGGAAGGAAGAGGATTTTTATGCTGGGAGGGGGAACTTTTGTACTGGAAAAGGGGGAATTGTTGTTTGGGGAGAATTTTGGCTTGCAAAGGGTATTTATGCTTAGAGGGTAAGTGTGAAGATTAGTGCTTTTTTTGGAGGGGAGGGAGGAAATTTTTGCTGACACATAATACATTTTGAGGGGGGCATCTTCGTTCTGAGCACTAGATGGTCTTGTCCTGACACTGTCTGGAGGACATGTATGTTCTTCCCATTGTTTGGGTCATGGTCCCTTTAACCACTTCAGCTCTGGAAGGTTTACCCCCGTTTATGACCAGGCCATTTTTGCGATACGGCACTGTGTTACTTTAACTGATAATTGCGTGGTCGTGCGACGTTGTACCCAAATAAAATTGATGTCCTTTTTTTGCCACAAATAGAGCTTTCTTTTAGTGGTATTTGATCACCTCTGTGGTTTTTATTCTTTGCGCTATAACCGCTAGAAAAGTTGTTCTTTTGACCACAAAAACTGCTAAACGCTCATAAACACTGGTAACCGGCTGTTTATCGGCGTCCGGCGTTTTTTGCAGTCAATGGAAGCTAATGAAGAAAAAAAAATAAAACCACCCAAAAATGCCAACGCTGATAAATGCCAATAAACGCTGTTAAACTCTGCTTACAAAACGTTGCAAAAGAACATTTTCTAAGCAGCGTCTCGTGCCCGACGCTGAGAGAGCCCAGATGGCGTCCAGTGTGCATGGAGCCTTAGAAGTACAACTCCAGGGCTACCAGGACCCAGAATCTAAGAAGCCTTTGAACTTCTCAATCCACATCTTTCCTTAACTCTATGGATGGAATTATGCTGCATGGATTTGCCTGGGTAGCCACTTAAACCTCCCCCACTGGAGACACTAGTAAGCAGAAGAGCATGGAACCAGTAGAAATAAAGAACCAAACCAAGGTCCTCAATGCAAGAACGTCAATAATGGTGCCAGGATAGGCTGAGGTCATCCACTTGAGAACAGCAAGGCAGACGTGAGACCAAATCAGAGGACAATATTTAGAGGTAGCCAGGCCAGAATTAGCAAGAAAAGACAATCCAGCAATACTGCTGCAGATGTTGGAAAACCGTGATCCATAACCATAACTTAACATGCCAAAGCAGAGCACTATTTGTAGCCGAGCCTAGGAGCTCATTCAGATTTATTGAAACATTTATGCAAAAGGTACTCACAAACGTGTACTATGCAATCTCTTATAAAATCCACAGATCCATAAGACCAGCCATGGGCTGGCCATACGTATTGAAGAATCTCAAGGACAACTTGCCGACCGCGTCATTAAAGCTGCTGATTCAGTCCCAACCCAAGTTCAAACCAAGTTTTTCTTGTTTGCATCAAGCCTTTGATGCCAGCCAGAAGTGATACATTTAGCAGTGGTAACAGTTTCCCTCTGGTCATGTCCATATTTGGTGAACGACATCACCCAGGAGACCCCGCCACTTTGTTTAGATTTAGCAACAGGGACCAGGAGTAGTCATTTGCAGTGGATAAGTGACAGGCGTGGACAGCAGTGACTAAATGCATTGGCAAAAACTATACATAACAGGATGCATTGAACAAATAGAGAAAAATCTCAACGCACACCATACAAGCCCAACATGTAATAAGTGATACCAGCCTCAGTCTAACTTCAGTCAGGCCATGTCCCCCTTCAACATGTCTTTTTCCCACCCATAGAGCTTAGTCATGGACTCCATGGTCTCCAGAGCCTCTCTCATCCTTAGGACTCCCTATCCCAATTTCCAAGACCTCCTGCTCTCTATCATCTCCTCCTAGGCTCCCCTTCATTACTTCAGCAGAGCCTCCCTATCCTCTGGAACCCCCTAACCCAATCTATCCTGCTATCTCGTACTCCATAAACCTCAGTGGCAGCCATCCATAAGGGGCCAGGGGCACCGCCTCCTCCCCCCCCCCAATCCATGCGCCGGGCCCCTAATCTACATGCAGGGTGTCGGATGCATGGATTTCAATGTTTTGTGGGTTTTTTTGAACTACATGATTAGAGCAGGAGTATATTAGTATACCATCAATTGTCCAGAACAAGAAAACACATAAGTATTGGGTTAGAATTTAGGTATGCTACAAGCTTTAGAGATACCCCCCCCTTTTTTTGTAATAAAGTGTACTTTTTTGTATTTTTCAGATCTTTCTCACCAAATATTTCAGACCAAGACGGAAGGGCATAGCTGACAAAGGGATAAAGGAGGAAGCCTTGTGCCGAGCAAACCAGTATTCAGTCAGCAGAGGTACTTAGCTGACAATAAAATAAAACGCCCAGGGACAAAGACACAAACACTGGTTGTTGTTTTTCCTGCAGTTTGGGAAGTGAAGAACGATCAAATTCCTCTGTGTCACCTTGAAATTGGGGGCCGGCGCCTCACATGGCTCAAACAAACGGGTCGCGCCAGTCCCCTCGCCAACACTTGGCGTGTCTGCAAATGTTTGATGAATGTAATTGAGCATAAGAATCAAGTTTCTGCGGCAGACACAATTTATTTGGAGGAATGGGGATGTGCCAGAGAATTATTGATTGTGGAGAAATCTACACCTCGTGAAAAATTAAGCAGACATTTAACGAGGATCAATGTGATTATCCGCGCTGTTTTAAAACTGCTTAATGTGATCAAAAACACGTCTCCGGTGCAGAGCCGGGCCCTGCGCGACTAACGCCTTCCGCATTGATAGTAACACTACCTCTAAATATTTCAGCTTATTTTCCTCTACAAGCGGATTCTGTAATAAAGGAATTAAAAGACTGGTCCACCCGCAGGTGATATCATTTACAGGTGGAGTCTGGTAAACGGAGTCAACCACTGGCCTCCCAATTCTCCAGGGGACTATTGGTGTTGAATTGTTGATGTGGATATCACCTGCCCCCCCGGATGCATTTAATTTTTCTTTGAATAAATATCTCCCAATTTTCTCAAGTGCCTAAATGGCGAGACCATCAGAGTTGCTTTACATAGTAAACCCTTCCTTCCTTCCTGAATATGCAGATTATAAATGCCTTTATATTGGGAGGATCTAACACAAAGGAAATCTTCCACCCCACTGGTTCTGCTGTTGATAACCAGTCCCTCTTTCTGGTCCCCGATCAGTTGTCACCAAACACTCCCACTATCATCCCTGTGTTACAAACAAGATAGGGTCTGTAGGTTTGTTCTTAAGTTGAATTTGTTTGTAAGTGGGAACAGGTACTTTTTTTAAGTGTAGCTTCAGCCAAAAAAAATATTTTTAAGCTTTTTGGATAGCATAGGGAGGGTGTTTTGCTGTCTGTGTTTCTGTTCAGAAGATTTCACCTCACTCCCTGTCCCAATGATAATTGGATTTTGAAAATTTCAGATCAAGGATCGGTGATAAAGCTTCAGTGCTTTCCTATAATAGCTCTTACAGGAGTGAATTTCCCTTCCTAGGGGGAGATTCCCTCTCACTTCCTGTTGTCTACCTCTGTTTGTAAGTAGGAGTCATTTGTAAGTCAGATGTTTGTAACTAGGGGACCGCCTGTACAGGGGTTGGCAGGTGCAATCTGCTTTCTTAACTGCAGGTGGCACTCAACCGCAGTGGCTTGCAGAGAGTGAGGAAGTGAAAAGGAACTTTGTTTCTCTGTGTGAAAAAGTGCGAGATTGGCTACATCAGATCCCGCCTAAATAACCAGACTTTAGAGGGTCAGCATGGGAGACTAAACATAATTTAGTCTCCCATGCTGAGCCTCTAAAGTCCAGTTATTTAGGCGGGATCTGGGGTAGCCGGTCCTGCACATTTTCGCATTCTCTGGTTTGTATGTGGCTTTATAGCTAAAAACTTATTTCCTTTGTTTCTCTATGGTTTTCTGGGTCACAGGGGGCAGCTATCTGATTGGATGCTAGCACCCCATTTGACTCTGGCAGCCATTTTGTATCAGGCAGAGCCAAATTAGGACCCTGGCTCCTAGGTTTGGTGCACATTTTGTGTGTGGCTAGAGTAGGGACCGGCCACCAGTTTGTCAGGGTCAGTGCTTAGTATCAGGAAGAGGTTCCAGATGAGTAGGGGAAGTGCAGGAGCATGCCGTCCTTCCTGGAAGCCTCCTCATTGGGGTATGGAACGGCCAGGTCACATTCCGCCTCTCGAGACAGACGCTGTTGGCACATCTGAGATCTACTGCTACTACTCATTGCTGTTGCATCCTGTGAGTGTTACCAGTCAGGTTGCCCTCCCACAGGTTTGTTGTGTATTGCTGAAATTCAATTTCAATACAGTTCTGTTTTCTGCATCTGGACAAGTGTTCTCTTCCGCTGCACCACATTGCACCTACTCACACACTTCTACGTGAACCTGTTAATAACGTCACAAGTCTGTATGAATAAACTTCAGGCAGCTCACAATGTAGTATGTGCAGCAACAGTATAATATTTCAAGAAAACCATCACATGTTATCATTAAAAAGACATCCTTAAACTCCAGTCAGTGACTTTGCCTAGGCTGAGATGATGTCACCCGACTGCTGCAGGCAGGAGAAAGCATTTCCTCAGTCTTCTCTCCCCCGCTTGTCAAGTACCTGGTCTTGAGGCCATACAATGAGATGGGCTTCCCTTCAGCTGAGTGCACAACACGCCTGGAGATGGTGAAGCACGGGTTGCCAGCTGTATGGTGGTCAGATGGATTTGCAGTAGTGATGCCTCTTCAGATGGATCCTTCCAGGCCGGCTTTCCTGAGATCCCAGCTCATTGGAAAAAACCCTTCCCAACAGCGGTCCCTCAAGGGCCACCAACAGCCTCTCCTCAGCACTGCTTCTCCATCTTCCACCCGACTCCCCTTGCTGGCATGACCCATGTCTTATTTATGGGTTATCCCAGTTCCCTGCCAGCCTACTTCTGGGGATTGGCTGAGAGCCAATAAATATTAAAGGCATGCTATAACCCTAAAAGAGGTACTCTTGATGAAAGCAAGAATTGGCCTTGCTGTCAAAAATTGCAATAATATGCACCTGTCAAACAGGTGCAGAAGAATGGGTCTTTGGGTGATAATTGTGCCCATGAAACCTACACCAAAAACATTCTTCCAGATGAAATCAACAGCCACGTTAGGCAGCCAAGATGTCCTGTAGAGATTCCAAATCCCAAAAACACTTAATCTGCGACATCGGCATCAGGGACTTCATAGCTGCTGGTAATCAGGACTGATTCATTTTGTCAGATGGTCCATGGAGGCTGTGGACAGATGCGTTCTATGATCAGTAACAAAACCTCCAGCAGCATTGAATGCCCGTTCGGAAAGCACGCTGGATGCATGGCAGCCCAGCAGCTCAATAGCATACTGGGCAAGTTCTGGCCAGTGGTCTATTCTCATGACTCAGTAAGCCAGTGTATCGTCGACTGGAAAGCTCTCCATCTGTTTTTGCCACTAGAAAATCGTCCACCATGTGATGCAGACGCTGCTGATGGGGTGTGGAAGCTGACAGCCCTGGGCAGCGAGAACTAAAATAATTGAGCTATGCATCACTTAGGCGGCCGCCTCCTCCACCGCTCCTCTCTTGACCAACAGAAGCCTCAAAACTACATTTTCCACGACACTGTAACCTACCAGAGTCGGGAAAAACATTCGATAAACTCCTCTTTAAGGTGTCCTCAAGAGATTTAATCTTCTGCACTCTCTGTGGGAACGGGATGAGTTCTGAGACTTTACCCTTATAATGGTGGTCAAGGAGGGTTGCCAACCAATAGTAATCCTTCTCCTTTATGCCACGTATTCTTGGGTCCTTTCGCAGGCTTTGAAGCATGAGGGAGCCCATGCACCAGAATTTTTGCAGGCATTAAAAGCAGTCTCCTTGGGGTCACTGAGGATTAGAGTATCTGGAACTGCCTTCTCCCAGTCACGTATATTCCCAAGGGTTTTGGGTATGGAAACCCATTGCTTACTGTTTGACGTATGTCTTCCTCTGCTTCAATGCCTCCAAAACTGCCAGAATCATCCTCCTCTCTCTCATCTTGTGTGTTCTGTGGCATAGGAACAATGGTGTCTGCATAAACTGGGCCTTGAGAGGAAAGGAAGTTCTCCTCTTTCTTCCGTTGTTCTGCCTCCAGTGCAGGAACACAACAGGGATTGTGTCACTGATGGATGCATTGTCACGGCTCACCATCCTTGTGGCCTCCTCAAATGGTGACAGCACAGTGCATGCATCCATTATGAACAGCCATTGGCATGGGGAAAAAAAGCTGAGCCGGCACTGTGCCATACTCACGCAAGTAATCATTGACAGCACTCTGTACAGCCACCGCAGCATTGCCAAAGGCATGTTCCACCTGGTGGGCATGTCACAAATCAGGCGGCAGGTGGAATTCCCGCAAAATTTCAGCCAACCGAGCACTGGCTGTGTATGACCTACAGACTCTTCTGGCCTGCTTTAGCAAATCTTCCAAACCTTGGTACCTATTTAGGAAATGCTGAACCACTAAATTGAGGACATGTGCCAGGCATGGCACATGTGTCAACCTTCCCTGTCTAAGGGCGGTCAGGTGGTTTGTGCCATTATCGCACACCACCATTCCTGGCTCCAGCTGGCATGGCATGAACCACCTCTGGGTCTGTCCCTGCAGAGCTGCAAGAATCTCTTCTCCGATGTGGTTCCTGTCCCTTAGACACACCAGCTAAAGCACTGCATGGCACCTTTTAGCGTGACACATAAGCCATTCGAACCCTTAGGGGGTACCTGAGGTTCATAGGACAATTGAGCAGAGGAGGGCATGGAGGAGGAGGAGGAGGGGGTAGAGCTGGCAAATCAGTTGTATGGAGATGTGGGGGCGGAACAAGCTGCAGCACTGAGCCATGTCCTGCATCCTTCTGAGTTGCAAGCAGAGTTATCTTACTCGGTGTGCTGTGAACTAAATATATCATCCCTGCCCATGTTTGCTGGACCACGTGTCAGCAGTACCATGGGCTTTGCAGCTGACTGCCTTGCCCAACAATTCCACAACATTGCCTTCCATGTGATGGTAGAGAGATGGAATGGCCTTATGCGAAAGAAATAGCGACTGGGAACCTGCCATTGTGGTACAGAACATTCTGCAAATTAACGGAAGGAGGCAGAATCCACCAGGCGGAAAGGCAGAAGTTGGAGAGCCAGAAGCTTTGTCAAGCTTGCATTTAGATGTTGAGCATTCGGGTGGCAGGGACTGTATTTTTTTTCCCTTGCAGCAGATGGGGCAGAGAAATTTGGCGGCTATAGTCTACAGTTGGTGGTGTGCTGCTGGCAGATGTGCTGCAAAGACCTGGGACACCCTTCGCTATACCATCATCCCTGTCAGTGGAGGCTGCAGAGAGGTCATGAGGTATAGCAGGGGCAGACTGAGGTGAGTAAGGAGAAGAAAGGCTAGATTTGTGCCCCTTTTGTGTGGCTTTTAGGTGCTCTTGACAATGAGCTGAGTAGTGGGAGGTTAAATGCATTGTCAAGGATGTGGTACCCAAATGGCTGGTGTTTTTGCCACATTTGATGTGCTTGAGACAAAGTTTACAAATAGCAGCAGTGTGATCGGCTGCACATGTACTAAAAAAGGCCCAGACAGCTGAGCAGTGGGAAGTGGGCAGGGAGATAACAGCTCCACAATGTGATGGAATAGGGTGGCTGCTCTCTAGCCTTCCATGATGGCTGCCTCATTGGGTTTGTGCCTCATCCTCACTTTCCTCCTCTGTGCTATCTGGCACCCAAGATGCGTTGGTGACCTCATCATCATCATCTCCTCCATCCTCATTACCACTGGAGACAACTTGGCAATACGCTGCGGCTGGGGGAACCTGAATGCCAATTTGTGTGCCAGTGTTTCCCCCTCTCTGTAGGCTCATGTCCCTGCCTTCCTCAACCTCAGAACCAACATCTGAATCAAATAATGGCTGTACATTGTAAACTAGCAAGTGGCTGATGCTATTTTCAAATAACTCAGCTGACTCCTCCATGCCTGATGCTGGGGCTAAGGCAGGAATAGCTGTGGACAAAGAGGCAGGTTTAGCCACTCTAGCAGCTGCAGGGGACTGCATACTAGTCTCTGCTTGGGTGACAGAGGATGAGGAGGATGAGGATGGTTTAGTAAGCCAGTCCACCATCTCCTCTGCATGCTGTGGTTGGATAGCATGGGCAACATCACTAAACAGAGGAAATGATGCCCTGTCTGAGGACTTACCATGTTCATAATTGCATGTGGACACATACGCTGCTGGACCCCTTACAGTGCCATGGGAACGTCTGCCTCTACTTGCTGTCCTCTCAGACATGATGGGGGGGTGCTTATTAACCAAATGTAATAAAGATGTGTAAATGTGTAAGTGAATGCACTTTAATCAGTGGAAAGTGGTGTTTGGTGCGCTTTAATTTGAGTACTCACTAGACAGACACACTCCACGGATACACTACAATATACTGCAATAAACTGCATCAAACGTGCAGAAACGCACAGAACTGTATTGCATTAAACTTGCAGTAATGCAATGAAATATAAGGCGCTAAACGTGCAGTAACGCAATGAAATACATGGTGTTAAAATTGCAGTAATGCACAGAACTATATGGCGTTACATTTGCAGTAATGCAATGAAATATATGGTGTTAAACTTGCAGTAACACACAGAACTATATGGTGTTAAACTTGCAGTAACACAATGAAATATATGGCATTAAATTTGCAGTAACGCACAGAACTATATGACATTAAACTTTCAGTAACGCAACAAAGTATATGGTGTTAAACTTGCAGTAAAACAATGAAATATATGGTGTTAAACTTGCAGTAACGCACAGAACTGTATGGCATTAAACTTGAAGTAATGCAATGAAATATATGGCGTTAAATTTGCAGTAACTCAAAGAACTATATGGAGTTAAACTTGCAGTAACTCAATGAAATATATGGCGTTAGACTTGCAGTAACACACAGAACTATATGGTGTTAAACTTGCAGTAGCACAATGAAATATATGGCTTTAAACTTGCAGTAATGCACAGAACTATATGGCGTTAAACTTGCAGTAACGCAATGAAATATTTGTTGTTAAACTTGCAGTAACGCAATAAAATATGTGGCATTAAACTTGCAGTAACGAAATGAAAAATATGACGTTAAACTTGCAGTAACGCAATTAAATATATGGTGTTAAACATGCAGTAAGGCACAGAACTATATGGCGTTAACATAGAAACATAGAAACATAGAAAAGTGACGGCAGAAAAAGACTGAGTAGTCCATCGAGTCTGCCCCTTTTTATTTATTTATTTATTTATTTTTATATATTTTTTTTTACATTAACCTTGTTGTCTGACTATAGATTTATGTTTATCCCAAGCATGTTTGAAGCCATTTACTGTTGACTGTCTCACAACCTCTGTTGGTAGGTTATTCCAATCATCAACCACCCTTTCAGTAAAATAATACTTTCAACTACTAACCTTATTTGATGGTTGTCTCCAACACTCTGTCAGTTGTCATTTACCGAAGTTTGTACGAACCCTATTTGTATTTAGATATCAGTCTGTTGTTCCAATTACATTTTTTTTTATATATTTTTATTTATTTATTTATTTATTTTTCCCCGTCTGAGCTACCTGATGAGTCAGAAAAAGACGGCAGTGAAAAGATACAAAGATACAAAGATACAATTGCGGTATATCAAGACACGGAATGACGTACAAATTGTGGTATATAAATTAACGCAATGACGTTCAAATTG
>BLSH010341917.1:781999-796765 GCA_018402905.1 Glandirana rugosa | reverse complement strand
TCTCAAACAACTATATGACATTAACCACTTCAGCCCCGGAAGGATTTCCAGCTTTAGGACCGGAGCCCTTTTTGCGATTCGGCGCTGCGTCGCTTTAACTGACAATTGCGCGGTCGTGTGACGTTGTACCCAAACGAAATTTGCGTCCTTTTTTTCCCACAAACAGAGCTTTCATTTGGTGGTATTTGATCACCGCTGCGTCATTTCTGATCGCCGCTATAAACAAAAGAAGAGTGACAATTTTGCAAAAAAACCCAAATTTCTTACTTTTTCCTAAAATACAAATCCAAAAAAAAAATATAAAAAAACATTTTTTTTCACTGTTTTTGGCCGATTTATATTCTTCCTCATATTTGCGATAAAAAAAATCGCAATCGGCGTTTATTGATTGGTTTGCGCAAAAGTGGTCGCGTTTACAGTTGATGAGAATTCATTTTTGGGGTTTTTAATTTTTTTAAATTTTTTACTAAAAATGGCGGCGATCTGCGAAGTGTTAAACTTGCAGTAACGCACAGCACTATATGGCATTAAACTTGAAGTAACACAATGAAATATATGGCGTTAAACTTGCAGTAACTCAATGAAATACTTGGCATTAAACTTGCAGTAACGCACAGAACTATATGGCGTTAAACTTGCAGTAGCACAATGAAATATATGGCTTTAAACTTGCAGTAACGCACAAAACTATATGGCGTTAAACTTGCAGTAACGCAATGAAATATATTGTGTTAAATTTGCAGTAACGCAATGAAATATAAAGTGTTAAATTTGCAGTAACGAAATGAAAAATATGACGTTAAACTTGCAGTAACACAATTAAATATATGGCGTTAAACTTGCAGTAACACAATTAAATATATGGCGTTAAACAGGCAGTAAGGCACAGAACTAAATGGCGTTAAACATGCAGGAACGCAATGAAATATATGGCGTTAAAATTGCAGTAATGCACATAACTATATGGCATTAAACTTGTCCGCGCGCTCACTAGGCTCGATCCCGCGGCTGCCGTCGTATGATGGCGATTTGCGCAGGAAGAGCCAGCTTGTCGCCGTCAATTGCCGATCGACGGTCGGCAAGCGGTTAATGAAATATATGGCGTTAAATTTGCAGTAACGTACAGAACTATATGGCGTTAAACTTGCAGTAAGGCAATTAAATATATGGCCTTAAACTTGCAGTAACACACAGAACTATATGGTGTTAAACTTGCAGTAACGCAATGAAATATATGGCGTTAAACTTTCAGTAACACAATGAAATCTATGGCGTTAAACTTACAGTAACGCAATGAAATATACAGCGTTAAACTTGCAGTAACGCAATGAAATATGTGGCATTAAACCTTCAGTAACAAAATGAAATAAATAACGTTAAACTTGCAGTAACAAAATTAAATATATGGCGTTAAATTTGCAGTAACACACAGAACTATATGACGTTAAACTTGCAGTAAAGCAATGAAATATACAGCGTTAAACTTGCAGTAACGCAATGAAATATGTGACATTAAACTTGCAGTAATGAAATGAAAAGTATGACGTTAAACTTGCAGTAACGCAATTAAATATATGGCGTTAAGCTTGCAGTAACCCACAGAATTATATGGCGTTAAACTTGCAGTAACACACAGAACTATGTGGCATTAAACTTGCAGTAATGCACAGAACTATATGGCGTTAAACTTGCAGTAATGCAATGAAATATATGCCATTAAATTTGCAGTAACGCTCAGAACTATATGGCGTTAAACTTGCAGTAACTCAATGAAATATATGGCGATAAACTTGCAGTAACACACAGAACTATATGGCGTTAAACTTGCAGTAACTCATTGAAATATATGGCGTTAAACTTGCAGTAACGCACAGAACTATATGGCGTTAAACTTGCAGTAACGCAATGAAATATATGGCCTTAAACTTGCAGTAACGTACAGAACTATATGGCGTTAAACTTGCAGTAACGCAATGAAATATATGGCATTTAACTTGCAGTAACACAATGAAATCTATGGTGTTAAACGTGCAGTAACGCAATGAAATATACAGCGTTAAACTTGCAATAATGCACAGAACTATATGGCGTTAAACTTTTAGTTACGCAGTGAAATATACTGTATGGCATTAAACTTGCAGTAATGCACAGAACTATATTTCATTAAACTTGCAGTAACGCAATGAAATATATGGCGTTAAACTTGCAGTACCGTAGAGAACTATATGTCATTAAACTTGCAGTAACGCAATGAAATATATGGCGTTAATTTTGCAGTAATGCACAGAACTATATGGCGTTAAACGTGCTGTAACTCAATGAAATATTTGGCATTAAACTTGCAGTAACGCACAGAACTATATGGCGTTAAACTTGCAGTAGCACAATGAAATATATGGCTTTAAACTTGCAGTAACGCACAAAACTATATGGCGTTAAACTTGCAGTAACGAAATGAAAAATATGATGTTAAACTTGCAGTAACACAATTAAATATATGGCGTTAAACTTGCAGTAACACAAATAAATATATGGCGTTAAACAGGCAGTAAGGCACAGAACTATATGGCGTTAAACATGCAGGAACGCAATGAAATATATGGCGTTAAAATTGCAGTAACGCACACAACTATATGGCATTAAACTTGCAGTGACGCAATGAAATATATGGAGTTAAAATTGCAGTAACGCACACAACTATATGGCATTAAACTTGCAGTAACTCAATGAAATATATGGCGTTAAACTTGCAGTAACACAAACAACTATATGACATTAACCACTTCAGCCCCGGAAGGATTTCCAGCTTTAGGACCGGAGCCCTTTTCGCGATTCGGCGCTGCGTCGCTTTAACTGACAATTGCGCGGTCGTGCGACATTGTACCCAAACGAAATTTGCGTCCTTTTTTTCCCACAAACAGAGCTTTCATTTGGTGGTATTTGATCACCGCTGCGTCATTTCTGATCGCCGCTATAAACAAAAGAAGAGTGACAATTTTGCAAAAAAACCCAAGTTTCTTACTTTTTCCTAAAATACAAATCCAAAAAAAAAATATAAAAAAACATTTATACTATATGGTGTTAAACTTGCAGTAGCACAATGAAATATATGGCTTTAAACTTGCAGTAACGCACAGAACTATATGGCGTTAAACTTGTAGTAACGCAATGAAATATATGGTGTTAAATTTGCAGTAACGCAATGAAATATACAGTGTTAAACTTGCAGAAACGCAATAAAATATGTGGCATTAATCTTGCAGTAATGAAATAAAAAATATGACATTAAACTTGCAGTAACACAATTAAATATATGGCGTTAAACATGCAGTAAGGCACAGAACTATATGGCGTTAAAAACTGGCAGTAACATAATGAAATATATGGCGTTAAACTTGTAGTAACGCACAGAACTATATGGCCTTAAACTTGCAGTAACATAATGAAATATATGGCGTTAAAATTGCAGTAACGCACACAACTATATGGTGTTAAACTTGCAGTAACGCAATGAAATATATGGAGTTAAACTTGCAGTAATGCACAGAACTATATGGCGTTACACTTGCAGTAACACAATGAAATATATGGCGTTAAACTTGCAGTAACACACAGAACTATATGGTGTTAAACTTGCAGTAACTCAATGAAATATATGGCGTTAAACTTGCAGTAATGCACAGAACTATATGACATTAAACTTGCAGTAACGCAGTGAAATATATGGCCTTAAACTTGCAGTAATGCACAAAACTATATTTCATTAAACTTGCAGTAAAACAATGAAATACATGGTGTGAAACTGGCAGTAAAACAATGAAATATATGGTGTTAAACTTGCAGTAACGCACAGAACTATATGGCGTTAAACTTGAAGTAACACAATGAAATATATGGCGTTAAATTTGCAGTGACGCAAAGAACTCTATGGAGTTAAACTTGCAGTAACTCAATGAAATATTTGGCATTAAACTTGCAGTAACACACAGAACTATATGGTGTTAAACTTGCAGTAGCACAATGAAATATATGGCTTTAAACTTGCAGTAACGCAATGAAATATACAGTGCTAAACTTGCAGTAATGCAATAAAATATGTGACATTAAACTTGCAGTAACAAAATGAAAAATATGCCATTACATTTGCAGTAACGCAATATATGGCAATAAACTTGCAGTAGGGCACAGAACTACATGGCGTTTAACTTGCAGTAACGCAATAAAATATATGGCCTTAAACTTGCAGTAATGCACAGAACTATATGGCGTTAAACTTGTAGTAACGTAATGAAATATATGGCGTTAAACTTGCAGTAACATAATGAAATATATGGAGTTAAACTTGCAGTAACGCATAGAACTATATGGCATTAAACTTGCAGTAACATAATGAAATATATGGCATTAAACTTACAATAACACACAGAACTATACGGCGTTAAACTTGTAGTAACCCAATGAAATATATGGCGTTAAACTTGCAGTATGGCGTTAAAATTGCACAACTATATGACGTTAAACTTGCAGTAATGCAATAAAATATATGGCCTTAAACTTGCAGTAATGCACAGAACTATATGGCGTTAAACTTGTAGTAATGTAATGAAATATGTGGCGTTAAACTTGCAGTGACACAATGATATATATGGCGTTAAATTTGCAGTAACGCAAAGAACTATATGGAGCTAAACTTGCAGTAACTCAATGAAATATATGGCGTTAAACTTGCAGTAACGCACAGAACTATATGACATTAAACTTGCAGTAACGCAGTGAAATATATGGCCTTAAACTTGCAGTAATGCACAAAACTATATTTCATTAAACTTGCAGTAAAACAATGAAATACATGGTGTGAAACTGGCAGTAAAACAATGAAATATATGGTGTTAAACTTGCAGTAACGCACAGAACTATATGGCGTTAAACTTGAAGTAACACAATGAAATATATGGCGTTAAATTTGCAGTGACGCAAAGAACTCTATGGAGTTAAACTTGCAGTAACTCAATGAAATATTTGGCATTAAACTTGCAGTAACACACAGAACTATATGGTGTTAAACTTGCAGTAGCACAATGAAATATATGGCTTTAAACTTGCAGTAACGCAATGAAATATACAGTGCTAAACTTGCAGTAATGCAATAAAATATGTGACATTAAACTTGCAGTAACAAAATGAAAAATATGCCATTACATTTGCAGTAACGCAATATATGGCAATAAACTTGCAGTAGGGCACAGAACTACATGGCGTTTAACTTGCAGTAACGCAATAAAATATATGGCCTTAAACTTGCAGTAATGCACAGAACTATATGGCGTTAAACTTGTAGTAACGTAATGAAATATATGGCGTTAAACTTGCAGTAACATAATGAAATATATGGAGTTAAACTTGCAGTAACGCATAGAACTATATGGCATTAAACTTGCAGTAACATAATGAAATATATGGCATTAAACTTACAATAACACACAGAACTATACGGCGTTAAACTTGTAGTAACCCAATGAAATATATGGCGTTAAACTTGCAGTATGGCGTTAAAATTGCACAACTATATGACGTTAAACTTGCAGTAATGCAATAAAATATATGGCCTTAAACTTGCAGTAATGCACAGAACTATATGGCGTTAAACTTGTAGTAATGTAATGAAATATGTGGCGTTAAACTTGCAGTGACACAATGATATATATGGCGTTAAATTTGCAGTAACGCAAAGAACTATATGGAGCTAAACTTGCAGTAACTCAATGAAATATATGGCGTTAAACTTGCAGTAACGCACAGAACTATATGACATTAAACTTGCAGTAACGCAGTGAAATATATGGCCTTAAACTTGCAGTAATGCACAAAACTATATTTCATTAAACTTGCAGTAAAACAATGAAATATATGGTGTGAAACTGGCAGTAAAACAATGAAATATATGGAGTTAAATTTGCAAAAACGCAATTAAATATATGGCGTTAAACTTCCTGTAACGCACAGAACTATATGGCGTCAAACTTGCAGTAAAGCAATGAAATATATGGTGTTAAACGGTCACTACACTCACACTCACTCAACTGTCCCTAAATTCACACTAATATAAAGATGAATTTGGTCACTACACTACACTCACTGAACTGTTCCTAGATTCACACTAATATAAAAATTAATGGTGGTCAGTCACTACACTCACACTGACTGCACTGTCCCTAGCTTCACACTAAACTAATATTCTATACTGACAATAGAATCACAACAGCACACTATAGTACACTAATTGCCTATCTAGTAGCACTGAACAGATCCCTGTTCTATCTCTCTACATGGCGATATCACAGTAAAAATGTCCGCTTGCAAAGAATACTTTTATAGTTTGGGGTGGGGTTTAGAGCAATGAGCCATGATTGGATACAGTCTTCATGAGTGTCCAATCATGGCTCTGACAGGGCTCTGTGCCCTGATTGGGTGAATCTTTCATTGCTTCAGCCAATCCGGGCTTTCAATGCACTGTGCGGGCCAAACAAAGGGTCGAACGACCCAATAATTTGGTTGTTCAGTTAACGGCGAACAACCAATGTTAGGCCCGAACTCATGCTTGGGCCGAACCGTTTGCCCACCCCTACTGAAGACCAGTCGGCACAATTTGAGTGAACAGCATGAAATCTTTCCTTCTGCTTCCCTGGGACCACTGATCCCAGCTCCACTTGCTGGAGAAATACTAGCCCACCAGGCTGCCACCAGCCATGCCTGGCTGATCTTCCTCGCAGTCCTCTCGACTGACTTTGTGCCCCAGTCCTGCCCTTCTAGGCCAGCTTTTCTGAGCACCCAGTCTGAGGTAACCCCCCCTCCCCCCCCCCAGTAAGGGGTCCCTCAAGGGCCACTGACAACCTCTCCTCAGCACTGCTTCTCCATCTTCCACCTGACTCCCCCTGCTGACATGGCTCAGGTCTATTTATGGGATCCCAGTTCCCTGCCAGCCCACCACTGGGGATTGGCTGAGAGCCCATAAATATTCAAGGAAGCCCCTCCTTACCCTCCAACCTCCCAGATACCAGGGGGAGGCACCAAGGAGCTGCCAGGATGTGTCATACAGCCCTGGGCTCTAGTAACCCTGACCCAAGTCAGTGACCCAGGATTATCCCTGGCCAGATAATGCTTTTACCTACTTTCACTTCTAGTAGTAAATGCTAGAGGGTACTACACAGAAAATCCAAAAGTAACAAGCAAAGGTGAGAGGCTGCAGTGGGGGTTGATCACAGCCAAAAACTGCATGGGCACCAGGATTTACATGATTGTGTCATCTCTGAGTCGGCATTCCAGTCCAGACAGGAGTTGGTGACCTTGGATGATGCCCAGGGGCGGACTGACCATTTGGGCTCTCTGGCACCGGGGTCAGTAGGGGGCACCATGAGAGGCTCAGTCCGCCCCTCCTGCCCATCCCTGCTGGCGGTTAGTGCAGCGCTGAGAGAAGACTCAGGTGTTAGCCAGGATGAGAGAGTGATCATGGATCCATGGGAATGAGGGCCGCGGCAGACGTTCCAGCCACCTCTCCCCCTGAAAAATTGAGTGGAGGGGCGGGGCCATAGTCCACATCCCCGCCACAGGGGAAAGCCAGTGCTGGAGGCGGGAGAGTGCACTGCAGAATGGACCGGTCTCAGAGCTGGCAACCTGTGTGTAGCACAGCAGCAGGTCAGTGTGCGATCACCAGGCCAACAGTTTAGTATGTCATACTTCTTTAATCTATACCAGGAGGGCTGAGTGTTCCTGGCCAGTGCCCATCCACCAGGTGCTATTTCCTACCCTGTATCTAATAACCTTGATTTTTATATAGACTGAGTGCACACTGATATCTGTACACTGAGTGCCACTCATTGTACAGGTATCAGTGTTATATATAGAGAATAGCCCTCAGTGTACAGAGATCCAGGGGTGGACCATTTTGGCACCCAGACACTGCTTGAGGGCTCAGGGCCAGTAGGGGGCCCCATGAGAGGTGTAAGGGTCTTGTAAATACCGCCCTTAGAGTGCTTCTTAAACATTGGCTTTTTAGCTGGCAAGTTTTAATATGTGGCAACATTGTTATTATTATTATTATTATTATTATTATAGGAAAAATGATAAAACAAGTGAGAAAGATAACTTTAGGTGGTTTTGGCGAAAAGACTAGAAAATGTTTACCAGAATATAATCATAAATACTGAGAAATATGTCTAGGACATAATTGAAACTAACTAAGATTGTACAATAAAACACACATATATACTTTATCAAGATATGTAATAATTACTAACAGGTGTTATTAAAGCGGTAGTAAACCCGCCTCCTTAAAAAAAAAAAAAAACCTGCAAGACAATAGCATAATATGTTAGTATGCATTGCATACTAACATATTATGAAATACTTACCTTAGAACGAGGCCCCCGATGCCCGAATCGGTCAGCGCTAAGGACGCTGACATGTTGGTCCTCTTCTTTCTTCCGGGTACGCGGCTCTGGCGCTGTGAGTGGCCGGAGCCGCGTGACATCACTCCCGCGCGCGGGTGCTCTTCTTTCCGGCAGCCAGCTCTGAGTTGCCGGACGCTTCGGCCGGATCATCAGAGCGCATGCGCCCCTAATGTCAACAGCTGCATGCAGGGCGAATAGCTCCTAAACCATGTTGGTTTAGGAGATTTTTTTTTACCTACAGGTAAGCCTTATTATAGGCTTACCTGTAGGTAAAAACAGTAGTGGTGGGTTTACTACCACTTTAAGAGTGACCAACATGTGTGTAGACAGTTCTATGAAAGTGGGTTTGTCTTTAATGATGATAAGCAATGGGTGGACATTTCCTTTATTGGTTTCTATTGGTGTAATGTTCTAAATATCGCTTAGTCATATCTTGATAATATATTGAATTTAAAATACTGAACCAGGAAATAAAGTGATGTATTATTCTGTGTCCATGTGTTGACTTTGGTGTCTGCATTGCTTCCCGCAGAATTCTGTGTGTGTGTGTCTGGGGTGAGGAACAGAAGGTGCTGGCACAGGTTAGTATAGGAGTAATATATAGGGAATAATTCTTAATGATAAAAAGAGATTATTAACTTGTTAGGTTGAGTAACCTTTCAAGAGGCTCCTGTCCTAGACTTCACTCACTCCTACTTTGTATAGAAAGGGTCAAGATGAGGAGGAACGGGCTGACATGTGATGGGGGTGGTGTGTACATGGAGGGCACAGTCTGTATGGCTGGGGACAGTGTACATGCTCGGGGAGCACGGCACATGATGGATGGAGCCCACAGATTGTCCTATGCCGTGTCCAGGGACAGCTCCTCTCCAGGCTGGATCCGATCCCACTGTCAGCCCAGTCTGGGCTAAGCTTACCCCTTTGGTCTTTTTCTTTCTCTACTTGACTCAGGACTATGTGGCAGGAGAAAGCCTCTGCTATGCCTAAGCTGGGGGACAACCCCAGGGCCTAGCCTAACCCCTAGGGCCACACAGCACTGCTCACTACCGACAATGGCTCATTGACTGAATGCTGCACTCCACAATAAATGCCCCAACACTGTGAGTACCCACATCCCACCCTCTCTCTCTCACCCCTCCTTTCTCTCTCTCTCACCACTCTCTATGTAAACACGGATCTCTGTCCTGACAGAGGGGGAAGGGATGTGATCACAGGCTTCCTGTATATGGGAGCCGTGATCACTCCCCTTCCCCTGCCAGCCCAGCCCCCATAGAGTCAGAACACACACAGGGACCACAGTTAACCCTCAGAGTGCCCCCTGCAGGTTAACCCCTTCACTGCCAATGGCATTTACACAGTAATCAGTGCATTTTTATAGTACTGATCGCTGTATAAATGCCAATGGTCCCAAAAAAGTGTCAAAAGGGTCCGACATGTCCGCTGCAATATTGCAGTACCGCTAAAAATCACAGATCGCTGCCATTACTAGTAAAAAAAAAAAAAAAAAAATGAAAAACCCCAGAAATTAATTCTCATCATTCGTAAACGCAGCAACTTTTGTGCAAACCAATCAATAAGCGCCGATTGCGATTTTTTTTACCACAAATATGAGGAAGAATATAAATCGGCCAAAACCGATGAAAAAAAATGTTTTTTTATATTATTTTTATTTGTATTTTAGCAAAAAGTAAGAAAAAATTTTTTTTGCAAATTGTCGCTCTTTTTTGTTTATAGCGGCGATTAGAAATGACGCAGAGGTGATCAAATACCACCAAAAGAAAGCTCTATTTGTGGGAAAAAAAGGACGCAAATTTCATTTGGGTACAACGTTGCACGACCGTGCAATTGTCAGTTAAAGTGATGCAGTGCCAAATCGCAAAAAGTGCTCTGGTCCAAAAGGGTGAAATCCTTCCAGGGCTGAAGTGGTTAAATAACAAACATATCATACTTACCTGCTCTATGTAATGGTTTTGCACAGTCCCAATCTTCCTCTTCTTGGGTGCCCTGCTGGCGCTCTGTGCCCCTCCCTCTTGCCGAGTCTCCCCCTGGCAAGCGGCTTACTATGGGGGGATTCACATGTGCTTGCTCCCAAGCCGGCTCTCTGTGTCCAAAAGACACCGAGAGCGCAGCTCAGCTCCGCACTCTACTCCTGCCTTACTGTTTGTTATTGACACCAGCAAGAGCCATTGGCATCTCAGCCAATCATGAGGGAGAGACCCGGTAGAACCTCGGTTCTCATGCACATCACTGTATCAGGCTCAGCTAAGTATTGGGGGGGGGGGCTGATGGGGCAATTGGACACTAATAAATGTTTACCTTTGTGCATAGAATGTATGAAGGTAAAAAATCTTCAGTCTTCACAACCACTTTAACCACTTGCCTACTGGGCACTACCTACCTACCTACCTACCTTGCCTACCCTCTTCCTGCCCAGGCCAATTTTCAGCTTTCAGCACTGCCACACTTTGAATGACAATTGGGCGGTCATGCAACATTGTACCAATATGAAATCTTTATTATTTTTTTTCACAAAAATAGAGCTTTCTTTTGATGGTGTTTAAGACCAACAGTTTGTTATAAAATTTTGCAAACAGGTAATTTTTCTCCTTCACTGATGTGCGCTGATGAGGCTGCACTGATAAGTACTGATAGGCTGCACTGATGGGCACTGATGAAGTGGGAATGATGAGGCAGCACTGATGGGCATTGATGGGCACTAATAGGCTGCACTGATAGGCACTGATAAGGCAGCATTGGTGGGCACTGATGAGGAGGCACTGGTGGGCATTGATGAGACTGCACTGATAGGCAACACTGATGGGAATTGATAGGTGGCACTGATGGGCACTGATAGACTGCACTGAAGGGCACTGATGAGGCTGCACTGATAGGCAGCACTGATGGGCACTAATAGGTGGCACTGATGGGCACTGACAGGTGGCACTGATAGGCACTGATGAGGTGGCATTGGTGGGAACCGATGAGGAGGCATTGGTGGGCACTGATGAGGTTGCACTGATAGGCGACACTGATGGGCATTGATAGGTGGCACTGATAGGCGATACTGATGGGTGGTATTGATAGGCAACACTGATGGGCGACACTGATGGCACTGATAGGCAGCATTGATGGGCACTAGCAGGCTGCCCTGATAGATGACACTGATGAGGAGGCACTGATGGGCACTGATTGGCAGCACTGGTGGACACACATTGGCAGCACTGGTGGGCACTGTTTGAACTGCACTGATAGTCAGTGCCCTGATTATCAGTGTAGATATCCCTTTTAGAGAAGCTAGTTATCGCCTCTCTTCTCCAATCCTTATGCTGTCAGCATGAGAAAAGGAGTGCTGATAACTGGCTTCTATTTACATCTGTGATCAGCTGTGATTGGACACAATCAGTGGCTCTTTACCTCAAACTGTGATCAGCAGTACCCTCCGGACACCGATCACAGAGCGCGCCACCCATCATAGCCTTCCAGAACTAGCCATCCGCGCTGTACGCATCATTCGGCTATAGTGCGACCAGCAAGTGTTTAACCACTTCAGCCCCGGAAGGATTTCCCACTTTAGGACCAGAGCACTTTTTGTGATTTGGCACTGCATCGCTTTAACTGACAATTGCGCGGTCGTGCGATATTGTACCCAAACGAAATTTGCATCCCCACAAATAGAGCTTTCTTTTGGTGGTATTTGATCCCCTCTGCGTCATTTCTGATCGCCGCTATAAACAAAAGAAAAGCCACAATTTTGCAAAAAAAAAAACAAATTTCTTACTTTTTGCTAAAATACAAAAAATATATATAAAAATTTTTTTTTTCCATCGGTTTTGGCCGATTTATATTCTTCCTCATATTCCTCAAAAAAATCGCAATCAGCGTTTATTGATTGGTTTGCGCAAAAGTTGCCGCGTTTACGGATGATTAGAATTCATTTCTGGGGTTTTTATTTTTTTTTTATTTTTTACTAGTAATGGCGGTGATCTGCGATTTTTAGTGGTACTGCGATATTTCAGCGGACATGTTGGACCATTTTGACACTTTTTTGGGACCATTGGCATTTATACAGCGATCAGTGCTATGAAAATGCACTGATTACTGTGTAAATGCCATTGGCAGTGAAGGGGTTAACCTGCAGGGGGCGCTCTAAGGGTTAACTGCGTTCCCTGGGCGTGTTCTAACTGTGTGTGGGCTGCCCTGGCTGGGGGAAGGGTATGATCACGGCTTCCATATAGAGGAAACCTGTGATCACTTACATGGACCTCCGTTCTTTCAGTGCGGGGGGGCCATCGCGGGTAGTCAGTGGTGATTGAGTCCGCCCTACCCGCTCCCTGGCCCCCCCAACACAGTGAGCGCGCCTCCGGCGGCGCACGCGCGCTCACAATGCTAGCTATCGCGGCCGTCGTCCTGTAACGGCGTTTCGCGATAATGAGCCACCTTGCCGCCGTCACGCTGCGGCGGGCGGTCAGCAAGTGGTTAAATACTAAAATTGAATACCTGAATGCATAAAGTACATTACTGTACTTAACATGAAAAATATATCTGATGACAGGTCCACTTTGGGCATGAAAGCTCTTACTCCAGATATACAGTAGGGTTGCCACCTCATCCCTTCAAACCGGAATACATGAATTACACAGGTTGTTCTGAGGGTATTTTAATGCAGATGAGGCAGTGAGGCACCAAGTGAGTTTAATTACCACCTTAATCAGCCACAGAACAACCTGTGTAATTCATATGTGTTCAGTTTTAAAGGGATGAGGTGGCAACCCTAATATACAGATGGCATGCTACAGATATACATATTATTTATATAGTATTGACAATGTGAACAGAACTTTATGTACTGTGCACTCATATCAGCTCCTGCCCCAAGGAGCTTACAATCTAAGGTCTTATCTCCATACATAAACATACCAGCCCCAACAAACCTACCAGCATGTGAAAGAAAATTCATGCAATCACAGGGAGTACATGCAAACTCCATGCAGATAGGCTCCTGGGCAGGTGCCAAACCAGTGCTGCAAGGCAGAAATACTACCCACTGAGCCACTGTGCTGCCCACATGGCACACAAGAATTAAAACATAGAACAGCCATCATATAAATACATGAATGTCAATGAATGAGATAATACGATAATATATTGAAATGTGCTCTCCCAGGATATATCATTTCCCTCTAATCTCTTTTCCAGTTAATCCAGTTCTGCCAATTATAATAAAAATAAGAAACAGTCCCTCAATGATGGAATTATAAGATCTTTAATGTCATCTGTCCCAATTTTAAATGTCTCATTCGATCTCCTTCGCTCTGGTCTCATTAAACATTTATTTCATTCCCTCCACAAATTGCTATATTGACTTTACTCCCCAGCAATCGTTTGCTCATTTCCAGCACAACTATTGATACATTAATCTCTGTAATGAAGGGGCCACCCTAGGGCCATTCTGTACCCCCTCCTGGGGCCCGTGTTATTGTGTGTTCACCTGCCCATCGCTTCACAACAGGAGTCTGGGCAAGTAGCCTAGACTTGGGGGTACAAATCTACCTCCCATGATGCAATAGGGCTTTTCCATACTCTGCTCCTGCATGAGCTGTAGATTGTGAAGATGTAAATTATTACGCTTGTCTGGAAAATTACAGAAAAATGACAACCCTTTATATGGCAAACAATAGGCAGTGCCAAATACATAAGCAATATTTTTCACTTTACCCACCCGCCCATCGTTTACTGTAAAAATACTGTGAGCGGACAGCAGGTACAAGCACAATCACATATAAGTACATGATGGCTTTAAGTTTGGCTTTGGTTTTGGGCATGCATGCGCACGTCCCCTGATGGCTCCTGCTGTCATTGGACACAGCACGAATTTGGCAGCAAATTTCAGCCAATTATTTTGGCTGAAACTTGCTGATTGGCTGTGTCCAATCACAGCACAGACAGAGCTCTGTGTACAAGTAACAGCAGTCTGGTTGCTTCTTCTCCCTGAAAAGCAGAGATAAAGAACAGCCAGATCAGTTCGGTTTTATTAACCGACTTTAAACGACGGTTTAAGCACGACACAGGTTACTGTCGTCCTCGGTAGTCCCCTGCACGCGTACGTACGGGTTTTGGTTTCGGTTTGAATTTCGGTAGTACATGAATATACACTAACACGAACATGGACGACAGGCGAGTGTCATAAAAATGTCATTTGCTACCCGCCCACCCATTTCACTTTTTATAACGAATACATAAACCGTGACGGATAACAAACGGTATATTTCCCAACAGTAAAAAGACATTAAAAGGTCTGTTCGCATTATTAAATGTAGAA
>BLSH010341917.1:753617-765356 GCA_018402905.1 Glandirana rugosa | reverse complement strand
TCCTGCCCCCCCCCCCCCCCCCATTGGCAGTAACCCCCCCTTCTCTCCCATAGCACAGTACCTGTTTCACAGCGGAGACTGGGAGGCAGCGCAGTTCTGGACAAAGGGGCGGGAGCTGGCAGTGACTTTTCATATTAGCAAGCTGGTGATTGGTTGCTTAGGACCACCCTATGTGCTAGCAACCAATCACCAGTGGCTTAACAATAAAAGTTTGTTTGGCCAGCTCCTCCTCCCGCCCTCTGTCCTGATCTGTGCTTTCTCCTGGTCTCAGCTGCTCACTGATTACAGCAGCAGAGGAGGGAGGGAGAGAGTGACAGCATGCGGAGCCGCGTAAGATGCTTGAGGCTGGGAGGGGAGACGAGGACCGGGACATAGAAGGTGGGGGTCGGTGGCGCAGGAACCTGTTCACGGTCCACCTGTCACCTGCCAGCGGTCAACAGGTGGGCCGCGATCGACGGGTTGCCGAACCCTGTCATAGACACACTCCTAAACCTTGTGGACAGCCTTCCTAGAAGAGTTGAAGCTGTTATAGCTGCAAAGGGTGGATCAACTCAATATTGAACCCTACGGACTAAGACTGGAATGTCATTAAAGTTCAAGTGCGTATAAAGGCTGGTGTCCCAATACTTTTGACAATATAGTGTATCTCCTGTCTGAACAATGTTTATAAACAATGTTACTTCATATCTCTATATTCTCTATCTGATCAATGTTTAAAAATAATGTTATTTTGTATCTCTCTATCGCCTGTCTGATCAATGTTTATAAACAATGTTACTTACTTTTTACTCTTACTAGTCAGTCAAGAATTGCTGGGGAGTGCGGATGGGGGAAGAGGAAAGAGGAGCTATGACATGGGGAGAAAGAGTGGACACACTACACATGTCCTATGTACTTTTATGACTTTTTTTTTGTGTAGCACGCCATGTGTACAGTATTCCTAAATCTGAAGTTTAACCTGCTTATATTTTGCCTTCCCTGGTTCCTCCCTCCCACCTCATCAAATTGCTAATAAAATGTTTAGCGCTCCACCCAAAAGGGAACGCTGTGCTTGTGTGCCTCTTCCCCCTCCCCCCTTTCGCTGCCACATTTGGCAACTTTTGGGGGGGGAGTGGGTACCTGGTTTTGACCTACTTCCGGTGACAAAGTGAGACAGAAGTTCGGCCCCCCTCCATCCCCCCACAGCTGGCCCATTCATAAGAGTAGTGCAATTTGCACATGCGCAGTAGGAAACTGCTTCACTGCCGTTTTCCCTTAGCCAAAATGGTGGCGCCAGCACCCAAGAGCCGATTTGACAATCAGCTCGGGTGAGGACAACACTGGATGCCTGGACAGGTAAGTGCCCTGATAGTAAAAGTCAGCAGTTACAGTATTTGTAGCTGTTGACTTTTTTTTGGGGGGGGGGGGATCCTGCATAAAGAATGCTTCTTTATGCACTGCAAATAGTTTATGGCTTGTAAGAGGGGTAGTGTGCTCTACATAGCTTTCTGAAAACAGTAGACCACCCTAGGTAAAACCCGCATATAATATTGAGCCTCCATAGGTGTGCGCAGCCTATTGTATTAGGGTGTGCACCATAGACATGTGCAGTTAGTTTTGTTCTGAATTAAAATTTTGCCAAATTTTCATTTTTTGGAAATTCGGATGAATCCGAATTCCTGAATTACAATAGCACCGAATTTGAACGAGTCCGAAATAACGGGGGAAAAAATTTGGACGAAATTCGAATTCAAATCATTATCGAATACTTTTCAAATTCAAATACTTTTCAAATTCGAATTTGAAAAGTTTTCAAATTCGAATACTTTTCAAATTCGAAAAGTCCTCGAATTTGAAGTTTTCCAATTTCCAAACAGAACATAATAGAATAGAAAACAAAGGAATAGAACAGAAAAATACAAGAGACTAGAAATGCATTTAACAGAAAACAAAAGAATAGAATACAACAGAGTAAAAGAGCTCTGTTCCACTCCACCACGTTATATTCTTTCATTTTCTGTTATATTCCCCTCCATTGTATTCTATCTTTTTCTATTCTATTTCTCCACTTTCCACTCCACCCCATTCTCCTTGGAAATTTGAAAACTATTCGAATTCAAAAACTGTTCAAATTTTCGAAAACTTTTCAAATTGATTTGAAAACGAATAAACGAAACAAATTCCGAAAACAAATTAAGCTAATGAAACAAATCGAACTAAACAAATTTATGTAAATAATGAATCGAAACAAAATGAACGAAACAAATTTGTTCGCTCTGGACATGTCTAGTGCCCGAAAAACTCAAACACACATGGGTCTGTGTGTTTACATCAGTGGTGGCCCATCCATACGGGGCGCAGCGGCGCCACCCCCCTAATTCATGCGCCGGCCCCTAATCTACACGCAGGGCGCCGGACGCATGGATTTCAATGTTTTTTGGGTTTTTTTAAGCACGTGATTAGAGCCTGAGGCTCTGATTGGCTTAAAAAAAGGGTGGTATTGGGGCGCAGAGCACTGCGCCCTGAGCCCACCCAGTTGTGGGACATTAGCGAATTAATATTCGCTATTGTCTTCCTGATTCTACTCCCGGACAATCAGGAAGCAGATTTTTAGACCCATGTTGGTTGCCGAGTGAAGGAGGAGGGAAGCCGCCGAGGATGAAGCCGCCGTGAAGCCCGAGACGCAGGGTGAAGCCGCTGAGGAGAAAGCCGCCGCTGAGGAGGAGAAGGAGCTGAATTACCTGCGACCTAGATAGGGTAAGTGCGGGGCCAACCGACCGGGAGGGGGGTGGGGGTGACAACCGACCAACCTGGGATGGCGGCGGGATGTCTTGTTTGCCGCCCCCCCCACAAATATACATCACCAGCTGCCACTGGTCCACATATATATGGCCCTGGCGCATTAATCTCCCCGCTGAGAAAATGCTAATGCACACTAGGCAATTAGGGTGTGACCAGGCACACCCGGCACGCCCTGTGCACACGCCTATGTGAGCCTCCATGACTGAAAGAACTGAAATCCAGTGAAAGAAAGGTGTGGGCCAAGGACAGTCATTTTGGGGAGTAAAACTAGATGATGCTCCCCTTCTGCCAGGAAATAAAGGGAGCTCTATCTGTCTTGCTGCAGCTTGTAATGCACATTATGAGAAGCTCACAGTGTGCAGCCAAATCAAAGTAAGCAATTCTAGTACAGTAGAGGAGCCGCTACAACTGTGTGAGACTGAAGCGATAGACTGGAGTTCAGCTTTAACAGTTGAGATCCGAAAAGTTCCTCCGGCGAGGAGATCCAGTCCAGTTGCTTTAGAAGCTTCATGTTCATTTTCAACCTGTTTTCATTATTTCTCACCCCGGGGATCTTTGCATTTGTTAACATTTAAATGTAATTTCCATTAGGAAGCTCGAACCAAATGAAGGCGAAGATAGAAATCCGATGAAAGTCGCTGACTCTCCACGGCCTGATTACACCGTCTCATCATACGCTATCAACAATGGTAATTAGTCCGCTGGTGCTTCCTTCAATAGGTTACAATGTGGATATTTCCTTTGTACCTGTCATTACACCGGGGACGCAGCGCATTAACCGACATCCTGCTAATGACCGGCGTCTGAATCGCCGTGTACAGTGCGGTGATAGGAGCTGCGCCGGTACCTGCTGGCACCTATTAGCGGATGTGAAAGGAGTCAGCGTGGGGTCGTGACCCGCTTCACTCACCTCATTAACACGTGCGGCTCTGTCCCAGAAAATAACCATCGTGGGATACAAAGTATCGAAATTAAAGTGTATTTAAATTAATGAATTGCAAATTAATAAATCAATAAATGGCATGTAAACCTTAACGATGAATTAAGAAAAATAAGTGTGGTGCGATGGTAAATGTTAATTCATAATAAATATAGATTAAACGATAAACGTCCATAAATAGATATCCAATCGTAAGTTCATATGCAGGGTCTTGGGTATGAGCCAAATAAAGTAACAGAAGTGATTAAAGTGCAACTAATAAAAGAAAAGTCTCCGGTGTGACTCCGAAAAGATCGGTAGGAACGCTGAACCAGTGAAGATCATATACATTCGTATGATGATAATCCAATCATAAAACCATGTGCGTAACCAAAAAACTGGTAAGATTGTACGCTTACCAGATATGGTGGACACGCATAGCTGTGCAGCTAGTGGGTCAGTCAGGCTTGTAAGAGGATATACCCCTGTTGAAGTCAACTGTAGTAGGGTCCCAGGATCCATGGATGCATGGGCGCCCACAGGTAGGGGCAAGGGGGGGGCAATTGCCCCCCCCCCGGAATCAGGGATCGGATCAGCGGTTCCCCACTAGGTCCTCATCCTCTTGAGCCATTTATGCAGTTTCTGACAGTCTCTTGGGCTATGTATGCAGTCTCTGATCATCTCTTGCGCCATGTCCATGGTCTCTGACCGTCTCCTGTACTACGTCTCCAGTCTCTAACCATCGCCTGTACCATGTCCGTAGTCTCTGACCGTCACCTGTAATATGTCTGCAGTCTCTGACCATTTCCTGTACTAGGTCTGCAGTCTCTGACAGCCTCCTGTACCATGTCCACAGTCTCTGACCATCCCTTGTACTATATACGCAGTCTCTGACTGTGATAACGACATTGTCGAAAAGACAAGTTTTTTTACATTTCCTTGCATGTGATTGGGTATTCTTTGCAAAGTGAAGCTTTATCTCATTTACTAAGCTTTGGAGCAACTGCACAAAGTGCACAGTCTATTTGCCTTTAGTAAATCAACCCCAAAATGAATTCATTTAATTAAAAGTACAATTTTGCAACTTTGACATGTGCTAGTAAAACATCATCACAACTACTTTGTGCTTCCAGGTGGATTAAACCTTGTTTGTTTTTTTTAGAACAAATTGGGCTTTCATTTGGTAGTTAATAGTTATGGATATCTCCTGATTTTTCTTCTAATTATCTAAGGAAAACTGGCCCAAAATAGTAAAACAATATATATATTTTTTACATTTAGCTGTATTGGGCAGGAGGGGCAGCTGCCCTGGGCGCAATGGCTTTTTGCAGGGATGGAAGCACCTTATATATATATTTTTTACATTTAGCTGTATTGGGCAGGAGGGGCAGCTGCCCTGGGCGCAATGGCTTTTTGCAGGGATGGAAGCACCTTGACCCTAAACCTAAGGGAAGGGGGAGTGGGCGCAGCTTGGCATCTTTGCCCTGGGCGCTGGATGACCTTGTCCCGGCACTGATCATAACCTGGAGAACCTGCACTTTGCCTTTAGTAAATCAACCCTATTGTATATTTCCTCTCCATTCACAAAGAGAGAAACACAGGGGTGGGCTTCACAGTGACTGACCACTATGGTAGCCAATCAGAAGCTACCACAGAGGCTACCACAGCGATCAGGTGACCCGGAATCCAGAGTTTCTGTGCTTTGAGCGGGCTGTGCGGTGCACTCCCAGTACAAAGGGAGATACGCATATATGTGGCCCCATGGAAAAAAAGCCCAGTCCAGTGGGGCCGCATGTACAGTGGATATAAAAAAGTCCCCTGTTAAAATGTCAGATTTCTGTGATGTAAAAAAAAAACAGACAAAGATAAATAATTTCAGAACTTTTTCCACTGTTAATGTGACCTATAAACTGTACAACCCTGTCGAACGACAAACTGAAATCTTTTGGGTGGAGGGAAGTAAAAATAAAAAACTAAAATAATATGGTTGCATAAGTGTGCACACCCTTAAACTAATACTTTGTTGAAGCACCTTTTGATTTTATTACAGCACTCAGTCTTTTGGGGATAAGTCTATCAGCATGGCACATCTTGACTTGGCAATATTTGCCCACTCTTCTTTGCAAAAACACTTCACATCTGTCAGATTGCGAGGGCATCTCCTGTGCACAGCCCTCTTCAGATCACCCCACAGATTTTCAATGGGATTCAGGTCTGGGCTCTGGCTGGGCCATTCCAAATCTTTAATCTTCTTCTGGTGAAGCCATTCCTTTGTTGATTTGGATGAATGCTTTGGGTTGTGGTCATGGTGAAAGGTGAAGTTCCTCTTCATGTTCAGCTTTCTAGCAGAAGCCTGAAGGTTTTGTGCCAATAGTGACTGGTATTTGGAACTGTTCACTGTCCCTCTACCTTGACCAAGGTCCCTGTTCCATCTGAAGGAAAACAGCCCCAAAGCATGATGCTGCCACCACCATGCTTCACTGTGGGTGTTCTTTTGGTGATGTGCAATGTTGTTTTTGCGCCAAACATATCTTTTGGAATTATGGCCAAAAAGTTCAATCTTGGTTTCATCAGACCAAATCAAATGATTACCAGGCCGCGGGTACCGGCATCCGAAATCCAGTGGACAGAGCAGTAGAAGGGAGTGGCATGCTGCGCGCCCCAGGGGGCAAGTTGCACATCCAGGAACAGGCTGGATAGCATACATATATGTGATCCAGCCTTCCTGTGCCGCCCGCCCACAGTAAAAGTACTGTGGTCAGTTGGCAAGTGGTTGTAAACCTCTGAAATGAAAAAATAAACAAAGCATATCCTTTGGGATTGACAGCACTTGTGGGTCTTTATTTTGTATAATTCTCTTTTAACCGCTTAAGAACCTCCCCATGTACATATACTGTGGCAGGGCGGCCCTTAAGTGCAAAGTCACGTACCTGTAGTGATATCTTCTTCCTGGTCTAGGGTCGCCCGCTCCTGCTGTGATTGGACATAGCGGGAGCCAATCAGTGAGAAACTGGCGAAGGTACGGAGAGATGCAGAGCGGCGGTCTGCCTATGTATACAAGGCAGACCGCCGTTCTGCCAGAGGGGAAAATTGATATCTGTTTTCCTTTAGTCAAAGCACATCCCCCACAGAGACACATTTAACCCTTTGATTGCCTCTAATGTTAACCCCTTCCCTGCCAGTGTCATTAGTACAGAGACAGTGCATTTTTTTAGCACTGATCACCAGGGCTGGTGCAAGGATTTTTTACACCCTAGGCAAAACCTCATTTTGCCGCCCCCTTGGCTCCACCCCGACTCCACCCCCTTTTCCCTGCCCAGCCTGATCATCAAATACAGCTTCACCAGCGCCAATCAATACAGCCTCACCTTTGCCCATCAAATACAGCTTCACCTGTGCCCATCAAATACAGCCTCACCTGTGCCCATCAAATACAGCCTCACCTGTGCCCATCAAATACAGTATCATCTGTGCCCATGAAATACAGCTTCACCTGTGCCCATCAAATACAGCCTCATGGGGGGTGAGGGCGGAACGGGGGGGAGGGGGTATTTGGCAGATCAGTCACTATTTCTATATACATTTGCAAATGGCATGTGATAATACAATCTCATTATCTCAGTCAGACAGCGTCAATTTTTACATCAATCAATGCAGAGCAGCCAGTGACAGATCAACAGTGGCCAGGCGCCACTAGGCAGCAGTGTGCCATAGGCGGTCGCCTACTTCGCCTAGTGGTAGAGCCGGCCCTGCTGATCACTGTATTGGATCCACTGGTTCCAAAAAAGTGTAATTTAGTGTCAGATTTGTCCGCCGCAATGTCGCAGTCCTGCTAAAAATCACTGATCGCCACCATTACTAGTAAAATATATTTATAAAGAAAGTTCCTAAATCTATTCCATAGTTTGTAGACGCTCTAACTTTTTCGCAAACCAATCAATATACGCTTATTGGGATTTTTTCTACCAAAAATATGTAGCAGAATACATATTGGCCTAAATTGATGGAGAGATTCAATTTTTTACTTTTTTTTGTTGGGCATGTTTTATAGCAGAAAGTAAAAATTATTTTTTTTTCTCAGAATTGTCAGTTTTTTTGTTTATAGTGCAAAAAAATAAAAACCGGAAAGGTGATCAAATACCACCAAAAGAAAGCTTTATTTGTGGGGGAAAAAGGACAAAAACGTTATTTGGGTACAGGTGTGGGGGGGGGGGGCGTTATTTGGGTACAGGTGTGGGGGGGGGGGGTGAGGGGAGGGAGGTGCGACGCACATTTGGGGTCCCCATGGTCCATCCTTTGCATGGTTTGGAGCTGTATGTATATGTATTTATATCTATTGCACCCCTAAAGATCCGTAATTGATTGTTTTATTTTTACTCCACAATGTCTAACATTATTACTGTGTTCTAAAATTATAGAGTGACAATGTATTCTCTCTTATAGGATTTCTTTTTGCACCCTTGATTCTCCTGAAGAAGCGTCAGCTAGACGCAAAACATGTAGAGATGGTATCTAGAAACTGTGTGATCCCGCATTGATGGACGCCCACTGGGGTCCCGCCCATGAGTTCCCCTCGTTTTCCCTTTTGGACCCGTGTTTACATAAGGCCTAAATCCGCCCTGGTCCTAATGTTGGTTATGGATATGTATGGTATTTAGGACAATTGTAGCTGTCCTCTGTTATTGTCTATGCCACTATGCTTGATTAGGGCCCTTTAGGAATTTGGGGTCTGTAGGCGGGTAACCCGGTGTGACGTCCACCGTGGCGGGATCAGATACCCTTGGGTGATCTAATTATATGTTTTATGTAACTTTTAACATACATTTTTGAATAAAGTTTAAAAATGTTATAGATTTCAGTCTTATGTTCGGATCTTTTTTAATCATAGTGCCATTAAAGTCCCCAATCCCTCCATAGTCAACATTCAGCAATTATTTGGGTACAGCGTTGCATGACCGCACAATTGGCAGTTAAAGTAACGCAGTGCCGTATCGCAAAAAATGGCCTGGTCAGGAAGGGGGTAAAACCTTCTGTAGATGAAGTGGTTAAGGGGGCGTGGCAGCGGGGTGTGTTCTATGCTCACGTACTTTTGCTAATAGCTGTCCCTCTTTCCTATATCAAAAAGTTGGAAGGTATGGACTGTGTAGAGAAGTATATGTCCATTCCCTCCACTCGGGTCTCAGATTACACTGGGCTCACCTCTCATGCAGTGCAGTGTGTGACATCAGATCCCAGCCCCTGTCTTCTGCAGCTAAGAAATATCCTTTGATCACTGTGTTGTTGAAGGCCATAGAGAAGAAAGGGCTGCAGCTAAACAGGTGCAACTTATGTAGGAAGATTTGTTCCCTCTCTGTGTATAAATTGAGGATAGTCACTTCACTGGGTATATGGAAGGGTTTACAACCACTTGAAAATATATATTTAAAAGAGTTTTGTTATATCTGTTCAATAAATGCAAAATATACCAATTTCATCCTGCCAGAAATCTTTTGAGCACCTCCCCAAAGAGTCTTTTTTTTCAGCACTGCCCAGTACTCTCCACAGACTACACAACCCCTCCCCCTTTCCTATGCCATGGGGAAAATGAGATGGGAGGGGATGATGAAAGCATCACAGTTCCATATTTCCGTTACTGAATAGCATACCAAGATTTATAGACTGCCCTCTAGTGGCCTTCTTCATATCATTTCAATTGCTCTTGACCTCCCTGGTCATCAACTACCAAGATATATACAGTGGAGCCTTGGATTACAAGCATAATCCATTCCAGGAGAATCCTTGTAACCCAAATCACTCGTATATCAAAGCAAGTTCCCCCATAGGAAACAATGGGAACTCAGATAATTCGTTCCACAGCACTGCTTGTCAATGCAGTACCGTATGTGGCCAGAGGTGTGGTGTCGCTGGTGAAGCGGCTGGAAACATTTGGAAATGCTCCTGAACTGTTTATAACTTTGGTATTTCCGAGGATTTTCGAATGCTTCCGGGCATCTCTGAGGCTCACCAGCGCCCCCAGATCTCTGGCCAAATGTGGTATTGCATGCACAGAATAATAGAGAAAATGAGCCGGCACTGCTGGACATTGGTTCAATCTTCTTTTTATTCCATCACTATACAACAAATAGCACAAAATGGCTTACATGTTTCGGCTTGGAAGCAGCCTTGTTCACAGCATATTTTTATTGTACAAAAAAGGACAAATATATATGCATACCAATAAGTTAATTGGGATTGACACCACTCAGGTGCATCTAATACAAAGCATCACTCCTGAAATAAATAGGTGGTTGTTTTGTTTCAAAAACATACTCTTTTCATCAAGGTATTAGCATATATGTGTTACACCTATTAAAAATATTAAAAATACATTGCAGAAATATTGCAGAAATATCCCAAATATATTGCACTTTATACAATTATTTCACAATTTCTAGGGGTAGTGTATCAAATATGTTCCATTTGTTATAACTTTATCTGTTAATCCATCATCCATTTGTTACTACCTTGCTGTATAAACATAAGTTCCATTTTGAGAGATAAATAAACTCTTCATTTGAGTGGCCACAATTTTTAACCGTTACATATCTTCACATGTATTGCCATCCCCTGTGTGACATATCGCACAAGGGCGGCACACCTGATAAAGATCGGAATCAAATAAAAGAGTATAAGACATATATACAGCCCAAGACACAGAAACGATGAAGTATTTATATAGAAGAAAAAAGGTTGATTAGATATTATTGCTTATTAATCTCCACCCTGTTGTATAAACATTATTTTTATTGTGAGAGATAAATAAATAGGGCACTGATAGGTGGCACTGATGGGCACTGATGAGTGGCACTGATAGGCACTGGTAGGTGACATTGATAGGCAGCACTTATAGGAGGCACTGATGGGCACTGATTGGCAGCACTGATAGGTGGCACTGTTGGGCACTGGTAGATGGCACTGGTGGGCACTGCATGGTCTGGAGTGTGCGGGACCGATGTCCCATTTACTCCAGACGGTAATTGACTTCTTTTTTCTTCACACGCTGTCAGGGGTCGCACAGGCAGCTCATGCACGGGAGGATGTACATGGATGCCTCCTGGCAATTGAGGCCCATCTTTCAGCTATAGCGCGGGCAGTTAGAGGTTAAGGTGGTGTGTCCTATGCCCACATACTTTTACTAATAGGTGTCCCTTCATTCCCATCTCAAAAAGGTTGGGAGGTATGTGTGAGTGATGTAAAGGCCAAGCGAACTTGATGTTCAATGGCCTCCAGTTGGTTTTCACTTGTCAGCATGCTGTAGAGAAGGACCTTTGCTCTCTGTGGGGAAGCAGTGGTATCTCTGCACAGAGAGCAAGTGTCCTTCTCTGCAGCATGTTGGCAAGAGACACACTTTGCTACTCAGGCTGTGGCTGATGTAAAGGACAACTTAGTTAGATGTGCAATGTCCTACTGTAGGTCTTCTTTAGAAAGCAGCCACAGCCTGAGTAGAAAAGTTTGTCCCTTGTCAGCATGGTGCAGAGAAGGACCTTTGCTCTCTGCGTGAAAGCAGTGATCTCTGTGCTGAGGTCCAACATATGCCAACATATGCCCTACTGAGTCAGAGTTACAGTCCATTGAACAAATATTCATAACTAGTGTTGAGCGAACCCGGACTGTAACGTTCGGGTCCGTACCGAACTTTCGGGTGTCCGTGGCACGGACCCGGACCCGGACATTTCAAAAATCGTTCGGCGTATACAACCGTATACAACCTGGAGTCGTGTCTCTAGTGACGAAAGTGCGTCTCTCGTTTCCAGGAAGAGACGTGGTACGACTGTTCCCTGTTTGAAAAGATGAGTCCGACACCGACGAAAGATTTCTTCTGGATGTCATCCTGTAACGTGTAGATTGATTCAACAGGAAATGTAGTCGGTGTCGGACTCATCGTTTCACACAGAGAACGGTTGTACGACGTCTCTTCCTGTGAACGAGAGACACGTCTCTATGGTGACGAAGGGGTGTCTCTCGTTTCCAGGAAGAGATGTCGTACGACTGTTCACTTT
>BLSH010341917.1:710649-732431 GCA_018402905.1 Glandirana rugosa | reverse complement strand
CTCCTCATGGTGCCCCTGCTCACCTCACATAATACCACAGTGCCCAGGACAGCTGCCCCTCCTGCCCACCCCTTTGTCCCTGCCCTGCACACAGGGATCATTTAAGGATGGAGAGCGGTGCGTCATTTTCCAGCCCCTTCCTTTTCCACGTATGCCTAGGAAAAAGTTGTTTTTCACTATTAAGGCCCATTATGTTTGCTTCTACAGAACAATGCGTGCGAATCCTTGTATGTGTCGCTGAAATAACAACAAACGTTGTGGCTGATTGCGCACGCCATTTGAAATGCTGATCTTTAGTTGTGAAGAGCGGCCGTCATGGAGCTCAAGGCTGCAGCAGATCTCATTGTGTGTGAGCTGAATGTAGACGCGGTGTTACATCGTAGGGTGAAGATGCGTTCCAGCATATACAGCGCACTGATAATATCACATGAATGAAGGTTGCTATGTCATCTATTAGTAAAAGCAGCCTTCAAACATACCAAGGTAATACCACTTGTGCCAGGGTCTTCCAGTTCCCATTTTCAGGATTCCGCCACCGCGGCACCTCAAAGTAAAAGCATATTTGCTTTCAGAGTATGAGCTGTCAGTCTGAGGGCGATAAAAAATAAATGATGGGAAAAAAGGTTAATTCATCTTTATGTATCAGATCATCACAAAAGAAATGCGATAATTAAAGTAATGCAAACACATTCCGAACCTGCATGGTGGAGGTGACATCGTTGTGATCATTCTTTAGGGTGCTCTATGCAGAATTTTCAGTTCAAAGGCCCAAATTTAAAATTAAAATTTTAAAATTAAAAAAAAACAGCTTAACCACTTGCCGACCGCCGATCGGCATCTGACGGCGACAAGGTGGCTCTATTCATATGATGGCGGCTGCGGGATCGCGCTCACTGTGTTCGGGGAGGGCCAGGGAGCGGGTGCGGCGGAGTCGATCTCCGCCGGCCACCCGCGATGCCCCCCCCGGAGTGAAAGAATGGAGGTCCGTGTAAGTAAACACGGACCTCCGTTCTGTGAAGGGGGAAGGACTGTGATCACAGCCTTCCTGTACATGGAAGCTGTGATCACTTCCCTTCCCCAGCTAGGGCAGCCCACGCAGTAAGAACACGCCCAGGGAAGACAGTTAACCCTTAGAGCGCCCCCTGCAGGTTAACCCCTTCACTGCCAATGGCATTTACACAGTAATCAGTGCATTTTTATAGCACTGATCGCTGTATAAATGCCAATGGTCCCAAAAAAGTGTCAAAATGGTCCGACATGTCCGCTGAAATATCGCAGTACCGCTAAAAATCGCAGATCGCCGCCATTACTAGTAAAAAAAAAATAAAAACCCCAAAAATGAATTCTCATCATCTGTAAACGCGACCACTTTTGCGCAAACCAATCAATAAACGCCGATTCCGATTTTTTTTATCACAAATATGAGGAAGAATATAAATCGGTCAAAACCGATGAAAAAAAATTTTTTTTATATTTTTTTTTTGGATTTGTATTTTAGCAAAAAGTAAGAAATTTGGGTTTTTTTGCAAAATTGTCGCTCTTCTTTTGTTTATAAGTGGTGATCAAATACCACCAAAAGAAAGCTCTATTTGTGGGAAAAAAAGGACGCAAATTTCGTTTGGGTACAACGCCGCACGACAGCGCAATTTTCAGTTAAAGCGACGCGGTGCCGAATCGCGAAAAGGGCTCCGGTCCTAAAGCTGGAAATCCTTCCGGGGCTGAAGTGGTTAAGCTGCAATTCGCACCTTCATTCGGGAGCTGTCTCTTCAGTACACCTTCTTCACCACAAGATGGCCTCAGTCTTCCAGGATGAATGACATCCGGCATCACTCAAGACTGAGGACACACTGTTGAATGAAGAGTGTCATTCCCCCTCTCTGCCCAAAGGGGCGCCACTACAACACCTTTCACCCACAATGTACTGGTGCAGAGAATGCCAAACTTTTCATAAGTAAGGACCACCCTGCCCAGAGAAGACAGGGAAGAGGAAAAGGACTCTGCAGTTTCACGTTGCCAGTCCAATATATTTTAAATTTTAGTAACAGCAACAAGGTTGGAAGTAGCCGCACTCAAACGATCAAATTTCCAAAAACGATTTTATTGCATCAAAGGGTGATACAGACAACGAACAGAAGGTCCAGCTGACGCGTTTCGCACCCTACAGTAGGTGCTTACTCGTAGCTATGAGTAAGCACCTACTGTAGGGTGCAAAACGCGTCAGCTGGACCTTCTGTTCGTTGTCTGTATCACCCTTTGATGCAATAAAATCGTTTTTGGAAATTGGATCGTTTGAGTGCGGCTACTTCCAACCTTGTTGCTGTTACTACTTGATTGCTTCATCAGCCTGCACCTGCCCTTGTGAGTCAGCACACCAGATCCACACGAGCTTTGCTGCCCTCTGAGCGGTGAGCCTGCAATATTTTATATTTTATCTTCCCAAACTGTATATTAAAAAAAAAACATTTTTACGAACTTAGAAAAAAAAAATAGACTGGGAATTAGAAAAGAAAGAGATTGGAAAGGTTAAAGGAAAAAAAATATATATATAATTTACATATATATATATATATATATATATATATATATATACTGTACATCTACACTATATTGCCAAAAGTATTAGGACACCTGCCTTTACATGCACATGAACTGTGGCATCCCAGTCTTAGTCCGTAGCTATAACAGCTTCAACTCTTCTGGGAAGGCTGTCCATAAGGTTTAGGAGTGTCTATGGGAATGTTTGACCATTCTTCCAGAAGGGCATTTGTGAGATCAGGCACTGATGTTGGATGAGAAGGCCTGGTTCGCAGTCCCCACTCTAATTCATTACAAAGATGTTCTATCGGGTTGAGGTCAGGACTCTGTGCAGGCCAGTCAAGTTCCTTTACCCCAAACTCGCTCATCCACGTCTTTATGGACCTTGCTTTGTACACTGGTGCGCAGTCATTCAGGAACAGGAAGGGGTCATCCACAAACTGTTCCCACAAAGTTGGGAGCATGAAATTGTCCAAAATGTCTTGTTATGCTGACACCTAAAGAGTTCCCTTCACTGGAACTAAGGGGCCAAACCCAACCCCTGAAGAACAACCCCACACCATAATCCCCCTCCACCAAATGATTTGGACCAGTGCACAAAGCAAGATCCATAAAGACATGGATGAGGGAGTTTGGGGTGGAGGAACTTGAGTGACCTCAACCCGATAGAACACCTTTGGGGGGAATTCGAGCGGAGACTGCGAGCCAGGACTTCTCATCCAACATCAGTGCCTGACCTCACAAATGCACTTCTGGAAGAAAGGTCAAACATTCCCATAGACACTCCTAGACCTTGTGGACAGCCTTCCCAGAAGAGTTGAAGCTGTTATAGCTGTAAAGGGTGGGCCAACTCAATATTGAACCCTATGGACTAAGACTGGGATGCCATTAAAGTTCATGTGCGTGTAAAGGCAGGCGTCCCAATACTTTTCACAATATAGTGTGAATATATCAAATATTTTTTCCCCAGAAATCAATTTTTTTAAAGAAATTAATGAAATCTTTTCATTGAGAATAGTTAACATTTTCAGAATAAGTTCTGCACAATCCTTTGTGCTTCTGTACAATGCCCGCTGTAGCTCCCCGAGGTGGCGTCTCTTGTTCGCCATTTAAAGGGCGTCCTTTGAAGGTTCAGATTTTTTGGCACTGATTTAAATGCTAACAAAACGTTACATTGTTATTTTGCATATGCACAATGGGTCCCTCTCCGCGCAGAGGGCCAAGGTTCTGCATCACACCACCGCTGCACTCCGACGGCGACCCTGACAAGGAACGCAAGATTTTTCGGAAAAGAGATGAGTTTTAATTAAAAGCTAACCTCCTAGAAACGAAATCTCAGCGCTATTTTTTTTTTCAGGCGTTTTTTCTAATTAGGACAGGAGGATGCTGGGACTAGGAAATTAGGGAAATGAATTGTCTTTGTTTCAGCGCTGCCCTCTAGGCTGCTAACAAGGAACGTTTGTCGGCTTTGTCCACACTGTTATATCAATAATAAGCGCAATTCAAAGTGTACCGTCGTCAGGGCAAAATCTGCTTGGTTTTGCTAATGTGCAAAATATACTGAAGCTATGCGGTTACTGGGAGTTAAGGAGAAACTGCAAGCCAAAGTTTTTATTTCATAGACAGAATGTGAACAGGGGAGAAACTCCATCAGAATTCTCTGCTATCTGTGTCCCCATTGGAAAGGTTTCTTCTTACTGCCTCTGTGGTCAAGGGGACAGGAAGTGAGGGGGATCTCTCTGGTGGAAACAGTATTGGTATACAAAAAAAACTTTTGTTTTATTGAGAAAAAAGTTTTTGTATTTATTTATTAAAAAATGTACATATATTAACACTACAGTATATACACTATATTACCAAAAGTATTGGGACGCCTGCCTTTACATGCACATGACCTTTAATGGCATCCCAGTCTTAGTCCATAGGGTTCAATATTGAGTTGGCCCACCCTTTGCTGCATAACAGCTTCAACTCTTCTGGGAAGGCTGTGCACAAGGTTTAGGAGTGTCTATGGGAATGTTTGACCATTCTTCCAGAGGTGAGGTCAGGCACTGATGTTGGACGAGAAGGCCTGGCTCACAGTCTCTACTCTAACTCATTACAAAGGTGTTCTATCGGGTTGAGGTCAGGACTCTGTGCAGGCCAGTCAAGTTCCTCCACCCCAAACTCGCTCATTTATGTCTTTATGGACCTTGCTTTGTGCAGTGGTGTGCAGTCATGTTGGAACAGGAAGGGGCCATCCCCAAACTGTTCCCACAAAGTTGGGAGCATGAAATTGTCTTGATCAACTCTATGCGAAGGAGATGTGCTGCACTGCGTGAGGCAAAGGGTGGTCACACCAGATACTGACTGGTTTTCAGACCCCCCCAGACTCCCCCCAATACAGTAAAACTGCACATTTTAGGGTGGCCTTTTATTGTGACCAGCCTAAGGCACACTAGTGCAATATTCATGCTGTCAATCAGCTTCTTGATATGCCACACCTGTGAGGTGGATGGATTATCTCGGCAAAGGAGAAGTGCTCACTAACACAGATTTAGACAGATTTGTGATCAATATTTGAGAGAAATAGGCCTTTTATGTACATAGAAAAAGTTTTAGATCTTCGTAGAGTTCAGCTCATGATAAATAGGGGCAAACACAAAAGTGTTGCATTTACAATTTTGCTCAGTGTATATATATAGTATCTCACAAAAGTGAGTACACCCCTCATCTTTTTGTAAATATTTTATTCTATCTTTTCATGTGACAACACTGAAGAAATGACACTTTGCTGCAATGTAAAGTAGTGAGTGTACAGCTTGTATAACAGTGTAAATTTGCTGTCCCCTCAAAATAACTCAACACACAGCCATTAATGTCTAAACCGCTGGCAACAAAAGTGAGTACACCCCTAAGTAAAAATGTCCAAATTGGGACCAATTAGCCATTTTGCCTCCCCGGTGTCATGTGACTCGTTAGTGTTACAAGGTCTCAGGTGTGAATGAGAAGAAGGTGTGTTAATTTTGGTATTATCGCTCTCACTCTCTCATACTGGTCACTGGAAGTTCAGCATGGCACCTCATGGCAAAGAACTCTCTGAGGATCTGAAAAAAAGAATTGTTGCTCTACATAAAGATGGCCTAGGCTATAAGAAGATTGCCAAGACCCTGAAACTGAGCTGCAGCATGGTGGCCAAGACCATACAGCAGTTTAACAGGACAGGTTCCACTCAGAACAGGCCTCACCATGATCGACCAAAGAAGTTGAGTGCACGTGCTCAGCTTCATATCCAGAGGTTGCCTTTGGGAAATAGACGTATGAGTGCTGCCAGCATTGCTGCAGAGGTTGAAGGGATGGGGGGTCAGCCTGTCAATGCTCAGACCATACGCCGCACACTGCAACAAATTGGTCTGCATGGCTGTCGTCCCAGAAGGAAGCCTCGTCTAAAGATGATGCACAAGAAAGCCCACAAACAGTTTGCTGAAGACAAGCAGACTAAGCACATGGATTACTGGAACCATGCCCTGTGGTCTGATGAGACCAAGATAAACGTATTTGGTTTAGATGGTGTCAAACGTTAGCGTGTGTGATGGTAACCAGGTGAGGAAGCATGGGGGTGGGAGTGTCATGGTCTGGGGCTGCATGAGTGCTGCCGGCACTGGGTAGCTACAGTTCATTGAGGGAATCATGAATGCCAACATGTACTTTGACATACTGAAGCAAAGCATGATCCCCTCCCTTTGGAGAATGGGCCGCAGGGCAGTATTCCAACATGATAACGACCCCAAACACACCTCCAAGACGACCACTGCCTTGCTAAAGAAGCTGAGGGTAAAGGTATTGGACTGGCCAAGCATCTCCAGACCTAAACCCTATTGAGCATCTGTGGGGCATCCTCAAACAGAAGGTGGAAAAGTGCAAGGTCTCTAACACTGAGACTTTGGGCCCAATTTGGACATTTTCACTTAGGGGTGTACTCACTTTTGTTGCCAGCGGTTTAGACATTAATGGCTGTGTGTTGAGTTATTTTGAGGAGACAGCAAATTTACACTGTTATACAAGCTGTACACTCACTACTTTACATTGTAGCAAAGTGTCATTTCTTCAGTGTTGTCACATGAAAAGATATAATAAAATATTTACAAAATAGGGGTGTACTCACTTTTGTGAGATACTACATATATATATATATTATATATATAGGATTTTATTTTAACTAAAGTGACTTTAGTAATGATGTAAGTTTTTTTTTTTTTTAAATCATGACTTGTTCTATTTAAAATGTAAGATTGTACAGATCAAATTACCCATCTTTATACATCATAAACAGTACAGGCAAAAAAAATCGAATTTAAATCTCAATGTATTTCACCCCAGCAATCTATCAGTTATCAGATCCATGGGGACGAGGCCTGGAATGGTGAGCCAGTCTCCCCATAGTCTTTCAAATTTGTGGGGGCATCCCCTGTGTTGAAAGATGACCTTTTCAAGTTTGAGGGTGCAACCCATATTATAAACCCATTCTTTATGTGTGTCTGCCTTCCACAGTTGTAAAATGAGTTTACGAGCCTGAAACAAAGCTCTGTTAATCGCAAGTTGTTGAGGTTCCGTTAATGGAAGATCATCCAAAATGCCTAGAAGACATCTGGTGGGTTCCAAGGGCCCCCAGGAGTTAAATGCTAAGTTTATGGTGTCCAGCACTTTGCTCCAATAACGGTGCAACTTGAGGCACCTCCATAGTAAATGAATGAGGTCACCACTCGGCATCTTGCATCGAGCACATATGAGGGACTGCAGAAATCCCATGCGATGTAGCCTATCAGGAGTATAATGCACCCTCATCACTATACACAGTTGGGATAGTCTCTGGGCTGTATTGAGGGAGTGATGGTGTATTGATTCAAAGGCGTTATCCCAAAGCTCTTCATCTAGAGGGCCTACGTCACTCTTCCATTTTTATTTTACATTATAGCATGGGAGTAGCGTGTTTTAGCAGGTAGATATAAAGCCCTCAGTGTCCTCTACAGATTGTATATACCTGAACAATGGTGTAGGGGACAGGGACCGATCCGTGGCCGTTCCCTGTGTGTGCACTGCATGGGCCAGTTGGATGTAATGGAACCTTATAGTGTGAGGGAGTTGGTAGGTATTGCTTAGATCCTCATAGGAACGTAGGGTACCGTTGTGGAAGATTTGAGATAGGTGCGTAACTCCTCTGTGCTTCCACTGAATCAGCGTTTATTGATTGGTTTGCAAAAAAGTTGCCATGTTTACAAACCATGAGAATTCATTTCTGCCGTTTTTACATTTTATTTTTTTTTTGCTGGTAATGGTGGTGATCTGCGATTTTTATCGGGACTTTGATATTGGGGCGGACATTTTTGACACTTTTTTGGGACCAATGACATTTATACAGCGATCAGAAATTTAAATGCCCACTGATTACTGTATAAATGCCATTGGCAGTGAAGGGGTTAACCTGCAAGGGGAGATCTAGGGGGTAACTGTGTTCCCTGGGTGTGTTCTAACTGTAAGGGGGTTGGGCTACCATGGGCATAAGAGATCTAACTGATCCCAGTGACAGGGATCAGTAGATCTCTTAGATGCCCACTGACAGAGCGGGGGAACTGCCGTGTTTACATCGGCGGTTCCCCGTTCTTTCTCTCTGGCAGGTCATGCCGATGTCCGCCGGCGAGCCGCGAGCACACTCCTGCAGAGTGCGGCGGAAACGAGAGCGTGCCGCCGGCAGTGCGCTCCCCCCAGCTAAGTGCGCACGCGTGGATCGCCGCTTATATACGGTGATTCGCGGAATAGAGCCACACTACCGCCGTACATATTCAGTACACGGTTGGGAAGTGGTTAAATAGCATTGCCATTATAGCCATATCTGGTCAATTATGTCAACTACTATCTCTGCCACTTTCTTTACATAGCAGGGGATTCCTTGCCAGCATATAATTGTCATTGGTTGTTAAGGATGTGGTTGGCGTTGGCACCTGCTGCTTCCTAAGTAACCATTAAGCCTGGGTTCACACTGCAGCAATGCAGGAATCAGCGTGATTCCAGCTCCAGTTCACACTGCCTTGTTCGAACCTCTGCGGGTGTCAATACAATGTTAATGACACCCCCAGATCGGTTTACAGATCGCAGTGTGAACTGAGGATTTAGACAGGAATCGGATTGCAGGGGTGAGAACACCCATGTGATCCGATTCCAATGTGGTGGAAAAAATGGTCCCTGCACCTTTTTTGTGCAAATCCAATGAGAGTTCAGCCATACAAACTGTATGGCTGAACTTGCATTGCACAGACATCGCATGTTATCGGTACCGCAGTGCAGGTGCGAACCACATGCGATGTCTGTGTTCGCTGCAGTGTGAACCTGGGCTGACAGAAGAAGCTGTGTTATATGGTAGCAGTAAAAAAAATGCTCCTATATATGACGTTTGGTTTCCACCAAATGGTCTGAAAATTGGACAAATGTTCAAACAAAGTTCAGTCCAAACCTGTGCACAAGACACAAAATATACTATACCTGTGTTCAACCCCACCATTGGGCATTGCAGTCTGTGTCCTAATGTAACAGCATTCCAAAGTACCTGTAAAGTGCTTGCAATGGTAAACCATTATCAAATCAGACTGAAGTGCTAATGAACAGCTCTAACACTAAAAAAGCCCTGTAGAAGGGGAGCCCCAATCTCTTGAAACATGTGGGTTATGACATACACTAAAGTGATCATTGTTCTCCAACCAGCTGGAGTCTCCAATATTTTTTATTCACACACAATGCTCTTCACCTACTTTCACAATCATCATATGCTAGAAGTGATCCTTTAGAGCAGGGGTAGGCAATCTTGGCACTCCAGTTGTGGTGAAACTACAAATCCCATCATGCCTCTGCCTCGAGGAGTCATGCCTGTGATTGTCAGGGCCTTGCAATGTCTCATGGGACTTGTAGTTTCACCACAGCTGGAGGGCCGAGGTTGCCTATCCCTGCTTTAGAGGACCCTAATAAAGCCCTGAAGAAGGAGAGCACCAGTCTCCCGAAACATGTCAGCTATGTTTTTTTGTGATACAATGAAGCGATCATTGTTCTCCAACCAGCTGGAGTTTCCAAGATTTTTTGCTCACGTAAGGAGCTTTTCACCTACCTCCACAATCTTCCCATGCTTGAAGAAACCCATTAGAGGACCCTAATAAAGCCCTGAAGAAGGGAGCCCCAGTCTCCCAAAACATGATGGCTATGTTGTATGACATACACTAAACTAATCATTCTCCAACCAGTTGGCATTTCCAAGACTTTCTATTCACACATGGCGCTCTTCACCTACCTCCACAATCTTCCCATTAGAGAACCCTAATAAAACCCTGAAGAAGCGGAGCCCCAATCTCCTGAAACATGTCAGCTATGTTTAATGTCATACACTATAGTGATCATTGTTATCCAACCAGCTGGAGTTAACAGGTTTTTTTAATTCATGTACAATGCTCTTCACCTACCATTTTCTCATCCTTGAAGCAACCCATTAGAGGACCCTAATAAAGCCCTGAAGAAGGGGAACCCCAGTCTCCCGAAAACATGCCGGCTATGTTTTATATCAAGCACTATAGTGATTATTGTTTTTTCACCACCTGGAGTTTTCAAGACGTTCTATTCATGCATAACATTTTTCACATATTTCCACAATCTTCACATGCTTGAAGCCATGAAGAATTGGATCCCCAGTCTTCTGAAACATGTTGGCTATGTTTATGCATAATTATGTTTATGCAATTCGCTGAAGTAATTGTTCTTCAACCAGCTGGAGTTTCCAAGACTTTCTATCTGTGCATGGTGCTCATCATCTATCTCCACAATCTTCACATGCTTGAAGAGACCCACTCAGAGGACCCTCTACGAGATAACCTACCCACCACCAGCAAAGTCTATTGCTGCCTCACACAAACACTACAAAGCTTTGAGGTAATAAGGGCATGGTTTAAAAATTTCAAGGTACTCTAACTCGTGCTGAGATGAATGTGAGACCCGTTATGCATGACCTGCAGTCCCAGACAGCTAAGCGTAATCTCCAATAGTTATTACTCAACATAGACGATTCCTAGGTTTAACACGATGCCTTCAAAATTCACTGCTTCCCTTTTCTTGCATTTCTTCTGGAAACTTCGGAAGTCTGTTTTGTTAGGTTTGATGATCTTAATCCCCTGAATAACAATATTCTATTGAATTGAGTTGTAATGAGCTCAAGGATAAGCAAATATTGCTTCTATATACACATACTTATGTCAGCATGCGCAATGATGTCTGTCAGAGGATGATTCACAGAAATGTGCACAGTGGGTACTCAGACGCGTGCCCTTGTGAATGTGTGGTGCACACAATGCATGATAGATCCTGGTGCCCAGTGGCCTATTTGAAAGCCAGCAGTCTGATCCACAAGTTGCTGGATGTTTGTCAGCACCCCCCCCCCCCCATGTGTTCCTGTGCTCCTATTTATGCTACCATTGGATTCCCTGTTACCAACCTGGCTTTCCTTTGACCTGTCTTGTCTCCATCCCTGGCTCTGACCCCTGGCTTGTTCTACTGACTCTGCTGCTGCCTGATTACCCGTGTATGACCTTGGTCTGCTCTCCTGACTCTGCTGTTGCCTGATCAACTGTGAATGACCCCAGCGTGTTCCTGGTTTCCTTCCTGCTCTGCTCTTGACTTCCCGTGTGCGACTACTGGCCTGCCTCCAGACCCTGCCTCCTGTCTCTCCCTGCTGCCAAGTATCACCTGGTACTTCTGAGGGACGCCTGCCCTGCAGTGCATCCTACTCATCTGGCCATTATCCAGTGTACATCATCTCAGCACTTCAGTCTTCTGCAGCTGGCAATCCGTGCTTCTTTGGCTGTTACCACCTTCAGGGGTGCTCTGCACTCAACCACAAGGGGGGCCGTCTCAGCATGTTAACATCCGACCAGGAACGTGACCAGGGATGGCCGTCCATTATGGGCGTAGGAGGGCTGCCTCCTCTATCCCTCCACCCTCCTCTCCCATTAATGCGCCCGGCCCCTTTTGAGGTCGCCGGGATGCATGAATTACTATTGCAGCGGTGGGCGGGGGGTGTTTTATTGAAGCACACTATTAGAGCCCGAGGCTCTAATAGGGCTTCAGAATAGAGTGAGCTGTGAGCGCCTACAGAACACTCACAGCCCACTCAGGACCTCCTCCCGGGCAATCAGGTAATGGATTTGGCACTCGTCACCTGATTAAATGAGCACAGGTGATCCTATTGGATGCCTAGGAGCCATGATGCAAGCCGCCATAGAGGACACGGAATCGCTGCACACTACCCGCCTAGATGGGGTAAGTGCAGCGGAGAATGGGGGGAGAGGTACCGCTCGGGGGGGAGGTGCCATTCGGGGGCGACGGCAAACACCACCCCCCAAAAAAAAGCACCAGCCGCCACTGTATATGTGACCCATCCAAGGGCAGAGCTTGTAGCCTGTGAGATCATTGCGCATGCCGAGAGAAGTTTCCACCCCATTCTTTTTATGTGAGTGCAAGAGCATAATACATTTTATTTATCTTTTACAGGTTACACTGTGAGATGTTGTTCTTCCTCTCTCCTTTGAAATATGTATCAAATTGGATGTTTATGAGGAGCGATACAGGAAGCTTTGTGGTGGAGCCATAGGGTTGAATGTGATGTCGGTGTTGAAGCCTCATGGACTAAAATTTAATTTTATGTGCATGGCTGTGTATCAGCTTCTTTGTTTGAGATGCTATCAATCAGTTAAGAATTGTGGCGTGGATGTCTTTAGAACACTGGTTCCTTCTGGGATTTACACTTCGTTGTGACCATTCAAAATAAGATTTGAACATTGCACCAAGACACCTTTTCCTTACTTTTGGTTGTTAATGGCACCGCATCTGTTAACACGCATATTATCCTGTGCAGCAAATCGCATGGTACCACAGCGCCAAGTGGATCTGTGTGCCAAGATTTTTAAAAATGGTTAGGGGCTTCTTTTCCACATTTATTATGTGTAGGACAAACCATTGAAATCAATAGGCTGCCCTACCAGGGAACACAGTGGTTGTGCTACAGTGCATCTGGAAAGTATTCACAGCGATTCACTTTTTCCACATTTTATTATGTTACAGCCTTTTTCCAAAATGGATTAAATTCATTATTTTCCTCAAAATTCTATAAACAATACCCCATAATGATAACGTGAAAAAAGTTTGCTTGAAATCTTTGCAAATGTATTAAAAATAAAAAAGGAAAAATATCTCATGTACACATAAGTATTCAGAGCCTTTGCTCAATACTTTGTTGAAGCACCTTTGGCACCAATTACAGCCTCAAGTCTATTTTAGTATGATGCTACAAGCTTGGCACTCCTATTTTTGGGAAGTTTTTCCAATTCTTATTTGCAGGACCTCTCAAGCTTCATCAGGTTGGATGGGGAGCGTCGGTGCACAGCCACTTTCAGATCTCTCCAGAGATGCTCAGTCGGGTTCAAGTCTGGGCTCTAGCTGGGCCAGTCAAGGACATTTACAGAGTTGTCCCATAGCCACTGCTTTATTATCTTGGCTGTGTGCTTAGGGTCATTGTCCTTTTGGAAGGTAAACCTTCACCCCAGTCTGAGGTCCAGAGCGCTCTGATGAAGGTTTTCATCAATGATGTCTCTGTACATTGCTGCATTCATCTTTCCCTCGATCCTGACTAGTTTCCCAATTCCTGTCGCTGAAAAACATCCCCACAGCATGAGGCTGCCACCACCATGCTTCACTGTAGGGATGGTATTGTCCAGGTGATGAGCGGTGCCTGGTATCCTCCAAACATGACGCTTGCCATTCAGGCCAAAGAGTTCAATCTTTGTTTCATCAGACCATAGAATTTGTTTTTTTCATGGTTTGAGAGTCCCTCAGGTGCCTTTTGGCAAACTCCAGATGGGCTGTCATGTGCCTTTTACTGATGAGTGACTTCCGTCTGGCCACTCTACCATACAGGCTTGATTGGTGGAGTGCTGCAGAGATGGTTGTTCTTCTGGAAGGTGTTAGCAGGGTATTGAAATCATGCGCTGAAAGCTTTTTGTACAGTATACAGCAATATGCTTTACTTTTATGGAGAAATATCAGAACATGTCTTACATCAGGGGTGCCCGAGCTTTTGAAGAGCGAGGGCCACTTAAGTGACTTGGTAACCGGACATGGGCACCAAACCCGCAGGTAATAACAGAAGTCTATGGCTCAGTGCAGGTGTTCTGCACTCCACCTGCAAATCAGTTTGAAAGCAACCCAGTAACGACCAATGTTCATATTTAGTCTTCCATTCAGGTATTGCTGGCTGTTGCTGTCCCAGGCAGAGTGCATTTGGTATCACTGCGCCTATGGCATAAGTTGGCGATATACATGAAGTATCAGCATATGTGGCTCTGCTCCGCAGCTGCTTGCTTCCTCTACCACTGGCTTCATTCACAACCCTGATGCTCTGGGAAGGCGGGTCGGCAACCCAGGGTCTGGGCTTGCCAACCCGCGATCCCAGAGCAGGAGGTCAGAGGGCTCCGTGGGCCACTGGTTGCCCCGTCTTAGATCATGTCTTTATCATGGAACAGGAAACAGGAACTGAATACAAACAAGTGCACTGAACATAGACAGAACATACGGTGCCTTGAAATAGTATTCATACCCCTTCAAATTTCCCACATTTTGTCATGTTACAACCAAAAACATAAATGTATTTTATTGGGATTTTATGTGATAGACCAATGCAAAGTGCCACATAATTGTGAAGTGGAAGGAAAATTATAAATGATTTTCAAAATTTGTTACAAATAAATATGTGAAAAGTGTGGCATGCATTTGTATTCATGGTAAAGGCTGCGAATACTTATGTACAAGGGATTTTTTTGTTTTTAATACATTTGCAAATATTTCAAACAAACTTCTTTCAGGAAAATAATTATTTTAATCCATTTTGAAATAAGGCTGTAACATAACAAAATGTGGAAAAGTGAAGCACTGTGAATACTTTCAGGATGCACTGTAGTGCACCCCCTAAGGAGCCACAAGTAGATTGGGATCCCCCATCCCGCACAGCCAGGCACACTGAATTTCCACAGTCACTCCAAAGTCAGAGAACAGCCTGTGACTTTGTTTTTTTTGTTTCATTGAGGATAATTAACTTGGATGGGGATAGGGGTATAATGAAGAGGCTTGGCCATGCCTTCAAAACGCGTTCTGATTGGCCAGACACAGTGGTAGGTGGCTTCCCACTCGGACAGCTCCAGAACACTCCTACACAGAGTTACACAGCCGGCATCCTCCCCATGTCCCTCGAGGCTTCAGCTTCCCGCTGACACACGGCGATCGTGGACTCTCCTACAGGACACCCGGCGGCTCTTCTGTGATGCTAGATCTGGAAACCACCTACCCTCACTAGCACTGTAAGCGCAACTTATACTGTCAACAATTTGCATTTTAATTGAATAAAATAATGCTGCACTAGGATTTGCCTGGTGCTTCTATTCCTTTTTTGTCTTCCTTTCCCATAGCGGTATTATGGGATGCCCACTAGACTTTAGAACAAACTTCAGGGACACTTCTCCTATATACAGTCTATATACAGCTCCAACCTTTCCCTACAGCACACATTTGCTTCCAGAAACCCAGCTGTGTCACTCTAAAAAGGGTTTGTAGCAACGGCCCATTACAGGCAGGGACTCACAGCCCCTATACTTGTAGAACATTGGAGTGACACAGCTAACATAATTCCAGGACTTCCTTCTGTGGAAGCCCAGCACCACCTCTTCAGGCACTGCCAGCCTGCCTGGCTGCAGCTGCCCCTTTCACTAGCCCTCCTGGCTATCTTCTCCACAGTCCTCCAGACTGAAAACTCACCAGCCCATCAGGGTGACTTCTCAGGAGATCTCCTGGATCTGTTGACTTGCTCCTGCTGTCCTCCCACTTGCTCCCGTGCTTCCAGGATAGGATTCCTCTGTGTGTTGTTGAGGGTCCCTCCGGCACCTGAGCCCCAGCCCAAGGTCACGCCCCTCCCCCAGACTAGGGGGCACCCTCAAGGGCCACTGACAGCCTCCACAGCACTCCATCTCCATCTTCCACCCGACTCCCCCTGCTGGAATTACTCATGCCTATTCATAAAGTTGCCTGCCCCCTGCCAGCCTATTTGCTGGGGATTGGCTGGGGCCCTCATAAATATGCCAAACAGTTCCTCCTAACCTCCACCCACTACATCTGGAAGCTTCTCCATAGTTCCAGAAAACAGAAGGAGGCACCAGAGATGCTGCTTGCTTTGTCATCCAGCCTCCCTGAGTCAATCAACCCTGACCCAGGTTCAACCCAGGCCTGGCTCTCAGCCAAGCCAATTTACCTGCACTAACAACTACAGCTATTTACACCCAGCACACTAACTAGAGGGTGCTACAGTTGCATTTTCCAGGCTGGGATTCTGGGTATCTCAGTATCAGGGACGGCCCGTCCATTAAGGGTGCACAGGCGGCCCCCCTCTTTCCAGCCACCTTCATCTATGCCATGGATAGATTCATGCATCTATCCATGGCCGCCCGCAACCACCCCCTATTCATGCGGCTGGCCCCTTTGAGGCACCGGCCACATGAATTACCACTGTGGGGGGTTTCTATGAAGCATCTCATTAGAGCCGTAGGCTCTAATAGGCTTCAGTACAGTGTGGCTTGTGGCACAGAGCATGCCGCCAAAAGCCCTTAGAAAGGCAAATAAACATTTGCCTTTCTAACATTGAACCGCTATCCGCCAATCAGGATAGCCGGTATGTTACCAGTTTCCCGACTGGCAGAGAAGACAGGCGATCCTTGGACGACTTTCTCGGAGGAGGAGGGGGATGCACGTCTGAAGCAAAGCCACTCCCCGCTCCCGGTTTTGGGACCCAATACTCCCGAACCATGGGAGCTGGAAACTCGGTTCCTGAAAACCGGGTCCCCAAAATGTTCAGTACTTGACCAAAACGTACCCAGAAAAACTATGGGAGGGGGCACCGGCTTTGGGGTCCAGTTCTCCCGGGCCATGGGTGCTGGAAACTGTGGGTCAGTGGCATCAAGGAGAGGGGTGTCTCCCCGCTAAGCTGACCCAAATTCTGGACCTCCAGCACCTTTGGGTCCAGAGAACCAACCATGCAAATTTGACAGTCTTCAACCATTTTGATACAGGGGTTTAACGTGGGAGTCTATGGAGCGGATACCCCTGGAACGGTTTTTGGGCTATAACTTCCGAACCAAAAACGGTGGACACCTAAGATTTGGACCAGCCCTGGGGACTCCCCACAGCGACCCGCTCACTGGACACCGACCACCGCAGGCTGCCTGCCTGCTCCTAGATGGGGTAAGTGTGGGTGCCCCTCTGGTCATACTATATACTCCTCTGGTAATGCTGCATATACCGCATCACCAGAAGAGTATATACAGCATCACTAGAGGAGTATATACAGCATTACTAGAGGAGTATATACAGCATTACCAGAGGAGTATATGCAGCATCACCAGAGAAGAATATACCCCTCTGGTAGTGCTGTATATACCCCTCTGGTGATACTGTATATATATATTCCTCTGGTGATGCTTTATATACCCCTATCTGATTATGTTGTATATACTCCTCTCTGGCGATGCTGTATACCCTATTTAGTGATGCTGGGCTGTATACTCCTGATGCAATGGGTGGAATCTATAAGGAGTGGGGCTTATGAGAAATGGGAGGGGTCAAAAAGTAAGGGTGGGGTCTGGCACCCCCCCGTCCTAAAATTTCACCAGCCGCCACTGCTCAGCAACCAGCTGGATGAAATGGATGAAAATTCGGTCTGCTGAGCCTGTGCCCCCTGAGTCAGCTTTAATGATGAACTTTCACATTAGACTGGAGTGTTGCTTTAATGGGGTCTAGCAATTGCCAGGACCAGAATTCCAGAGGTATCGCTCACAGCACAGTTGACCACACGACTCGAAGTTAAACAGTGTTATCAGCACAAACTCCAAAGAATACGCTATCTGCAGCAAAAACCGCTGCGACTGCATTTAATCATTCCTGTCTGCGCTGTCATCTACTTTATGGCTTCAACATGAAAGTGACATTCATGTCAGACAAGAAACCTCCAGACCACAAAACCTCCTCTCACATCTGCCATGGGCCCACGCGAGCCTCGCGCCTTTCCTGGGCTCGGTAATAACTCTGCTCGCTTGTCACTGAGAAGCCACAGCTCAGTCACACTTATTTCTGGTCGGTCGGTTGTGGAGTTCAGGAAAACCACCATCGGGCCCAGGCGGGCGGAAAACATCTGCGTTTTCCCCATGAATGGACTTCAGTTGTCACTTGGGAGTTTGTAACATCTGAGGGGGAAGAATGACAGGAAACAGTTTAGAGTGGAAAGAATCTGGACATATTAAAGAGGTTTATTAGACTTGAAATGATTGTAAAGTCTCATTAAAAAAAAAAAATTAAATAACAAACATGCTACACTTACCTCCTCTGTGTGGTTGGTTTTGCACAGAAAAGCCTGGATCCTCCTCTTCTCTGGTCCCTCTTTGCTGCTCCTGCCCCTCCCTCCTGTTGAGTACCCCCACAGCAAGCAGCTTGCTATGGGGGCACCCGAGCCGAGTCACCACTCTGTGTGTCCATTCAGACACGGAGCCATGACCCCTCTCTCCCCTGATTGGCAAACTGACTGTGATTGACAGCCGTGGGAGCCAATGGTACCGCTGCTGTGTCTCCAGCCAATCAGGAGGAAAGTCTTGGATGGCCAAGGCACTTGTGGACATCGCTGGAGAAAGATGGGGCTCAGGTAAGTAATTAGGGGTGCTGGGGAGGCTGCTACACACAGAAGGTTTTTTTTTTTATCTTAATGCATAGAATGAACCTTCTGCCTTTACAACTCCTTTAAAAGTGGATCCCCAGCCCTAGATTGACATTAAGGGCTCATTTACACTTGCGTTGGCTTTAACACACATTAAAGCGCCTACCGCTTCAACATGCTTTTTTGATGCGTCGGTGATGGGTTTTTTTAAGCTTTAACCACTTCAACTTTTTTTTACAGCCAGTGGCTGATTTTCTCATGAAAGCATTCTTAGTGGCTAATGAGCCGCTTGGGCTTCTTCAGAAGCGGTGGTGGGGGCGTCTTGCCGGTGTTTCTCGGGATGACCTTTTCTGCCGGTCTGCCCCGAGAAACGATCCGGCGGTGCCTCCGGCTGCTCCCACAGGTGATCACCTCTATGGCCTTGGAGTACCGCAGCAACGTCATGACGTCACTTCTGGTCCAGGTTGGAAGTAAATATTTATTTATTTATTTTAAGCAAAATATCAAATACATTTCTTTTTTGTTTGTTTTTTGCTTTTAAAGGTAGAGAAGAGATTTAGGGTTTTTTTTTTACCCCAGATCTTTCCATAAAAAGAACCGTCATCCTTTTTTCTATTGCAAGGGATGTTTACATTCCTTGTAATAGGAATAAAAGTGTTTAAAAAAAGAAAACTAAAGGGACAGTGTAAAAATAAAAAATAAAAAGTAAAACAAATATAAAAAGAAAGATGTAAGCGCTCCCCATCCCTCCGTGCTCGCGTGCAGAAATAAACGCATACGTAAGTCTCTCACGTATATGTAAATGTTATTTGCACCACACATGTAAGGTATCGCCAATGTTAGAGTGAGAGCAATAATTCTAGTGCTAGAGAGCAATAATTCTAGTGCTAGACCTCCTCTGTAACTCTAAACAGGTAACCTGTAAACATTTTTAAAGGGTTGCCTATTGAGATTTTTTATTACCATATTTGTTGTAATTCCATGAGCGTGCGCAATTTTAAAGCGTGACATGTTAGTTATCTATTTACGCGGCGTAACATCATCTTTCACATTTTACAAAAAAATTGATGTATATACAGTATTGTGTATTGCTTTTTTTAAAATTCATTAAAGTGTATTTTTTCAAAACAAATTGTATTTGCAAAATTGCTGCGCAAATACTGTGTAATATAAAAAATTGCAATGATCACCATTTTATTCCCTAGGGTCTCTGCTATACAAAATGTATAATGTTTGGGGGTTATCAGTAATTTTCTAGCATAAAATACTGACTTCAACTTGTAAACAAAAAATGCCAGAAAAAGCCTGGTCTTCAAGTTTAAAGCGGAGGTCCGAGGGCTAAAAAAAAAATTAAAAGTCAGCAGCTACACATACAGTAGCTGCTGACTTTTAATATTAGGACACTTACCTGTCCTGGAGTCCAGCGATGTCGGCACCCGCCGCCGATCTTCGGATCGGGGGACGGATGCAGCCGCCTCCATCGCGGGTAAGGGAACCCGGACGTGTAAGCAGTACAGCTTCACGTCGGGCACCTTACCGCACATGCGCGAGGCTCTGCCGTGCTCTGCTACTGGCCAGGCGGCCAGAAGCAGAGCGAGCAGGGAGGAGGGAGCCGGGCTGCTGACGTCAGCGGCCGCGTCCGCCGGCCAGAGCTCCCGGATGTGTGGAAAAGGACACCTGTCTAAAGACAGGTGTCCTCTTCCCCCTCCCCCCCGAAAGGTGCCAAATGTGACACCTGAGGGGGAGGAATCCAACCAGCAGAAGTTCCACTTTAGGAACTCCGCTTTAATGAAGCTTAACAAATGCCCTGTGTATGTTGATTTTCTATTTGTTTTAAAGGCACCCATTAAAACCCCAGCTCAGTAGTACTCCCATTCAGCATATCCCTAGCTCAATAGTACCCCTGTTTTCAGATGACTACCTCATTGGTACCCTTATTCAGCAGATCCCCAGATTATTAGCACACTTGTTCAGCAGATCCCGTGCTCAGTAATACCCCCAGCTCTGCTGATGCCCTCAGTAGTACCCTCAGCTTTGTTGATCCACCCCCTCAGTAGTAACCCCCAGCTCTGCTGATCCCCCGCTCAATAGTAACCCCCAGATCTTCTGATCCCCCACTCAGTAGTAATTCCCAATTCTTCGAATCCTCTAGGTTGCTGATCTTCCTCTTTCTCTGATCCACGCTCACCTTGCACTATATTGCTCCCATGCTGCACACCACATAAGACATCTATTTATTTCTCCTGCTCTGGTCCCCCAGCTCTGGTGATCTTCTGCCACACCTAAGTGAACCAAAAAAGTACACAAGGGTGTTTATCTTTTGATCCCCTCCCAAGGAGGAAGGACCCCTCCCTGGCCCCCAAGGCTGTAAGACACCTAAGGAGGACAAGGTCCACTAGTGGAAAGACCCTGTGGAATCCGCTCCTCATGATTAGCCAAAGCCAACCAATTAGTACTAATTGGGAGGTTCTCCCCGAAGAGAGACCCCCACCCAAGGCAGGGTATGAAGGAACCTGATGGCCCCACATCCTCCCCCTATACTTCAGGGTAGGCTCAGAGACCCACACTCTACTATCCGTGAGTTACGGGAAAAACACAAATAAAAAAGTACAGTGAGACACACATGGAAAATGAAAAAATATAAAAAGTGCCAATGTTGTGCACAATGGCTTGACCTTGCAGCTAGGTAACAATAATTGCCTCAGTTTCGACCAAAAGGCCTAACTCATGAAGCGCTGTGCAGAAACAATCTTTAGTGTGGTGGCCTAGCGCAGTGGGACCCCAAACCCAAAGTGATACTCTGGCACCCTCTTGTCACCACTCCCAGGGGGCGCTTGAAACCTTAGGTGCTCTACCTGCCCAGCCACTGGCCTGACCAAGTAGCACTGCTCAATTCAGGAGGCACTAGGTCCCTTGGAATCCTCCACACTAGAGAACTACTCCTGCCCCCCCCCCCCCCCACCCAGCGGGTGCCACGGTTTCTGTTCCCACTAGAAAGATCCCTCAAGACCCCCATCATACCAGAAGGGTACTATACAGCCAGCCATCTCAGATATAAGGTCAGAATGACAGCGGAACACCCCTACTGGATACTGATAGGAACAGATTCTACACCTGATCTTGGCCAAAAGGCCAAACAACTAGATGATGTAAGTGAAATACATGTCCAGAAATATTTTTAGATTGATAGATCAGACATACTCTGATACAGGTTGACTTACAAGGCATCATCAGGAGAGGAATTGAGGGAAATCCCCACAGTGGTGTCACGCAATAAGACATGACAGAGGTTCTAGACTTTACTTTAAACTAAATTAAATCTGCTTATATTTATCCTTCCCTAGTTAAGCCGTCTAAAGGATTTAATATTTGCATCTTTAATAACTTGACCCAAAAGTTTAATCTGCTTTCATTTGCTTTTCCTGGGGGGGGGGGGGGG
>BLSH010341917.1:695180-710639 GCA_018402905.1 Glandirana rugosa | reverse complement strand
TACTCTGATACAGGTTGACTTACAAGGCATCATCAGGAGAGGAATTGAGGGAAATCCCCACAGTGGTGTCATGCAATAAGACATGACAGAGGTTCTAGACTTTACTTGACAAAAAAAATGATGTGAAGGATTAAAACTAAATTAAATCTGTTTATATTTATCCTTCCCTAGTTAAGCCGTCTAAAGGATTTAATATTTGCATCTTTAATAACTTGACCCAAAAGTTTAATCTGCTTTCATTTGCTTTTCCTGCCACCCCCCCCCCCCCCCCAGCAGCATGCTAATAGAAAAATTACATAAAACTTTTCTGTTTTCATTCCATACCTTATTTTAGACCCAGTGATGTTATCGCTGGTTCTTTGTTCTTCTCTAAGCAATGGCAATGCAGACATTTCATGGCTTGTGCAAACACAACCAGATCAATCTTCTGCACTCGAAAGATGTGCACTGGCCAAAGACAATCTGTATTCTTCAGCAGATCCAATGTTTGCACTGGTTTTGCTGCCCCTGCAGGCCTTGTAAACCAGGTAAACCCAAAGGAAATGCTGCAAAAATAAGGAACAGAGGGCGTGTCAACCTAGCCCATTTGTGAGATCTTTATTGTGTAAAAAGACAAATGTATACTCACAAACAACATCAACAAGTACACAAGGCACATCAAAGTCCACAATATACCTGAAGGTGCTTGGTCAGCTAGGCAAGTCCCAAACATGAGAAGATCGTCCAAACGGCTGACGTGTATCGAGGGTGGGATCCCCTCTTCCTCAGAGCCAGATCATGGCTGGTGGGAGGGGAAGGCAGGGTGTTGCACATGACTTCCTGAAAATATCACAGTACCCTGCACCAGTACTCCTCTCAAGAGCTCTCAGTCCTGATACAAGCAGTGGACCGGCTCTTGAGAGGAGTTATTCAAATATATCAAAATGCCTTAATGGATGTATGTCAGTCTGGAGGAGTGGAGGGTCCTAGGCAGCCTGTATTTGCATGCAGACCACCCTAGGTGGTCTCATAGATCACGCCCCAGTATTATTTAATCTTTTTTTACCTCCTTGTACCAAGAAACAGCTTTTACTACTCTCTGTGGCATCATAACCAAGCTTGTAAAATGTTTGCATGAATGGCTGCTGGTAGGTCAAGTCCTCCTTATGTAGACATGCCCCCAGAACTACATCTCCTAAGAGCTCTTTCCCTAAACACAGTTATGTGGGAGTCAAGTCAGCAACACTGTAAGCATGTGGAGAGGAATATAGAGGTATAGGCCTCAAACAGGGATAAACCACACACACAGTCCTTGATGTCATTTCTCTTGTATGTTGTATATGGGTGAGCAGTAAGGAGTAAAACCAGTTTCTATAGGCACTGGTATTAGACAATATTGCAGTTGGTAGTTGTGCACTATCACCAGGCTTGGGCCTGTATTACCGGAGAGTGGCTCAAGCTGGGAGGGGGGGGGGGGGGGTTGCAGAGTACTGTGATGTCATTCTGTTGTTCCTGAGAAGAGTCTCACTTCATTGGTCTAAATACAGGAGAGTTTCTTGTGCACTGGCATTGTCCCTGAGCTGACCCTACTTGTCAGGAATCTCTCCCTGTGCTATTCACTCTCCCTAACAAGCAGGGCCTCTGTTCTTGACCTTCCTCTCACTCCGGATGAGCCCAAATGACACAGTTACCCTATTTTATAATGTCCCACACCAAGATGAAGGTCACCAGAGGTTGCAGTGTTCCAATTGGACAGATGGTTCCTCTGAGACACCAACAGAGTCCACGAGGGGCATTTCCCTTAACAGTCTCCTCTCCACCTTTACAGTGATACAGTGACACCTACTGAACAGAGGAAAACCTGCACCTGAGGACAGAAGAGTGGGGGATAGTCCCAAAATGGCAAAATGTCCTAAAAAAATTTTGCAGAGAATTGGGGACATGAAAACTTTCAATGTTTCTAATCCCTGGTGAGCAGTCATAATATCAACAATTGGTTGGTACCTGTGTTGGTACACGTCCTGAGGAAGTCCTAGTCAGTGGGCAGGACAAAACGTGTCGACATGGGGCTCCATGCCCCCTTCCCACATGGTTGCCCTAGAGCAGGGATTCTCAAACTACAGCCCTCCAGCTGTTGCGGAACTACACATCCTTTGAGGCAGTAGGCATGATGGGAATTGTAGTTCCTGAACAACTGGAGGGCCATAGTTTGAGGACCCCTGCCCTAGAGCGTTCCAGACTGCAGTGCAGGCCAGCCTAATGCATTACGGCAGCCCCACAGTACTGCATTGATGGTTTTACAGCCAGTCCAGCAAGAGACGGTGTAGACACCTTGGTCAATGCTTACACAGCAAATCTGCACACCCTCCTTTTCCTGGTCTTTTTGCCTGCATACACTCAACTATGGACTCATTAGTACATTGGTGCTGCTGCATTTTTGGACACTAGTACCCATTGTGGTTGGACAGTAGATAGGACCTTCCTTGAGGGGATTGGCTTTATAAGACTTACTTGCTAGTGTAGTCTGTGGAAGGCAGCCCCGGGAGGAATGGTATTTAGAGTGCCTGGTTATATATCCATTGAGGGCCTTGTATTGGTCCGGGCACCCAAGTACCTTACCTCTCAGGGGGTGCTAGATTTTGCTAGGGCAGAGTCAAAGTGGGTCAATAGAGGAGAGGGGGGGTAGGGGTGCCTTGCTCCCGTTGTGGGTGGGCGGTTTGTGGGGTAGACTATTGGGTGGTCTGGGACATTTTGGGAAGGGTTGGGAGACACTGGTTTATGTGACCCATATTGTTTTTTGATATGATGTTAAATAAAAAATATTGGCATGTAGCTGATTGGTGTCAGTACTGTTGTTGTGGTTCCTTAATTTTTGGTGATACCTACCCATATTTTGCCCCAGGAATAGCACCGCCATTTTGTTATATTCAGGGAATTCCCAGGACATCATCTTCTTTCTTAGCTTTATCATACCTGTATTGACCAGGAAGAAGGATAGGGATTAGGTATGCAGAGTGAGAGTGCGTGTACAGGGCAACACTGTATCTTGGCCTAGGCCAACAAGGCCCAGACCTAGGGTGGCACTTTGCAGGGGGGCAGCACAATAAGAGTTTCCAATGGCTTGCACTACACTTTTAGTCTTATTGGGTGGACTGGGCCGGGAGACAAACGGGTCTGGCACCCCCATAAAGCGGCTACACTTGCTTCCGGTATGACAATACCGAGGCCCCCATCAGAGGGGGACAGCCCATACATATGTAGGGGACCCGAGCGTCCCAAGGGGCCCAGGTGGTGGGCCCCAACCAACGAGTTGTTGTGCTGCCCCATAGTCAAACAGAAAGTGTGAGGAAATCTCTTAAGGAAATCCATTCAATCCCCCCAAGGCCCTCAGAACTAGTGTCCCCACTAGGAAATTTCAGGGCGGGTCTTAAACAGGAAGGGGTGTGGCCTTGACAGGAAAGGGTGGCCCATATTTAAATTAGGGGGGTGCATGAGTTTAGTCAGGCCTAGGGCAGCACAAAGCCTAAATACAACACTGGTACAGGGTAGGTATGAAGAGATAGAGGTTGAGAGTGGGGGGATGGATGAAGAATAGGTCAAGTTGTTTGGGGTACATATTGGTATGGAAAGGTGTTGGAGTCTTGCAGCACAGCTACAAGATTTAAAAAGACTTTCTCTTCTAAAGTAACAAAAAAAAAGCTGCACTCTGGATCTGTAAGCCGCTATCTATATTTAATCTTCCACCCGGTATGAGGTCTCTACAAATAAACTCTTACTAGGTGAAACGTGTCAGTGGGAGGAGCTCCGGTGGTTTGCCTCACTCCAGGTGGAACATTGAATATGGATGGAGGCTTACAGATACCAAGTGTGGCTTTCTTCTTTTTTGCTTGTATGTTATTGTGAGATGGAGATGAGCCAAGCCAGCATGCTGGAACGTTTACATGGAGTATCTGTAGCAGAGCATCTGGCTTTTTGAAACTTTGCAGTGAATGATGTGGAGTCAATATCAGCATTTCTTAAAGCATATACACTATATTGTCAAAAGTATTGGGACACCTGCCTTTACACGCACATGAACTTTTATGGCTTCCCAATCTTAGTCCATAGGGTTTAATATTGAGTTGGTCCACCCTTTGCAGCTATAACAGCTTCAACTCTTCTGGGAAGGCTGTCCACAAGGTTTAGGAGTGTCTATGGGAATGTTTGACCATTCTTCCAGAAGAGCATTTGTGAGGTCAGGCACTGATGTTGGACAAGAAGGCCTGGCTCACAGTCTCCGCTCTGATTCATCCTAAAGGTTTTCTATGGGGTTGAGGTCAGGACAGTGTGCAGGCCAGTGAAGTTCCTCCACCTCAAACTCACTCAGCCATGTGTTTATGGACCTTGCTTTGTGCACTGGTCCAAATCATTTGGTGGAGGGAGAATTATGGTTTGGGGTTGGGCTTGGCTCCTTAGTTCCAGTGAAGGGAACTCTTAAGGCTTCAGCATACCAAGACATTTTGGACAATTTCATGCTTCCAAATTTGTGGGAACAGTTTGGGGATGGACCTTGCTTTGTGCACTGATGCGCAGTCATGTTGGAACCCCTTAACCACTTCAGCCCGGGAAGGTTTTACCCCCTCCATGACCAAGCCATTTTTTGCAATATGGCACTGCGTGGCTTTAACTGACAATTACGCGGTCGTGCGACTTTGTACCCAAATAAAATTTATTTCCCTTTTCCCCACAAATAGAGCTTTTTTTGGTGGTATTTGATCACCTATGTGGTTTTTATTTTTTGCGCTATAAACCACAAAAGGCCGACAATTTTTAAAAAAACATTATTTTTCACTTTGTGCTATAAAACACATCCAATAAAAAAAATGTAAAAAAATAAAATGTCTTCATCAATTTAGGCCAATATGTATTCTGCTACATATTTTTGGTAAACAAATCCCAATAGGCGTATATTGATTGGTTTGCGCAAAAGTTATAGCGTCTACAAACTATGGGATATTTTTTGGACTTTTGATTTTTTTTGTTGTTTTAACTAGTAATGGCGGCGATCAGCGATTTTTAGTGGGACTGCGACATTGCGGCGGACAAATCTGACACCAAGTGACACTTTTGGAGACCAGTGACACCAATACAGTGATCAATGCACTGTTACTGTATAAAAAAAAATGCAGTTATTGTATAAATGACACTGGCAGGGAAGGGGTTAACATCAGGGGTGATCAAAGGGTTAAGTGTGCTCCTAGGGAGTGCTTTCTAGCTGGGGGGGGGGGGGGATAATGACACTGGAGGAAAACAGAGATTCGTGTTTCACAGATCTCCATTTTTCTCCCTCACCGAACAGTGGTCTGCCTTGTTTACATGGGCAGATCGCCGCTCTCTCTTCTCTGAACGATCGCGGGTGGCCAGTAGCCATCGCGGCCACCGGACCCACTGAATGACTCCTGCTGGGTCCAATCACAGTGGGAGCGCAGCTCCAGTGGTGTGTGCTCCAGAGACGACAACAGCATTGACGTACAGGTACGTGATTTTGTGCTTAAGGGCTGCCCTGCCCTATTCAGTAAATCTATGTGGGGTGGCCCGGCCATTAAGGGCACACGGGCGCCGCCTCCTCTATCACACCACCCCCCTATAAGAATAATGAGTATATTCATGCATAGAATGAATCTAGCCATGGCCGCCGCGGCCACCCTCTATTCATATGTCCGGACCCCTTTCAGGCGAGGTGTTTTTTCAAAGCACCCGATTAGAGCCATAGGCTCTAATATGCTTTCAAACAGGGTGGACCCGGAGCACAGAGCCCACTCACGTGTGTTGGAAAAGCAAATGAATCTACGCATTTCTAACACTGAACCACCAATCAGGAAGCGCGAATCTGATATCCGTCACCTGATTGGCTGAAAGGACAGGCGATCCTATTGGACGCCTAGCAGGAGGAAAGAAGAGACGCACGGCAGAAACATGGAGGACACAGGACACAGGAGCCGCCGTGTGACTCACAGCTCGCCGCTGCCTGACCCACAGCTCGTCACCGTCACTCGCTGCCTGACCCGCCACCAAGATGGGGTAAGTGCCTGTCAGACAACGAGCGGGCGGGCGGGCGAGGGGGGTGCTGGTTAAATGCCGCCGGGGGGTCACAGTGGCTGCATTTGATGGGCACGGTCGCTACATTTGATTTGCACGGTAGCTGCATTTGATGGGCTTGGTGGCTGCATTTGTTGGGCATGGTGGCTGCATTTGATGGGCACAGTGAGGCTGCAATTGATGTTTTTTTCCCGAATTTTTCAGTTTGTTTGCGCCCCCCAAAAATTTTTGAGCACCAACCGTCACTGAGATTTTCAGGCTCATGGGACAACGATGTAAGCACCAGCTGATTGGGGGGCGAATTAATTGTTTTTATATAGCTGGGTTTAGTAACACTTTAAAGCTCAAAACCATAGATTTAAAGGTGTTAGGCTCGGTTCACATATAGGTGATCCAACTTCAGGGGCGACTTTGCTAGGCAATTTGAACGCTACTTCAAGGCGACTTACAACGCGACCTGAAGCGACCTCCATGCCAGGCGACTTTGCCTGTGGCCAATCAGAGAAGGGAGGGAGGGGGTTGCCTGGGTAATTTGGGGGGAGTAACTGTGTAAATTTGTTTTTGTTTTTCCTGTAAAGTCACTTCAATATAGATGGAGATCCGACTTGGAGGCAACTTCCATTGAATTCTATGGGCACAAGTCAGATAGAAGTTGCCTTGAAGTAGTACAGGAATCTATTCTGCAGTCGGAGCGACTTCAGTAGTGTGTATTAAGACACTCCCATTCATTTCAATGGGATTTCGGATGTCAAGCGACTTGGGGCGACACAAGTCGGATCGCAAGTCGCATAGGTGTGAACAGGCCTTTAAGCACTTGCCGACCGCCAACTGCAGGTTGATGGCGACAAGGTGGCTCGATATCGCAAACCGCCGTCATACGACGGCGGCTGCGATATCATGCACTGTGAGCGTGCACCGCCGGAGGCGCGCCCGCGTGCTCACTGTGTTGGGGGGGGGGGCCGGGGAGCGGGTGCAGCGGACTCGATCTCCGCCGGCTACCCGCGATGCCCCCCCCCCGCAGTGAAAGAACAGAGGTCCGTGTAAGTAAACACGGATCTCCGTTCTGTGAGAGGGGGAAGGGCTGTGATCACAGCTTTCCTCTATATGGAAGCTGTGATCACGCCCCTTCCCCTGCCAGTCAAACACTGACACAGTTAGAACACACCCAGGGAACACAATTAACCCCTAGAGCGCCCCCCCCAGGTTAACCCCTTCACTGCCAATGGCATTTACACAGTAATCAGTGCATTTTTATAGCATTATAAATGCTTTATAAATATTATAAAAATTAAATGCTATTTTTTTTATCACAAATATGAGGAAGAATATAAATCGGCCAAAACTGATGAAAAAAAATGTTTTTTTATATATTTTTTTTGGATTTGTATTTTAGCAAAAGTAAGAAATGTGGGTTTTTTTGCAAAATTGTCGCTCTTCTTTTGTTTATAGCGGCGATCATAAATGACGCAGAGGCGATCAAATACCACCAAAACAAAGCTCTATTTGTGGGAAAAAAAGGATGTAAATTTCGTTTGGGTACAACGTCGCATGACCGCGCAATTGTCAGTTAAAGCGACGCAGCGCCGAATCGCAAAAAGTGCTCTGGTCCTAAAGTGTGAAATCCTTCCGGGGCTGAAGTGGTTAAACTCAAAATCAAAAAATGTAATTTATTGCAGCTTAGTAATCATTAGTTGTGGTGGCTTAGCCTCTTTCTCTCTGTTTTCACCTGGTAAACTGGCCAGTGACACACCTCCTGTGTTAGAGCGCTCCCACCCGGGGTGACAAAGCACAGGGGGCATGGCAGATGATAGCATTGTCAGTCTGGTGGTGGGTGGAGTGTTAAATGTGCTAGCAGATTTAAAGTATAACTAAAGCCAAAACTTTTTTTCTAGTTTTGGATAAAGTGGAGATGGATTAGAACCCCTGCCAGTTTTTATTGTTGTTTGTGCCCCCATTAGAGAGATTCAGCCTCTCTACTTTTCCTGTTTACTATTATCCCAAAAAGTGAAGGAAAAAATCCTGAATTATGGGTTGTCACCCAAAAAGTAAAGGGGAAAACTTCCAATGGGGAAATCTTCCAATAGGGTCACTGGTTTTGATGACCTGGGGGGCCCCAAGGAATTCTCTTAATTTGCAGTGATTTCCTATTACTTCCTGTTTTTGGCTATGGGTCAGGAAGTGAAGAGAAATCTCCCCAAAAGGACATGATGACAAAAAAAAAATAAAAAATCTGACAGAGGTTATTACCCTTCCCTTAACCCAGTGGTTCTCAACTCCGGTCCTCCGGTCCTCAGGCCCCCCCAACAGGCCAGGTTTGCAGGATAACTGAAATACATCACAGGTGATATCATTTGCTGCTCAGTGATTGCAGTATTCTAGTCTGCATCTCCCCAAGGTAATACTTAAAATCTGGCCTGTTGGGGGGGCCCGAGGACCGGAGTTGAGAACCACTGCCTTAACCTATCCAAAATTTAAAAAAAAAAGTTCTACTTTGAAAAATTATATATAAACGCCTGCAAAAATATTGAACTGAAATAAATGTGAAATAACAGCAGCTGCTGTACACAAGGTGCTGATCACTTGTGAACATGAAACATAAATAAATACAGCGCTTGCAACTGTGCAAAAATGCAAACGACAAAATCAAATACAAAGTCCAAAAACATCCAATAAAACTGTAATGCAAATATCGTCAATATAATAAAGTGCTCTTGTGCTCCAATCATTTTGTGAGTGCTGATGTGCTCCAAATAAACTCACTCCGTGATGTGACACCCCTCGTGTATCCCTACTCACCAAAAGTACTGGAGCCCCAGATTTTCAGTTTGGGGGGTCAGACAGGCTTAGATCTGGTGGGGAATGGTGGGTCAAAAGGGTCCAGTATGGATCTCCCCAGCATGGCTCTTTTAGGAAATTGAGGTCCTTGATGACGCTCTGTGGGATGGTGAAACGCGTTGACGCAATTTCCGAGTCCTAATGGCGTTCCCGGAAAGATTCTTTGCACTTTGCATGCCCATTTTTACCTTTCCTCCTGTAGGTATATTTCTACTATTGAGCAATAAACATTAGCCTCACTGTACTTCACTATTGGTTCCCTTTTTTATTCTAGGCTTGGTGAGCATCCTGAATTTCTGAGAGCCAAGCTGGGGAGATTCATACCGGACCCTTGTGACCTACCATTCCTTATCAGTTCTAAGCCTGTCTGACCCCCAGACTGAAAAGCTGGGGCTCCAGTACTTTTGGTGAGTAGGGATACACGAGGGGTGTGTGTCACATCACGGAGTGAGTTTATTTGGAGCACATCAGCACTCAAAAGAGGATTGGAGCACAAGAGCACTTTAATTACAAATAATCTGAAGCCGAACTCCAGCTTACATTTTATAATTTAATATATTTATATACAATTTTAATAAATATTAAATATAAATATAAATTATTATTATGAAAGTGGTTCTAAAGGCAGAAGGTTTTTATTTATCTTAATGCATTCTATGCATTAAGATAAAAAATCTTTCTACTGCAGCCCCCCTCAGCCCCCCTAATACTAAAACTTACCTGAGCTCCATCTCAATCCAATGTTGCATGAAAGACTTGTCTGCCTTTCTCTCCTGATGGCTGAGACACGCAGCAGGCACCATTGGCTCCCGCTGCTATCAATCAAAGCCAGTGAGCCAATGAGGAGAGGGGTTGGTGGGGCCAAAATGCAGCTCTGTGTCTGAATGAACACACAGAGCAGCGGCTGGGCGCGGGTGCCCCCATAGCAAGCTGCTTGCTGTGGGGGCACTCAGAAGGAGGGAGGGGCTAGGAGCGCTGCCGAGGGAGGATCTGGGCGGCTCTGTGCAAAACCACTGCACAGAGCAGGTAAGTATGAGATGTTTGTTATTTTTAGAAAAAAAAACAAGACTTTAATATCATTTTAACCACTTCCTGCCCGGCCTATAGCAAAATGATGGCCGGGCGGTGGTTCAGTTATCCTGACTGGACGTCATATGACTAAAGAAAGGAGTGATTGAGAATCACAAAGACACTGTTAGTGGACCATCTATGCCTTAAAACATTGAATTTTATTTAAACAAAAAGATAAAAATGAATTGTACAAAACCATTGTTGCATCTGGATAAAATATGTCAACGGTAAGCAGGCTGGATGGTCCTGCTCCCATCGGTATTCACAGTGATACTCCTGGCATCCATGACCCCCCTTCCTCCATTTTGATCCACACTCTGCTGTCCCGATTACTTCACTGCAAGTCCGGATTAACATAGGGACTATTGGAGCTGCAGCTCCAGGCCCCTACCTCAAAATAGGCCCATGCCAGTGAGTCATTAATGCTGTTTAGCTCTGTGTGTGTACACCATTGTTATGTACATTGCGGGGGCGGGTGCTATTGTTATGTAAATAAGGGTGACCAGCATGCGCTATTGTTATGTAAATCACGAGCGGCAGGCGCTATTGTTATGTAAACCGCAGCTGGCCGGCAGGCACTATTGTTATGCACAGACGGCAGCTGAGTTCCGCACAGTGTAGAACATAGAGTCTAACTCTTGTTCCTTCCCCACAGCTTTCACAAAATACCCATGTCCTCCTAACTCCCGCCCCAACAGTGACAGTCTCACTTAATGAGCACTCATGCTAGTCTTTTGCTGGTAGAGGGAGAAGAGGAAGGACCCACACACTCTGATTGGTCGAGGGTATCATCTGTCAATTACACTAACTTCACCCCCTGTATCTCGGCAGTGCATGTGGGGGAGAATGGCGGGTTTATTTACTATAGCGCTCAGGCGCACATTTGCGGAACTGAGCGCTATTTAGCGCCCAAAACTGCAAATTGCACCAAAACAGTATTCACTATAGCACCCAGACAACAGATAGCGCCCAAATCCTTACTCCAGTTAAGACCTGGAGATGTGCACATAGAAATAATATTTAGAGCATGCTAGTCTATTATGAGTCACTTACCTGCATTGAAAGCTTGCTCCCAAAAATCTGTGGATAATATTACTATTCTACACTGACACAGCAAGAAACAACTAATATCACAGAATAAATCAAGAAGAGAAACACCTGACTAATGTAATTCCTATATATTCTAAGAAATGCAGTATCTGTGTATTTATGTGTAGGAGGACTCCACATGCAGCAGCCCTGTGGCTTACAAGGTAGAAATTCTGCCTACCATTGCTCAGGTCCTGAGTTTGAATCCCAAACATGTCACTTCATGTAGAGATGTTGCTTGCTCTCTTTATGTTGTTAAACATAACTCCTGACTCAGGCATTACCTAAATGATGTCTAAATGTAGTATATATGTGTAGGAGGGTTTCACCACCATTATAAATCTTGGCAAATACACTAGCTAGGCAAAAGTATTGGGGCGCCTGCCTTTACACGCACATGAACTTTAATGGCATCCCAGTCTTAGTCTGTAGGGTTCAATATTGAGTTGCTCCATCTTTTGCAGCTATAACAGCTTCAACTCTTCTGGGAAGGCTGTCCACAAGGTTTATGAGTGTGTCTGTGGGAATGTTTGACCATTCTTCCAGAAGCTCATTTGTGAGGTCAGGCACTGAGGTGGATGAGAAGGCCTGGCTCACAGTCTCCGCTCGAATTCAGCCAAAGGGTGTTCTATTGGGTTGAGGTCAGGACTCTGTGCAGGCCAGTTAAGTTCCTCTACCCCAAGCTCATTCATCCATGTCTTTATGGAACTTGCTTTGTGCACTGGTGTGCAGGCATGTTGGAACAGGAAGGGGCCATCTCCAAACTGTTCCCACAATGTTGGGAGCATGAAAGGCCCACCAAAATCCTTGGCACCAGGCCCATGATGCTCTTAATCTGGCCCTGCTTCACTGGTCCACTCCACCTATACGTTCTACAACTTGGACGCTGACTATATGACTGTTCAACAATACCACAGTCAACCCCCCCAGTCAAGCATCGTACACATGGTGCAACGGTCGTACGACCAAACGGCCAAATAGTATGTTGGCTGTTGTGTCTCGCATACTGATATGCACTAAGCGATCGTACAACCGAGCCGAAGGTAGTGACGTGCTACGAGCGCATAAAGAGGAAGTTCAGGTGAATGTGATTTGTGAATTAGGAACATAGGTTTACAGAACGGACACTTCTGAGCGTTCCTGACTTCTGAGCATGCGTGTTTTGCACATACAACTTGTTGGACCAACTTCTCTGTACACACGATACAACGGTCGTACAACCGCTTGTTGAACAACCAAAGTTTTCTAGTCTGCTCATCCAACTTCTGTTGTACGACTGTCGTACGTCGGCTGTTCTAATCGCGCGTACTAATGGTCGGATGATCGTACAACAATCGGTTGTACAACCATTTTCATACGACCGTCACACCGTGTGTACGGGCCTTTAGTCCCAATCAACCCTCCAATGTGGCCCTGTTTGGGGTTTGATGAGCTGTGTGTGTGGTGGTTGTATGTGTGAGGTGAACGGCACCATCTAGGACAGCCCTTTGACAACGTTGTCATATTTTATCCAGTTGCAAGAATGGTTTTGTACAATTCATTTTCATCTTTTTTTTTCAATAAAATTCAATGTTTTAAGGCATAGAGTGTCCGCTAACAGCGTCTTTGTGATTCTCAATCACTCCTTCCTTTAATTGTGCCCTACTGAGGAACCTCCACCTTTTCATTAGGAAAGGTGTTGCCATACTTGAGGGGCTATTGAGGGCTTGTCTAAAGGCGTTCTTCCCCCTTCCGAGCATTTACTGGCCTGCACGGGTGTTTTTTTATCTCCCCCAGTTTATCAATATGCACGTCATATCACGTCTGCCAGGATAACCCGTGATTGCGCGCCCGTGGAGGGCACGAGCGCGGCTGTCGGTGGTGTGGTGTGTCAGTCTGACGGACCGCATTACCGATCTCGGTAAAGAGCCTCCTTCTGAAGCTCTTTACCATGTGATCAGCCGTGACCAATCATGGCTGATCACAGTGTAAATAGGAAGAGCCAAGTATCGATCGGCAGCTCTTCTGATGGGAGGTCTGCGCTGATTGTTTATTAGTGCATCCTCCCCACAGATCGCCACTCAGGACCACCAGGGAGCCCACCCATGGCCACCAGGGAGCCCGCCCAGGGACCATGAGGGAGACAATCAACAAGCCCACCCAGGGACCACCAGGGAACCCACCCTAGACCACTAGGTAAGGGGCATACAGTGCACTATAGGGATGGCACTGTGCCCATATAAGATGCCTGCCAGTGCCTCCCTAACAGTGCTATCTATCAGTGCCACATATCAGTGCCCACCAGTGCCACCTAGCAGTGCCCTCCAGTGCCACCTATCAGTGCCCATCAGTGCCACCTATCAGTGCCCATCAGTGCTGCCTATGAGTGCCCATCAGTGCCACCTATCAGTGCCCATCAGTGCTGCCTATGAGTGCCCATCAGTGCCGCCTATGAGTGCCTATCAGTGCCACCTATCAGTGCCCATCAGTGCTGCTTATCAGTGCCGCCTATCAGTGCCCATCAATGCTGCATATAAGTGCCACCTCATTAGTTACCATCAGTGCCACCTCATCAGTGCCGTCTCCTCAGTGCCAAACAGTACTGCCTCATCAGTGCCCGTCAGTGCAGCCTCATCAGTGCCCGTCAGTGAAGCTGAAAACTTGCTTATTTACAATGTTTTGTGTCAGAAATAAAAAAACTTTTTGTTATTTTTCAAAATTTGTAGCGCAAAAAATAAAAACCGTAGAGGCGCTCAAATACCACCAAAAGAAAGCTCTATTTGTGGGAAAAAAATATCACATCGGGTACAGTATCATTGTCATTGTCATTCAAAATGGACAGCGCTGAAAGCTAAAAATTGTTCTGGGCGGGAATGAGGGAAAGTGCCCGGTATTGAAGTGGTTAACCACTTGCTTACTGGGCACTTAAACCTCCTGCCTAGGCCAATTTTCAGCTTTCAGCCCTGTAGCCGTGTTTTGCACCATTAAAGCACCATTAAAACAAAAAAAATACTGGCTGAGTCACCAGATGAAAATAAAGGAAAGAAACTCTAAAAAGAAAACAAATGCAGCCATCTCATCTAAAAATTAGTAAGCTGCAATATAATAAATATTTACGTTGGGGTTTAAAGCGGAGGTCCGCCGCCCGCCACCACTGGTAGCTGCTGACTTTTAACATTAGGACACTTACCTGTCCTGAAGTCCAGCGATGTCAGCACCCGATCAGAACCCGGAAGTGTAGCCGTTTGGCTTCACGGCCGGACCCCTACTGTGCATGCGCAAGCCGCCGCTGCCCTTTCTCACTGGCCCAGTGGCAGAGGAGGAGGGGGAGGGAGGAGGAAGGAACCGGGCTGCTGACATCAGAGAAAATGTGGAATAGACTCCCTCCAGAGGTGGTTTTGCCCAGCATGGTAGATTGCTTTAAAAAAGGCCTGGATTCCTTCCTTAATGTAAATAATATAACTGGGTACTAACATTTATAGGTAAACTTGATCCAGGGTGAATCCGATTGCCTCTCGGGGGATCAGGAAGGAATTTTTTCCCCCGTTATAGCAAATTATATCATGCTTTGCTGGGGGTTTTTGCCTTCCTCTGGATCAACTGTGGGTGAAGGATTGTCTATGGGATTGTATGGTTATATAATTATTCTATTTTTTTTTCTTTTTGGTTGAACTAGATGGACTTGTGTCTTTTTTCAACCTGACTAACCATGTGACTACTATGTAAGGGCGGAGTTCAGATCACTTGAAGTGTAAATATTCCGATGTTGCAGGAGTCACTGGTCCTCTTAAAGGGGTTGTAAACCCTTGAGGTTTTTCACCTTAATGCATTCTATGCATTAAGGTGAAAAATCTTCTGTAGTGCAGCAGCCTCCCCAGAGCCCCCCTTTTACTTACCTGAGCCCGATCTTTCCAGCGCCGGGGATGAGCACAGCAGCTTCAGCCGCTGTCTCGGGTCTTCATTGGATAGATTGATAGCAGGAGAAGCCATTGGTTCCAGGGCCGATCCTAGGGTCACAGACGCCTGGGTGCAGAAATATTTCTGGCGCCCCCACATGGGCGTGGTCATATTAATAACTCCTCCCCTTTGCAAACGTTTCTATGGCAGTCACATAAACACAGAAATGCTCCCCTAAGGAGTCTTTGTTCCCATAATATCCTCCCACGATCTCATAACAATAAACAAAATACAGGAAGAAAAGCAGAGTACTCTAATGGGACCTGCAGCGGGTACACAGAGAGGACTTCTGTTAGAGAGTCTGTTAGAAAGAGCCCCCAAACATACTGCAGACATAGTACAGGAGATGGTCAGAGACTGCAGACATAGTACAGGAGATGGTCAGAGACTGCAGACAAGGACATAGTACAGACGTCAGAGACTGGTAGAGGACATGATACAGACGTCAGAGACTGGTAGAGGACATGATAC
>BLSH010341917.1:658970-677177 GCA_018402905.1 Glandirana rugosa | reverse complement strand
ACAAGACCCCAGATCTCTACCTCTACTTGAAAGCATGAGATTAAAAAGAAAACATTGTTCTCATGTTTTCCAAAAAAAAAAAAATATGGCGTTGTTTACATCTGCCCTAACGGGCAGTGATAGAAATGCTTTTCGCTTCCCGTCTCCTAGACCATAGAGGTGATTGAAGATGATCTGGTCTCCAAACACCTCTATTGTTAGCCGGCTCAACCGCTGGATCGGATCCTGAGCTCCCTGCCAGGATAGGAGAGCCAGAGCAGCACCGTAGGAGTGGGGACTCTCTTCAGCCAGCCTGTAAAAGCAATCCAGTGGCTAATTAGCCACTTGGATTGTGTGGCAGACCCAACCAGGTTAGGGGCTTTTGGAGAAGACTGCAGGGTGGCCTCTTGCCTACTGACTATGGGCCCTGGCATTTAAGGGAACACTACTGTTTGGGAGGTGTGCACCTGGGGGACACTTGGAGTGGTCTTGTTTCTGATTCAAGTCAATGACTCCCCAAAACACACAGACTGTGGGAACTGGAGGGCCCATATAAATATTTAGGTCTTCTATGCCCAAAACCAGCAATGACAGCTTTAGATTATGAGACTCACAGCAGATGTTAATATCATAAGCTCAAAGCAACCTGTCCGGGGTCTCCTGATATAATCTGTTTAAGGTTTAAGTGTCTTTCTCTCAGTGTATCATTTCCCCATTATGTGCCTTCTAGGTGTGCATTCCCATTGTTAATGGAGTCACCTATTGTTTCTGTCTCTCTGTGTTTATACTTATGATAATGTGTAATGTACTTTGTTGTAGACTTGTTGCTGGATGGTCTGGTTATCCCTGACTAATCAAGACTAGTTGTTTAATAAGCATACCGTTTATGTTGGCTGGTCCTTAGTTATGTTAATTATATTTCCGCATACAGTTTCCTTTGCATACGATGACATGATGTGATTTAACAATACAGTGAGTTCCAGTTTTCATCTAAGCTAATGTCGTATAGTTTTGAATGCTCAATACATTGGTACCTCGGATAGTAAGTAACGCGGTTAACGAGCATTTCGCAATACGAGCTGTTTTTTTTTTTTTTAAATCCCGACTCGGTTTACAAGCGCTGTCTCGCAAAACAAGTGGGATTAAGGATTGTGCATGCAATACTGCATGTGGCCAGAGGTGTGGGGTGCTGGGGAGCCTTGAAGATGCTTGGAAGCATTCGGAAATACTCGGAAATACCGAAAGTGTAAACAGTTCCCGAGCGTTTCTGAATGTTTTTCGACCATCTCCGAATGTCACGAGCACCACCACTCCTCTGGCCACATACAGTACTGCATTGACACGCAGTCACTGTGGAACGAATTATCTCAGTTTCCATTGTTTCCTATGGGGAAACTTGCTTTGATATACGAGTGATTTGGATTACAAGCATTCTCCTCGAACGGATTATGCTCGTAATCTAATGTTCCACTGTACTTGGTTCTTCAGTCCAGACTGGAGGAAGCTGTATATCTTGACAGAAGCACCCAAGCCTGGTGCTTAACGGTTCCGTCACAGATTGCTTTTACTATGTAGAGCGTCGCCAGCTGAAGAAACGATACTGGGGTTATGGCCGACAGCTGCCAACATTGACCTTTGTGACCCTGGTAGTTCCACCATTGACCCATTTACCTGCTTAGGTCTCATTTTTTTATGAGTGCAGTAAACATTGCCAGATTAACTCCAATAAAGATTGTTTCTGCTTTTGTTTTTTTCTTACTATTAGATGTTTTGAAAAATGGAAGAATTATGATAAGGTGTTATACCTGCTTGAGATGCTATAATAGATTTGTTAAATTGTTGCCTCTTCGCGATTTGATCATCGCCAACTATATACCTTTCTCTTGCTCTTATTTTCCATAATTTTAACTCCTGTTCAGCCACCTACTATATAAAATGCAGCATTTTATCTCACGTTGGCTTGAGCATCTCATTACCCAGCTGGCAGTGCTGTGCGGGATGTCACACTGACTTTGCCTGTCAAAAAGTCTTGTCAGATTGTGCTAACTTTTCTCTGTGAATTCCTGACGAGGAGCCGGCTGTGTACCGAAAAATGAGGATTCTTAATGCCTCTCTTCTCCTGCGGTCTACATGACCTGCTTTACCAGAGATAAAGTCATTTCGACTTTCAGGTTGTTCTCAGAGCAATACAGTATTCTTATCTTGTGTAAATCAAATTCTTTTTTTTATCATTTATGTGTTATAAAAATTAATTTAAGCTGTTAAGGATAGACCCTTGGACAAAAAAACAAAATGGAGAGACTATATAAATGGGGTGAGGAACAGACCCCAAGAAAGAGTTAAAGTAGAACTAAAGAAAAAACTTTTTTTTCCTTTTGGACAGGCTTAAGCCGCGTACACACGATGCGAATTTCAGACTACAGAATGTCCGTTTTTTGCTGGACGCTTGTCTCATGTTGAAAGTGAAGAGCGTACTAACAATACGAAATTTTTCGTGCGACCGAATTCAACATCAGAAATGATGTAATGTGTTGAATAGTTTTGTATGTATTTTTTTTTTAGTTTCTGAGCATGCGTGGTGATCATACGATTTTTTTCGTACGAAAACCTTACTAATGATACGAAAAACGGACATTGAGTTGCCCTACGAAAAAAGATTTCTAGTCTGCACAACCAGCTTTTGTCTTATGAAAAATCAAAATTGGCTGTCGAAAGGAGCAGTCTAACGGTAAGAATTTCGGACGATTGGCCATCGAATAAAAATTCCTGTCTGAAATTCGCATCGTGTGTACAGGGCTTTAGGGTGCATTAATACTAGACATGTGCATGACGAAAAAATGAGTTTTGTTTAGATTTGTTGATCTAGTTATTTCGTTTTCGTTAAATTCTGTTGATTCATTCAATTCATATTTGGGATTTGTATTCGGAATTCGTGTTCGAAATTTGTTTTGCCTTTTTAGGATTTTCTTTGAATTTACCGATTTTTTTGATTCGAAACGTATCAATCGATAAATCTCGAATCTGTCAAATTGAAAATTTTTGATTTTTTTTCCGATTTGAATGTGGCAAAGTGAACAAAGAAAAGAAAAATCTTCATCAAATCATTACAATGACTTTTTAAATCACCTTTGGCTTAACAACAGCAGCATTGTTTCCAAATGGCACTCTAATAACATACACAGTCTTTGATTTCAGAAGTACTTCACTTCCAGTTTTGGAGATTCCAGTCTGTGGAACGCAAGGCATCCCAGATCTATTGCTGTGTTATCTGTACTGACCCTGCAGCCAGGGCCGCTGATGGGGGAGGACCACCGGTCCTCTTGTAGGGGGCCCAAACACATAGGGGGATTGGTGATGGATGACAATTGCAGAACTCTTCCTCCAGCAGCTGCAAGCTGGTCTCTCCCCTTCTCCCTGTTGCCAGCTTTTATGCGCTGAGAAACAGACAGCCGTTCTTCACTAATCTCCCTCCCAGTGCGGGCTTGAGTGTTAGCTCTGCTCCTGAGTTTGTTATCTTTGTAACTTTGTTTCTCTCCCTCTGTCTCTCTGATACCGGAGCTCAAAATGCCCAGCCTCAGCCTGTATATATATATATTTTTTTTTAGCCTGTATATTTTTTTAATCTCATCTTCATTTTTATTTATTAACTCAGTTTTTTCTTTTAGATTTAGCAGGAATTCTGTGAGTTATGTTGTATTTATGTCTGCTAATAATGATTTTATTGTATTGTTTGCGAAATAAAGCTTTAATATTTTATAGGGTGGGTGGGGCTCTGTCAGGTCGTTCGTATGGCCCCCCCGTAATTTCTATCAGCAGCACTATTGAAAATGCGATTTTAAAACTTTGAAAGCTTTGATTTGAATAAAATTAATTTTTTGGATTTACGCTATGAGGAGCATTTCTTTTCGTCCACCCATATGTTAGTGTATCCAATGACCAGGCCCACAGTGGAGGAGGAGATACCATCAAGACAAGAAACCAGAGACGACCCTGCTTGAACGTGCTTTACCTCTGCAGGGTACATCTTTCTGGTGAGTGTGGAACCGAGAGGGGAGCACGTGTGGAATTCAACAAATTTTTCAAGAGTTATTGTTTATCCAGGAACAAGTCAGTTTGGAAGTTATTATATTTCTTGAACTGTGATTTTTTTTGGTTTACACCAGTGGATTCTTACATATATATATTTTTATACGGAGTATAATCCAGTTTTTATGGACAAATATTTTGTTTGCACACTTTTTGCACAATAAGCACACTGAGCACTTTATTATAAGTTTGTATGATATATGTGTGTTTTTTGGTTTATGGAACTTTTTATTAGCCATCCAGGATTGCAAATAATTTATATTGAGCACCCATACAATTTAACACTAATAATGTTTGTGTGGTTTGCAATTTGAAGGATAGGACACGTTATTAGATGGTTTATTTATTTTTCCAACTTACTAGATTTAGGCAGCACCATTTTACCTCCCCTTCCCTTATAGATTTCATAAATATGTTTACAGTTCAAATTCAAAAGGAATTCGATGTATAATTTGATTTGAATTTCAATTCGAACTTCGGAAATTCAGACAAATTTCAATTTGAGTTTCGGAAATTGGAACAAATTTCATTTCATTATTCGGAGCATTTGATAAACTTTGTTTAGACTGTAATTCAGGTATTCGAATATATCCTAATCTCTGAATAATGAAGAATTAAACAAACCGCAAACGTCTAGTTATGACCCCTGTCAGCTTTTTTTGCCATCTGTCCCACTGTGCAGATTTCCCTTCACTTCCTTCCCAGAGCCAAAACAGGAAGCATAGGGCAGCACAGTGGTGTAGTGGATAGCACTTTCGCCTGGCAGCAAAAGGGTCGCTGGTTTGAATCACAGCCACGACACTACCTGCCTGGAGTTTGCATGTTCTCCCTGTGCCTGCGTGGGTTTCCTCCGGGTACTCCGGTTTCCTCCCACAATCCAAAGACCTGCTGGTAGGTAAATTAGATCCTGTCTAAATAGGTCCTAGTATGAATGTGAGTTAGTAACCTTAGATTGTAAGCTCCTTGAGGGCAGGGACTGATGTGAATGTACAATATATATATGTAAAGCGCTGCGTAAATTGACAGCGCTATATAAGTACCTGAAACAACAACAACAAGAGGAACAGGGCCACTGATAAGGCAGTACAGCCAGCCCTCCCGTACGTGGCCCAGGTCCCATCAGTTAAAAAGGGGGCCCAGTCACCTGCTGAGCTATACTGTCTTATTGCAGACTCCAATACTCTTCTGCCTCCCCCTGAAGATCTGCCAGCTTCTCCTCCTCTTTCTCCCAGTGGCTGCACTGCAGGGGATTGGTCCTAGCACATGTGAGCCTTCCATCTGCTGTCCGGGCCCCCCGCCATGTGCTCCTTTCCCCCACAGTACTGCTGGCTTCCCACCTCCCCTCTCCTGCTGACAGCTGCTCAGGCACACATGGATATTTCAGGATAGAGAGTGGAAGGAAGGGGCTGGTATATATGTAATTTACTGGCCCCTTCCTTTCCCGAATGAACACATCTAGTGATTGGTACCAATCACTGAAGCCTAGTAAACAGTGTTTTTATGCTTCAGTTTGTGAATAAGCAGGACACCTTGGAGCGCCTCCTATGCATTCATCCATGCAGCTGAGGCTGCAGAGAAAGCGACTGATAAATCTGTGTCCTCAGTCACTTTCAGCTGGGGAGAGGGGCCCAGTCTGGTAAGCTGTATGAGGCCCAATGATTTCTAACAGCAGCCCTGAAGAGGAAATCCCTCCAAACTAAAGGAATCCCTGGTTGTCACCAATGTTTCTCATTGTAAGATTTCCCCCCTATTGCTGTTCTGGTGATAACTAGGGCCAGATCTAGACCTTGGGGGGGAGGGGATACACCCTAAGGTCTAAGGAGTTGGTTTGCAGTCTCGAAGATATTCACACATTTTTAAAATGCATGAGACAACATCATTCAGAGGCCATGCATACTACACACACACATACAGCACAATGCAATATAATAGCCCAGGGCAAAAACTTTTATAGCAAAATATTACTTCCCAAGATACATTTAATAAAAGAGAGTAACGTTTTATTATCATTAGGGATGGGCCCGATGTTCCAGTCGAATGTAAGTTTGACTCGAACATTGGGCGTTCGCACAATCTAGAACATTATGGATGTTCGTGGCAAATTTGAGCGCCCCATAATGCAGTGCAAGACCGCGGGGAATGATTGGCCAAAGCATGCACATGACCTGCATGTTGTGGCCAATCACAGCACGCTCTGCTGTGAGAGCCATGATTGTCCAAAGGCAGGGTGCCGTTGGCCAATCATGGCTAAGGGGTCTAAGTCCACGCCCCACACTATATAAGGCTGCTTGAACAGCGGCCGTATGTAGTGTGTGAAAGTGGAGAGAGACTGGAAAATTGAGCAAGTTTAGCTAGGTTAGTTAGTGGTGTGTAGGCAGTGTAGTATATAGGTACAGTGTAGCCTATATACGGTCAATGCAGGCAGTGTAGGAATATACAATATCTCACAAAAGTGAGTACACCCCTCACATTTTTGTAAATATTTTATTCTATCTTTTCATGTGACAACACTGAAGAAATGACACTTTGCTACAATGTAAAGTAGTGAGTGTACAGCTTGTATAACAGTGTAAATTTGCTGCCCCCTCAAAATAACTCAACACACAGCCATTAATGTCTAAACCGCTGGCAACAAAAGTGAGTACACCCATAAGTGAAAATGTCCAAATTGGGCTCTAAATGTCAATATTTTGTGTGGCCACCATTATTTTCCACCGCTGCCTTAACCCTCATGGGCATGAAGTTCATCAGAGCTTCACAGGTTGCCACTGGAGTCCTCTTCCACTTCTCCATGATGACATCACAGAGCTGGTGGATGTCAGAGACCTTGCACTCCTCCACCTTCCATTTGAGGATGCCCCACAGATGCTCAATAGGGTTTAGGTCTGGAGACATGCTTGGCCAGTCCATCCCCTTTACCCTCAGTTTCTTTAGCAAGGCAGTGGTCGTCTTGGAGGTGTGTTTGGGGTCGTTATCATGTTGGAATACTGCACTGTGGCCCAGTCTCCGAAGGGAGGAGGATCATGCTCTGCTTCAGTATGTCACAGTACGTGTTGGCATTCATGGTTTCCTCAATGAACTGTAGCTCCCCAGTGCCGGCAGCACTCATGCAGTCCCAGACCATGACACTCCCACCACCATGCTTGACTGTAGGCAAGACACACTTGTCTTTGTACTCCTCACCTGGTTGCCGCCACACACGCTTGACACCATCTGAGCCAAATAAGTTTATCTTGGTCTCATCAGACCACGGGACATGGTTCCAGTAATCCATGTCCTTAGTCTGCTTGTCTTCAGCGAACTGTTTGCAGGCTTTTTTGTGCATCATCTTTAGAAGAGGCTTCCTTCTGGGATGACAGCCATGCAGGCCATTTGATGCAGTGTGTGGTGTATGGTCTGAGCACTGACAGGCTAACCCCCACCCCTTCAACCTCTGCAGCAATGCTGGCAGCACTCCTACGTCCATTTCCCAAAGACAACCTCTGGATATAACGCTGACCACGTGCACTCAACTTTTTTGGTCGACCATGGCGAGGCCTGTTCTGAGTGGAACCTGTCCTGTTAAACCACTGTATGGTCTTGACCACCTTGCTGCAGCTCAGTTTCAGGGTCTTGACAATCTTCTTATAGCCTAGGCCATCTTTATGTAGAGCAACTATTCTTTTTTTCAGATCATCAGAGTTCTTTGCCATGAGGTGCCATGTTGAACTTCCAGTGACCAGTATGAGAGAGTGACATTGATAACATCACATTTAACACACCTGCTCCCCATTCACACCTGAGACCTTGTAACACTATCAAGTCACGTGACACCGGGAGGTAAAGTGGCTAATTGGGCCCAATTTGGATATTTTCACTTAGGGGTGTACTCACTTTTGTTGCCAGCGGTTTAGACATTAATGGTTGTGTGTTGAGTTATTTTGGGGAGACAGCAAATCTACACTGTTATACAAGCTGTACACTCACTACTTTACATTGTAGCAAAGTGTCAGGCAGCGATTAAAGGTGTTCAAAATTGTAATTTTATTCAAAAGGTATTTTTGTTGAAACAATATTTCATTTAAAAAAATAATTATTTTGATAAAAACATGAGCTCTGGTTTTACAGCAAGAGATTACGTTGCAGAATATCAGCCATATCAATACCCCAACACGTTTCAACCATTGAAGTCTTGGTCTTCCTCAGGGGGAATTTGTTTCTAAAAAAACATCCAAAAAGTTTTAGAATTTCAAGTTTATCACTATATACATGTTGTATATGTGCGCACAGTGCTATATTTACCGCTGAGCATTGAAGTTTGGGAATAGTCCTAATAACCAGAGGTTTAAAATGATTAAGTGGTCCAGAAGTCACTGTAGGCCATCCTCATCCACCTATGGCAGAAACCAGCCTCAGAAGCTTGTGGGAAGCCACACTCACAACACCTCAATAGAAGAGATAAGCACTGCAACTCCCAAAAAACTACAGTACAATCAAAATTAATAAGTGATTATAAATTTGTCCATGATGGTGGCATCATGGAAAATGTCGGACCAACCAACCACATTTCAAAAATGTAACTGTTTTGGCAAGTTCTGAGTGAGAGAGGGAGAAAACAAAGAATACAAAAGGGCCCCCCCCTTTTTTCTTTTTTCTCCTCCTCTCTCCTCCCTCCCCTTTCTCTTTCCTCATCTTAAAAAGTGTATTTAAATTTTATTTTTATATTATATTATCTATAATTATTTGGAATTTCTCCTTTTTATGTCCATTATGTGCTTATATTAGGTTGTCTATGCTGGCAACTTACTCTATCTTCCTGTGTTTGCCTTTAGTGTGTGTATTTCATATCTTGAAGTGAAAGTCATTATGTGTACCAATGATGGTATTGAACAAAGCAGAAAACAGAAAACAACATGGGTGTGAGTGCTGTGTGAATGGATGTTGCATGGGATGAAAAATAAAAATGTGTGTGCGTGCGCTGCGCTGTGCTATGAAGTGAATGTGGGTGCAAAATAAAGGAAAACAAAAACAACATGGGTTAAGTGCTGTGTGAATGGATTGTGCATGGGATGGGAATGAAGATGTGCGTGCACGGGCTGTGCTGTGTGAAAATGTGTATAATTGTATATGTGCGCTGTGCTGTGAAGCAAATGTGAGTGCCAAGAGATAATAAAGTGAATCAGTTAAATGTGTTTGGCCCCTTAGTTAGTGCCTGTAAAAACGCAATATGTGATACCGGTATCGGTGCCCATGCTAAGCATTTGCACAAGTATTGGCAAATGCACCGATACCTGAAACTGATACTTCCAGGCCTGCTTCTTTCACCTGTAATCGGGATTCCCCCAATGATAGCTGAAATGTGTGAAAAAAAAAAAAAATAGGCCGGCAATTATCAGTTGTGAGGGAGCAGAGCCGTTGCGTCCTTAATAACTGATGACTCATTCAGCTGTCAGAGGGGTTCCTCTGTTGACAGCTGAAGTGTTTCACACTGGGGTCACCCGGGCATCAGTGGTAAAGCGCTGTAAGTTTAGAGGCGCTTTACCGCTGTTATGGCGGCTCTTTGGCGCGGCTATTCAGGCGGCAACAAGACACTTTTAACCCCTAACAAGGGGTTAAATTCGCAGATGCACGGGGCTTCTGGAGTGGTCTACAGCCGCTTCGGAACAATGCCCATTCATTTCAATGGGCAGGGGCAGTGTAGGAGCGGTGTATACATCACTCCCACACTACCCCAAAAATGCTGCTTGCAGGACTTTGCTTCCACTCCTGCAAGCGCGCCACCCCAGTGTGAAAGGACACACTGACTTTAATGGAGAGGCACTTTACAGGCGCTATTTTTAGCTAAATAACGCATGTAAAGCGCCTCAGTGTAAAAGGGGTTTTAGAGAAGTCCCGGCAATTGGAGCTGTCAAAAAGAAAAAAATAGCCGGGCAATGTTTATCAACAGCATTGATCAGCTGCTGAAACACTAAGTTAAAAAGAAACATTTTTTTCTTTTTGTATCTTTCTGTTTCTTCATCTACAGATGAAAGGGATGAACTTCGATCTGCAGATATAGTCAGTAGCAAGCTGTAAAGTAAAAAAAAAAAAAAAAAATTTGGTGTGTTTTATTAAATATTCCTCTGCAGGGGCGTAACGATAGGGGTTGCAGGGGTTGAAATTGCCACCGGACCCCATGGTCCAGGGGGCCCGTGTGCCTCCCTTGTACACCTGGATAGGAGGGATGGCGGGGGCGGCATTTAGAGGAACCATTCTCCTCCATTTTCTTCTTAATGGAGGAGATTGTTTCCTCTATATGCTGCCCCTGCCACCCCTCCTATCTAGTTTACTTGTCTTCTGCTGTTCCCAGGGTCCCTGCCCCCCCCCCCCACAGAGTTGCTGTCTTCCCCCCCTCCTCTCTCTTGAAAGCTGCTATAGAAGATGAGTCATGATGGCGAGATGGGAATGGGTCGATAAGAGTCAGTGATTGGTACAAATTGGTTCATTCATAACTGAAGCATAGTAAACTGTTTTTACTATACTTCCGTTTCTGAATGAATGGGAGGCTTGGTGCACAGCTATTCTTGTCCATTCATCCTGTGCAGCTGAGGCTACAGAGATGGAGATTGAGAGCTGAGGTTTGTTTAGACCCCTGGTATCTCATCAAAGCCCCCCAACAGAGCTCCTAAAATAAATTGTAAAAAAAATATAAAAATAAGATTTTAAAAGAAATAAAGTGAAATGGTAAAAAAATAATAAAATTAAAATAAAAATTACTGACACCAGTGAGGGAACTATCAGGGTTGCACAGGTCGCAATTGTGACAGGGCCCTGGCATTTCACCACCATGGGGAGGCCCGAAAATGGCAGAAAGGGGGCCGCTGCAAAACTTGTGAAAGGGTTCCACTGCAGGACTGTAATAAAGGGGCCCACTATAAGAGTAAAGAGCCCCAGGATCAGTGGGAAGAGGGAAGGGCCCTGGCCAGGGGTCAGGGGGGCCCTTCGTAATTTCTTGCACCGGGGCCCTGAAGGTTCTAGTTACACCTCTGTTCCTCAGTTTAACCCTTTATTAGCCCTTAATTTACTCTAAACAGCCTTTATTAACTCCTTATTCTCCTAAATTTAATTATTATTTTCCTGCTGATTTTTTTTTTCTTCACTTCAATTTTATAAACTATTACTACCGTATATACTCGGGTATAAGTCGAGTTTTTCAGCACATTTTTTGTGCTGAAAAAGACCCCCCTCGACTTATACCCGAGTCAGTGTCTGTGGGTGATCAGTAGTTTCACATTAAACAGAGCCGTGCTGCTTCTAAGAGCCGTTCTGTGCTTTGTAAGTGTGACTAATCACATTGGAATGTAGAGAATGCTGAGAGAGGTGTCAGATTTTCAGCTTGATGTCGGGAGGTGGACAAGCTGATGTTAGCTGTTCAGTCCCGCCCACCTCCTGATCTCCGTGAAGAGCTGCAGCTCTCTCTCTGCATTCTCTGCATTCCAATGTGATTAGTCACACTTACACTACAGCACAGAACGGCTCTATTTAATGTGAAACTAAACTACCTTACTCATCCCTTATGTGTTCTGGCTACAGTCTCTGTGTCCTGGCTAAAATCCCTGTGTCCTGGCATTCATATCCCTGTGTCCTGCCATTAATATCCCTGTGTCCTGGCATTAATATACATTAATATCCCTGTGTTCTGGCATTAATATCCCTGTGTTCTGGCATTAATATCCCTGTGTCCTGGCATTAATATGCATTAATATCCTTGTGTTCTGGCTCCCTGTCCCTGTGTTCAGTCTCCCTGTCCTTGTGTTCTGGCTCCCTGTCCCTGTGTTCAGTCTCCCTGTCCTTGTGTTCTGGCTCCCTGTCCCTGTGTTCAGTCTCCCTGTCCTTGTGTTCTGGCTCCCTGTCCTTGTGTTCTGGCTCCCTGTCCCTGTGGTCTGGCTGCTGCATTTCACACCCTAGGCTTATACGCGGATCAATACGTTTTCCCATATTTTTTGGGCAAAAGTAGGGGGGTCAGCTAATACACGGGTCGACTTATACACAAGTATATACGGTAATTAAAACTTTTCTTTTGTTTGCTTTGTTCGGTAATATTTTTACACATATATATATTTAACATATATTTACACATTTCACATTGAAAAAAGCACAAATTGTAAAAAAAAAATGTATTTCATTTGTAAATAACTTTTCAATGCTTTGCACCATTGATGACAGCTGAAGTGTAAACGAAACAGTTGCAGTAGGTATCGTTAATTGGTATCGGCAGGTACCAAAAAAAAAGTATTGGTCTTTGTACTCGTAAATAAAATGGTATTGGTGCATCCCTAGTTTTTTACCTTCATGCATTCGGCCTTTAGAGCCACTTTAAATGGCACTTTTGAGCCTTGCACTCCCTGTCTTTAACTCCAGGGGTGCTTGGACCTCAGCTGCAAGGAAAGCCTTCTTGTCTCTTGGGCCTCCAACCATGTACGTGACAAATCTTTTAAAATTTACAAAGCAGTTTTCCTATTGTTCCACAATCATAGTTGATATTTGTAGCCTCCCGAAAGAGCGACCTATCTGTGTGTCACATTCAGCACAATAATTTGAGACAAGCAATGAGCATCGTTGACTAATTTGATGGTCTCATCATCCTGCCCTGTGATATCTGATCTGTCAGACAGGTGGGGTTGCGCTTTAATGTCACAACGCGGGCCGATAAGAAAGGCCATTATTGAACACCTTCAAGAAATTCCTTGTAGAGCCCACGCATACCAAATGCACACTTAGCTGAGAACGCGGAAGTGAATCTGTCAGCCTCTTTCATCTCTCCTCTTGCCCCCCGACACCTCCGCCGCATCATAAATTCAGCCGTTCCTAACTGACTTTTGTTGGGTTCATTTATCATTCAACAGAAAATGTTTATAAATGAGATTACATCAAATATTCCAGCAAACCCCGATCATTACACGTGATTAATTCCGTACCGCAGACTCCATTAAGCGTCGTTCTGCATATTCCACACCAAGACCAAGGCCCCGTCATTTATTTCCCTCCTCCTCCGGTGTCACGGGGGCCGCGCGGGGCTTCTCATTAAGCTCACACGAGCTGTCTCTCTCCACCACCCAACCAAGATGCCGAGCTCACCTCCGGAATCATTAAACGTGTCGCTCAGAGACGTCATCTAGCACTGCCAAGTGCGGGGCGATCATTTAGGGCCCCGTGAAATGCGCTCCGTCATAAGGGAACATTTCGAAGAGAAATAGCGCCGGCGCTTCATCCTTTCTCTGCAGCCCACTGAGATAGTAGATTAGATTATCCCGGGTAGAGAGAGCTCCATTCTGCTGGGATGATGCATGCCGATGAATGGAGATCCAAGGCGGCTTACAAATTGGAGAGCTTGTTGTCATTTGTAAGGTATTTTCATGGTGAATTTGGCCGTGACAACTCCAAAATATGTACATTCCTATTGATTATGTACATTTAGGTGTGTTAAGCCGATCATACGAATCAGCTGCCTCAGTGCTGACACTTGTTTGGGGCTAGTTAGGTGTTTTGGGGTGTCTTTTTTTCTTACTAGTATTTATACAGTATATACTGTGTTTATTATATATCATTTATAATACAGTAATGTTCTTCTTTTAACTTCCACTCATTCCCAAAACTTGCCGTAAAACTTTTTTTTGTTGTGTGGCTAGATAGGGATTGGGTTTTTACTGCTATCCAGTAGTGTTGGGCAAATGGTTCGGCCCGAGCATGAGTTTGGGCCAAACATTGGCTGTTCACCCGTTCAGCGAACATACGAATTGTCAGGGAGCTCGACTGTTTGTTCGGCCCGCCGAATGACCACAATGCACTGCACCGCCGCACAGTGCATTGAAAGCCCTGATTGGCTATAACAATGAAAGCTTTGCCTAATCAGGGCACAGAGCACAGTCAAAGCCATGATTGGATGTTGTCATGATGACTCTATCCAATTATTGCTCATTGCTTTTATTCCAACCCCACACTATAAAAATATTCTTCCCATAGTGGCCATTTGCAGTGTAATATTGGCGCGAGATAGAACAGGGCTCAGTGCTACTAGTGAGTTGGTGTGCTATAGTGTGTTATCTAGCCACTTCAGCCCTGGAAGGATTTCCAGCTTTAGGACCGGAGCCCTTTTTGCGATTCGGCGCTGCATCGCTTTAACTGAAAATTGCGCGGTCGTGCGACGTTGTACCCAAACGAAATTTGCGTCCTTTTTTTCCCACAAATAGAGCTTTCTTTTGGTGGTATTTGATCCCCTCTGCGTCATTTCTGATCGCCGCTATAAACAAAAGAAGAGCGACAATTTTGCAAAAAAACCCAAATTTCTTACTTTTTGCTAGAATACAAATCCAAAAAAAAAATATAAAAAAACATTTTTTTTCACAGTTTTTGGCCGATTTATATTCTTCCTCATATTTGCGATAAAAAAAAATCGCAATCAGCGTTTATTGATTGGTTTGCGCAAAAGTGGTCGCGTTTACGGAGGATGAGAATTCATTTTTGGGGTTTTTATTTATTTATTTTTTTTTTACTAGTAACGGCGGCGATCTGCGATTTTTAGCGGTACTGCGATATTGGGGCGGACATGTCGGAACATTTTGACACTTTTTTGGGACCATTGGCATTTATACAGCGATCAGTGCTATAAAAATGCACTGATTACTGTGTAAATGCCATTGGCAGTGAAGGGGTTAACCTGCAGGGGGCGCTCTAAGGGTTAACTATGTTCCCTGGGCGTGTTCTAACTGTATGGGGGCTTGCCTAGCTGGGGAAGGGAAGTGTGAGGGGGAAGGGCTGTGATCACAGCCTTCCTTTACGTGAAGGCTGTGATCACAGCCCTTCCCCCTCACACAGAGCGGAGGTCCGTGTTTACATACACGGACCTCCGCTCACTCGCTCCGGGGGGGCCATCGCGGGTAGCCGGCGGCAATCGAAGCCGCCGCACCCGCTCCCTGGCCCTCCCCGAACACAGTGAGCGCTCGGGCGCGCCTCTGGCGGCGCGCGCGCGCTCACAGTGCACGTTATCGCAGCCGCCGTCGTATGACGGCGATTTGCGATAACGAGCCACTTTGCCCCCGTCAACCTGCGGTTGGCGGTCGGCAAGTGGCTAGTGATAGTGCAGCATGAGTGTAGTGCGACCATTCATTTTTACTTTAGCAAAAAAAGTAAGTCTGCCGGGCAGATCGCCCATATGAAAGAGCCCTTATGTGTTTTTTTCTGGATTTTTTGGTTGATATTCTGTCTCTATCATTTACAGTACACGTATGATAAAAATTATAGACCCTTAATTTCTTTGTAAGTGGGCAAACTTATAAAATCTGCAGGGGATCAAGTAATTATTTTCCCCACTGTATAGGCAAAACTTTTTTTTTCATTTTGGATAGAGCAGGGAAGAGTTATAACCCCTGTTAGATTTTTTTTCTCCACCTGCAAATTAAGGGAATCCTTTTGGAACCCCCAGGTCACCCCATTGTAGCTTATAAACTGTTATTTTATACCAATGTTTGTGGTTAAAATCTTGATTTTAAAAATAAGCATTCAATCCAGTGTGCCTCTGTGACAGCAGCAGCTGCTTGCCTTTGGGCTGTCTCTTTCTAATTGCTACTCCATACTGATCCCCATGAACTGGGGAGGAGGGGTAGGGGGTCTGTCCCTTCTCTAACTTATTTGTATATTGAAAATAGGACTGATGGGCAGGGGAATAAATTATAATTTATTTAGGCCAATGTCACACTAACGATCATGTGACTGGTAAGACGTCACCGGTGGCATAATGACTAAATTCTGCAGCGTGATTTCTCACCTGATTGTATGTGTTTCCCCCTTGCTGAATAGATCAGGTAAGTGACCCTTGCTGGTAAAAACGCAGCATTGCGTTCATCTAGCCAGTTAGGGAGCGGCACAAGAAAACTGGATCAATGGAGTCCTCCATAGTGATCTTGCCTCTGGCACATATTCACAGATGGAACAGATCGGGTACGCCTGTCAGTTCTTCAAATGGACCCATTCGGACCCTCCATTCTTCTCTATGGAGTGGCAGACGTGTCCATTTACACCCACCAACATCTAATCCAAAACAGATGGACAAGGGTCCGTTCCCCATCCGTCTAGCTGATCAGATGGCAGATGGGTGTAAATGGACAGGAGAAGAGCGGGCTGTGTCTGCGTGCTCTCTGCATAAGCGGAGTTGACATGGACCAGCTATCCGTCTGCTCATCGGTGATCATTGGACAGATTGCTCCTTGCGGAGTCTGCCCAATGTGAAAGGGGCCATACAAGGCAGAATTAATGAACTTCAGAAAACTTAAAGCCAATGGACTCTAGAGCTCCACCTGTTTGATGCACATGGTAAATCTTACATTTTTACAAATCTTAAAGTATTACTAAACCCACATTAGTAAAATCAATCTGTATACAGTATGTATTAAAGCATGCTTGGTATACTCACTGTATAACCTATGGGGTTAATCCTCTGCATTGTGTTAAAAGGCTGTTTGATCCTGTATGCACAGATCCTCCCCTTCTTCCACGGTCCCTAAAACATCTCCTGATAGTGCAAAGCCTTGGGGGCACTCTGCACATGCTCAGTTTGGTGTATATTGCTAGAGAGGTTTTTTTCTTGGGAGAGTGCATGTGATCAGCACAGGGCCAATCAGCACTGTCTAGACAGAGGGTCAGGGGTCAAGTAGCCTCATAGGACAATCAGAGGAGAATGGAAACTCCTAATACAAGCTTTAACCAGACACTGATAGAAGTCACAAGACTGCTATATACTGCTGATGAGAAAAGGTATTTAGCAGTTTATATTTAATAAAATAATTGTATTTCCATGTTCTGTGTACTGTGGGAGACCAGACATAGGAAATGCAGAGTCCTGGGTTTAGTAACACTTTAATATTTACCTGGTTAATAGGAAATAAAATGTTAATGTGAAAAGTTTTAGAACCGAACTCAGTAAACAAAGGCATCATGTGCAAAATCACTTCTCTATGACTACAGAGGCTTCAGTTTCATTTAGTACACAAATAAGGACTGGGGATTATCTCCATAATGATTAGCGTCCGCGGGCTCGTGAAATGAGCTGAGTTCTTTAAGGAATTTCATTTCAACCTGCTGCCTTATTAATTCTGATTGCCTTTCGTCTCTTTTGGCGCGGTGCGAGCCTCATCTCGAGTCATGAGTGCGGCATCCTCTCCCATTTGCGCTGCCATTGTTGCTCTTAATTTGCGCAGGCACCGATCACGCCGCGCCTCTGTTTTCAAGCTCAAACAATCTCAAGAAAATTGAATATTTATGATTTAAAAATGAAACCATGAAAAAAGAAAATAATTGCAAATCATAGATGTCTGTGAAAAGGTTGTATTTATTCCGACTGAGCACGAGAAAAATAATCAGCTTGGTAAACAATATATTATCAGGGTGAAGGGAGAAGATTTGAACTGAGATTATATTTTAATATTGTTTTAATTTGTTCTGAGAGCCGGAGGCATTTTTCCCTTTTTGGCGGGCAAGGAGCAGGAATAGATGGAGAAAGAAGTATATGTCATAGTTGGAGGACTGAAAGCTCTAGCATTTACTGCACCACTGATGGTGGAATATTCAGCTTCTACCAGAGTTCTGCTACAGTTGTCCTGACGAAGTGCCTAGACATGTCATGAAACATGTTGAAACTGTATGTTTTAACACCAATTAAGATCTTTCTTTTAACATGGAGTACTAACAGTCGCAGCATTTCCTGTACCATTTTGTACAAGCATAGACAGTCTAGAGCAGGTTTTTTCAACTAGGGTTCCTCCAGAGGTTGCTAGGGGTTCCCTGACACCCCTTGGCCAATTGGAAAAGTCGTGTCTCCTTGGGAACTTTATTGAAAGGCCAGTGTCCCCTGGGGACGATTTTTACTCATATGGGTGTTACGTATTATGTAATCACACTACGAGTCACCCTTCTTACGAGGAATGTGAACACCAGTAACCCTTCTTAAGGAGAATGTCTATCGATTTTTCTAGTTACCACAGTCTCCCTTGAATAGACTCTCCGTCTTTAACGAGTAACGAGTCCCTTGGGGATCGTTGGAGACCTCCTTGGGATCAACTTTTTTGGACGAGATCTGACAGATACGAACATGTTTTACCATGTCCTTTACGACGCTGACAATCATGAGGT
>BLSH010341917.1:559150-593065 GCA_018402905.1 Glandirana rugosa | reverse complement strand
AAATCTCTAATTTCTGCTATCTGTCCTCAGAGCAACAGCACAGACAGCAGTAGTAAAGTAATCTATCTCAGGATGCAGGATCAGGTCTTAAAATGTCTCAAATCTCTCCCTCACGCAGTCAGCTTCCTTTCCCTACACTAACCCAAGGAGCATGTGACTGCAGCACTGTGACTCCAGCTTATAAAGAGGCTGGGTCACATGATGCACTGGCCAATCACAGCCATGCCATTAGTAGGCATGGCTGTGATGGCTTCTAAGGGCAAACCAGTGAAACACTTGTTGATTGGCTGCCCTGCAGCTTCTCAACACGTGGAGTAAAATAGCAGAACCCGGACCGAACCCGAACGATTTTTGAAATGTCCGGGTCCGGGTCCGTGCCACGGACACCCGAAAGTTCGGTACGGACCCGAACGTTACAGTCCGGGTTCGCTCAACACTACTCGCTACCAACCTTTGGCTTGTTTACTGACTATACTTTTGCTTATCCCCACCTGCTATATCTGCTACTGGACCCCAGTGGGGAGATCCCGAGGACTGCAACCTGGTACTAACACACAGCAAAACCCATCTCCGCCATCAGGAGATCTGGTGAACACTGGTTAGTACTTAAACCCCTTACCTCGGGTAAGCCCGTGTCATCCGCCAAGGTGACCTGCTTCTGTACTTATCCTGCTAGTCGTGAGTGCCTCACTATTGTTTTAGCTACTGATCTCTAAGTCTGACTCCAGATCGTGACATTGATGCAGAAACCAGAATGATATGGTTGTCATCAGGAGATGAGGTGAAAGGAAAAACCTTAAGAAGCAATCCAAACATTCCCTAATAAAGTTTTTGGCTAGAGGAACACTTTACATGATTAAGACTTAATAATTGGTTTAAGTGGTTCAAGTCACCAGGCAGGGAGATTTTCTGGGCTGGAAAAATATATTATATTGGCAAATAACAAGGTAAGTAAATTAAAAACGTCCACATTGCTTGACTTATTTCTGTTAGCAACTGCTGGCAAAATGCAAATGCAATAATTGAACTGCTAATACAATTAATTAAACATCGCAGCTGTAAAAAATGTTGTAATTTTAGTCTTGCATCTTAATACTGAATAGTAGAAATAATGCAGAACAAGATACAGAACTGGGAACAAGATACTGGGCATGACCAAGGTAGATCAGAGGTTATCTACGTACCGACACCCATCTGACCATCTTTCCCAACTCCACCTTCCTATATCCCTCCAAAGAAATCACACTACTTTAATGTGGAGGTAACAGCCAAAGCATATTTTTATTATAAATAGCATACAAAATGTAACAAAACATAACGTGACAGCTCACATGAGGTTGCAGGTCCTTGACAGTACCATATAACTAAACCTTTTGTCTGAGGCACCAGTTAGCCAACTTGTGCCCCCAGCCACAAAACCCCACCTCATGGACTATCCAAGCTGACCTCAGGTCATTTTTCTTTGTTTGTTGTGCAAATCCCTTCCATGTGCACCTTACTGCAAAGGCTGGTTATAAATTGAGGTGGTTGCCTTTTTCTTGTATAGCTTGTTCGTTGGATTTGGCGTGAGGAGATATTGGATGCCTTTAGCTGCTATTGTGTTCTTGCTGGGCATTTAATGTGTCCCTATGCCTTAAAGGAGGAGTGGGCTCCCTCCAGGTATACCTGCCCTTAATTTATCCACTGCTATATATGCTCCAACTTGCAGACTCTGAAAGTCTAGGACTGTACTATACAGAGGAGCCTTGCCAAAGCACTGTGGGTTCTATATATATTTGCAAATATGTGCAAGTAAACCCTCTGTTTTTAATGTTAATTTTTGGACAGGGTCAGTTTGATTTATTTTTGAAGGCCAGTGGTAAATGTGCTGGGAAAATTCTTTCTTTGTTTGTGACCTCAGACATGTTCCGGTCTGCAACTACCACGCCACTATCAGTTGACCAGATCAACTAGAGGACACCATACCAAAGATGAATCTCCACCATTTTGCCCAAAACACCAGATTTAAACTAACTTCAAGGACCCCAAAACTCCAACTTCTGCTATGACCTGAATCCAGACTATCAAAACCAACAACTAGGGTGGCAGGGAGGGACATTGTCACAGTCAGGGGTCAGGCTCAGAGACCAGTAGCTATAGCAGTAGAAAGGGTCCCACCAACCAGTAGGATAAGTGCACACGGAGATCACCCTGGTGGATGACACGGGCTCACCCAAGGTGCAGGGTCTAAACACTAACTGGTATTCACCAAAGCTTTTGAAGGTGGAGATGGGTTTTGCTGCATGCTAATGCCAGGTCGTGGTCCTCAGATTCGCCCCAGCAGAAGGTGAGCAAGCCAGGGTCCAGTAGCAGATATAGCAGGTAGGGATCAAGCAGAAGCGTAGTCTGTAAACAAGCCAAAGGTCAGTAACAAATGGTTGCAGGTTGGGATCAAGCAGAAATGTAATCGAGGAACAAGCCAAAGGTACATAACGAATAGCAGTGAATATAAAGACAGCTGCAGGCAAGAAACGGAGCACAATATCAGCTGAAGAGAGCACAATAACCTGGCAAACAGGAAGTGCAGAGACATGGCTTAACCCCTTCTTGCTGACCACCTCCTGGCCCTTTAAGGGTTCTAAAAGCCGGGAGGCGGAGGCAGGCATTGGGGTCATGTGCCCTCTGTTATAGGCTGTCACAGAGGTCACATGATCGAAAAAAGCTCCAGATCGCTAGTATACATCAGGAGCTTCTTGATACCCGCCGGCTATTGTGATGGGAGCGCGCAGGGAACTTGATCTAAATGCGGTAAATAGTATACACAGAGCCACATATATGTGGCCACTCGGCATTAAGGCCCACAAGCCTAGAGGCCGCATATATGTGTGCAGCTGACGTGAAGAGTTTAATCGGGAAGTTCATGAGAGGAGCAAAGAGTTCAGGGTTTACCAGAAACAAGAGACAAGGCACGAGTGTCCCAAGAGACCAGACAGGGAGCTGTCTAGCATCTCAGGTGGCTCAGCAAGAGAGTAACAGCCAGACACCACAAAGGTTGCAGGTTCAGATGTGAATCCTGGTAGACATTCACCCGAGAACTTTAGACCTCCAAGATTATTTATGTGGCTTAAAGAATTTAATAAATAGCACAGAAGGTACCATCATCCAAAAATTGATTGTTGAAAAACATACTGTAGAAGCACGAGTACTCCAAATATTATGGACTACCTCGGTACCCAAGGAACAGTAGATCAACATAGTCAAGTTAAAATTATTGATCATAAAGGAAAAAATATATTAAAACGATTGACAGTTTAACAAATTATAGCTCATATTAGGTTGCACATACTTCTCCAGACAGATAATTGACCACATTAGTCAGTTCAGTTGATATGAGATTAGTCAGGATTTCAATAAGGACAATGAAGACCTTAAACGAAGATGCCACAACTCCACACAAAGGACGTGTAAGCATTCCCCAATCTTCAATCTCAGATCACCTAATGGATCTTCTTCGCTCTTCCCATTAAGCTTGCTTCTTCTGACCAATCTGGTAAGTGCCAGTTTCCACCCAGTTATGTATGCCTTGCATTTAATTCACTTCCTTCACAGTTCCGTGCATGTCCTGGGATTCATGGGATTGGGATGATTGGAACTAAAATATTGGAATACTAAAAACAAGGTTGAACAAGATACATGACTTGGTACAAGATACAGGACATGGGATACACAGGACTGAGATAACTGAAACAAAAAAATCAAAACTTTGGATCTAAGAAACAGTTTAGCCTGGTAAACCAAGGATAGGAAACCTCAGTGTGACGGACCGTGCAGCACCCAGCTTGGTTGCCTCCGTTAAGATACAGCTTCCTCCAGTCTGGAATCAGGAACCAGGTATTATAGCTGAGCACTCAAAAACTAGACGACACTAACTTAGGTGCAAACTGGAACTGGAACTTTATTGTAAATTCACACAGATTATATAGCACACAAGATTAGGCAAGAGCCAGATCACATTACCCTAATTAGCACACTTAAGGAATAGCTAATAGCTAACTGTGATCTAGTTAACAACTATGAATGGGCCGAACGGAGACGTGTTCGGTTCACACCAGAACTTTCGAACACCGCGAAAGTTCGGACCCGAATAATGAACCACATTAAAGTCAATGGGACATGAACTTCAAAAATCAAAAGTGCCCATTTTGAAGGCTTATATGCAAGTAATTGGGCATACAATGGTTATAGGGGTCCAGGTCTGGGTCCTGCCCTGGGGGACATGTATCAATAAAAAAAATAGTTTGTGAAAAACATCATTTTTAAAGGAGCAGTGATTTTTTGATTTTTAAAGTAAAAGCATAAACATGAAAAAATCCTTCCAATATAATGCCTGGGGGGTCCCTTTAGTCTATCTGTAAAGTGGCAGATCTGTACCATGTCTAGAATCTGCTGCAGCAATAATTGCATTTATAAAGCCAAAAAAATTACATTTTCCCTGCAAGTTGCCTCTATTTTGCTCAGCAACAGCTGGGGAGCCAGTGTGTATGATGAGGCCACAATGTAGTGCACTGGGAACAAGATTAGAGTTTTTTTGGATACATTCTGGTGTCACTTTGACTTTGGATAGAAGTAACAGGTGCAAAAAAATTGGGCTTTGGGTGTCGGTGGTGCCTTCACCCCATAACCCTATAGAGGTGCTCTTCATAAAGGCAAGAATTGGCCTTTCTGTAAAAAAAATTGCACTGATATGCACCAGTCAAACAGGTGCAGAAAAATTGGTCTTTGGGTGTCGGTGGCACCTTCCCATCATAACCCTATACAGGTACTCTTGATGAAAGCAAGAATTGACCTTGCTGTAAAATCTGCTGCAGATGTGCTGAAAAAGGCCTAGCCAGCTGAGCTTTGGTAAGTGGACTGGGAGATTACAGCTGCAGAATGTGATGGAATATGGTGGCTGCTCTCTACTCTTTCTTGATGTTGGCCTCCTTGGGGTTGTGCCGCCTCACCTTCAGTTTCCTCCTCTGCTCTATCTGGCACACAAGTCGCATCAGTGACATCATCACCATCATCATCTCCATCTCCTCCATCTTCATCATCATCATTACCACTGGAGACAACTTGAAAATATGCTGCGGCTGGGGGAACATGATTGCCAATTTGTCTACCAGTGTTCTCCCCTCTCTCTAGGCTCATGTTCCTGTCATCCTCAACCTCAGAACCAACATCTTGAATCCAGTAATGGCTGGGCATCATCAAGGTGCAAGTGGCATAACTCAGCTGACTCCTCCATGGCTGATGATGGGGCTAATGCAGGAATAGATGTGGAGGCAGGTTTATCCACTCTGGCAACTGCAGGAGACTGCACACTTGTCTCTGCTTGCGTGACAGAGGATGAGGAGGATGAGGAAGGTTTAGTAAGACAGTCCACCGCCTCCTCTGCATGCTGTGGCTGGATAGCACGGGTAAACTCACTAAACAAAGGAAATGATGCCCTGCCTGAGGACTGACCCCCACATCCACCTTTGCCTGTGGACACATTTGTTGCTGGTCCCCTTACAGTGCCAAGGGAACATCTGCCTTTCCTTTTTGTCCTCCCAGACATTATTGGAAGGGAGGGGGCGGTGCTTATTAGCAAATGTAAAGAAGAAGTGGAAATCTGTACGTAGATACACTTTAATCAATGTAAAGTATTGTTTGGTGCACTTTAATTTGAGTACTCACACTACACAGACACACTCCTGGGATACACTATAATATACTGCAATATAATGAGTCAAACATACAGTGACGCACAGTACTATATGGCGTTAAACTGGCAGTAACGCACACAGAAGAAAATGGTGTTAAACTGGCAGTAACGCACACAGAAGTAAATGGTGTTAAATTGGCAGTAACGCACACAGAACTATATGGCGTTAAACTGGCAGTAACGCACACAGAACTATATGGCGTTAAACTGGCAGTAACCCACACATAAGTAAATGGCGTTAAGCTGGCAGTAACGCACACAGAAATATATGGCATTAAACTGGCAGTAACGCAGACAGAACTATATGGCATTAAACTGGCAGTAACGCACAGAGAACTATATGGCGTTAAACTGGCAGTAACGCACACAGAACTATATTGCATTAAACTGGTAGTAACATGCACAGAAGTAAATGGCGTTAAACTGGCAGTGACGCACACAGAAGTAAATGGCGTTAAACTGGCAGTAACGCACACAGAGCTATATGGTGTTAAACTGGCAGTAACGCACACAGAACTATATGGCGTTAAACTGGCAGTGACGCACACAGAAGTAAATGTCATTAAACTGGCACTAATGCACACAGAAGTAAATGGTGTTAAACTGGCAGTAACGCACACAGAGCTATATGGTGTTAAACTGGCAGTAACGCACACAGAACTATATGGTGTTAAACTGGCAGTGACGCACACAGAAGTAAATTGCATTAAACTGGCAGTAACACACACAGAAGTAAATGGCGTTAAACTGGCAGTAACGCACACAGAACTATATGGCGTTAAACTGGCAGTAACGCACAAAGAACTATATAGCATTAACCGGTTCCCGTCCGGCTCGCATACTTTTACTGCTGCACTGTGGCAGCGTCTCACCATCTTTAAACAGTGGCTCACACATGAGCGGCTAGTGGGCTGGAGCACGCCGGCGGTGGTGCACTTTTGTGCCCGCCGCACTCTGCCAGAGTGTGCCCGCAGCAGACCTGATGTCCGCTGGCAAGCCACGATTGCTTACAACCGAAGAAAAACGGGGAACCGCCGATGTAAACATGGTGGTTTCCCACGCTGTCAGGCAGCATGTGAGATCTACTGATCCATGTAACTGTCCCTGACAGCCCAGCTCCCTCACAGTTAGGACACACCCATGGAACACAGTTATCCCCTAGAGCGCCCCCCCCAGGTTAACCCCTTCACTGCCAATGGCATTTATACAGTAATCAGTGGATATTTAAATTTCTGATCGCTGTATAAAGGTCATTGGCCCCAAAAAAGTGTCAAAAATGTTCGACATGTCCGCCCCAATATCAAAGTCCTGATAAAAATCGCAGATCACTGCCATTACCAGTAAAAAAAATAAATGTAAAAACGCTAGAAATGAATTCTAATGGTTTGAAACGCGGCAACTTTTGCACAAATCAATCAATAAACACCGATTGTGATTTTCTTTTTTACCAAAATATGAGGAAGAATATATATCGGCTAAAACTAATGAATAAATTAGTTTTTTTGGATTTTTTTGGATATGTATTATAGCAAAAAGTAAGAAATATTGTTTTGGTTTTTTTTTTGCAAAATTGTCGCTCTTTTTTTGTTTATAGCGGTGATCAGAAATGACGCAGAGGTGATCAAATACCACCAAAAGAAATCTCTATTTGTGAGAAAAAAAGGACGCAAATTTCATTTTGGTACAACGTTGCACGACCACGCAATTGTCAGTTGAAGCGACGCAGTGCCAAAATGCAAAAAGTGCTTTGGTCCTAACATGGGAAATCTTTCCGGGGCTGAAGTGGTTAAACTGGCAGTAACGCACACAGAACTATATGGCATTAAACTGGCAGTAACACACACAGAAGTAAATGGCGTTAAACTGGCAGTAACGCACACAGAAGTAAATGGCATTAAACTGGCAGTAATGCACACAGAAGTAAATGGTGTTAAACTGGCATTAATGCAATCAAATATACAGTGTTCAACTGTCACTACACTGACACTATCTGAACTGTCCCTACTCTAGTTATACACTAATGTAAAGATTAGTAACACGGTCTCACTACACTACACTGAAACTATCTGAGCTGTCCCTACTCTATATATACTCTAATGTATGTATGAATGACACGGTCTCACTGCACTACACTACACTGAAACTATCTGGGCTGTCCCTACTCTAGCTGCACACTATGCAAAGCTGAATGATGGTCCTCCTCACTACACTCACACTATCCCGAGACTGGCACTAAACTAATATTCTACAATGACAATTGAAGCACAGTATAGCACACTAACTAACTAATAGCACTGAACAGAGCCCTGTTCTATCTCTCTCCAGCTGAAATCACACTGAAAATGGCTGCTATTGAAAGACCACTTTATACTGTAGGGCGGGAATGAGCCATGATTGGATAAAGTCATGATGACAGTGTCCAATCATGACTCTAACAGTGCCGAACAACCGAACAGCAAAAGTTTGGCCCGAACTTATGCTCAGGCCCAATCATTCGCCCATCCCTATTACCACCTAGTCACCTAGACAGGCCTCCGTGACCCAGTGCCCACCCAGACCGTTCAGCACCAGTTCCCCAGTAAGAATACCTAAGGTTGTTCAAATCTCTAAAATGAGTAGCAGACAGACAGAAACAATAGGTTACTCAATTAACAATGGGAATTCACACCTAGGAGGCACACAATGGGAAAATTATACCATGGGAGAAAGACACCTTAACCACGGCTACAGCATGGGCTTCCAGTGCAGGGAGGGCTTCAATAGACCTTTAGACTCGGCTGACCAACAGTGTAAAAGACCAATCACATCATGGCCCTTTACCATGTGATCAGCTGTCAGCCAATGACAGCTGATCATGGACATAAACAGAATCCCATTATCAGCTTATTTTCTCTTCACACTGTCAGAGTGAGGAGAAAGAAGGAAAGCCATTAACCGGCTTCTGTTACAGGGACATGGGTCCAACACAGTGCCCATCAGTGCTTCTATTCTGTGCAAACCAGTACCCCTATCAATGCCCGACAGTGACACCTATCAGTGCCCATCAGTGCTAATCATTGCCCATCCGTGCTTCTAATCAGTGCCCACAAGTACTGCCAATCAGTGCCCACCAGTGCTACCTGTCGGTGCCCACCAACGCCTCATCATCAGTGTCACCTATCAGTGCCACCTACCAGTGCCTATCAGTGCCCATCGGTGCCGCCTATCAGTGCCACCTCTCAGTGCCGCCGATCAGAGCCCATCAGTGCCCATCGTTGCCATCTATCAGTGCCACCTATACAAATCCGTATCCAGGTCATAGGTTCCCAGAGTCTGTGTGTTTTGGGGAGACGTGGACCCAAATCTAAAGCAAGACCACTCCAAGCATCCCCCACACATACACTGCCCAAGAATAGAGCCCCCGCAAAAGTCAGGGCCCATAGTCAGTAGGCAAGAGGCTACCCTTCAGTCCCCTCCAAAAGCACCTGTCCCAGTTGGGTCGGTCACACTCAGCAATCAAGCTGTTGTGGAATTACAAGCCCCATGATACATTGCAAGACACTGATAGCCATAGGCATGACTCCCAGAGTCAGAGGCATGATGGGATTTTTAGTTTCACTACAGCTGGAGTGCTGAGCTTGTTTCTCCTATGGTAGACCAAAGAAAGCATGGATGGAAATCATAAGCCTTGGGCAGGTAGACTCTACTCCTAGTATATCTTTCACGGCTTAATTTTCAATTACTCGGGTTATTGTGTACCGGTACACAGCGCTGTATCCAGAATAATAATACTTGCATGTAATATAGGTAATGATATGAATCTGACAGCCTCTAATGAACCTGACGCTTTGTAGAACTTAAACTTAATTTCCTTACAAATGTTTTATTTCCCCACAGAATGATAGAGAGACAAATGCAGAAGGGGAGAATGATTCATAATAATCTGAACTAATGAGGGCTTTAGCTGCTAAATTCTCTTACTAATACAAACAGATGATCTTAGGCGTGCATTAGAAGCTGTCACCCCGGCCTTCAATACACACAATACGGTAAGAGGCGAGCGGGGGTGGTTCGGCAACAATTTGACTTGACAGTTTGGTGATAGGAAGTCAAGAGATCCGCGCTGTAAAATGTTCCTTCTGAAACGGAAGATTATCCGCCATCTGCTCGCCTATCATTTTAAGAGACAGGAGACACGTGAAATCTCCAGTGAACTTAGAAAAAGAAGTTTCAGCTTAATTATATATTTAAAGAAATGTGAATTGCAAAAGATAAAATAAGCTTGGAAAAGGAAAAGTTATGAAACATGGATCAAGATGCCATTCAATGTACAACACCATAATGCATAAAAGCACTTGAACAATATAAAAAATGCATACGTTTAGTTTAGTCTTATACATATGCAAATATGCAAAAGCTTCAGAGGTTTTTCAAATGATAATTATATATTTAAAATAAAGGTGCTTAAAAGGGGTAAGCATATAAATAAATAACTGCATAAATAAAAAAAAAAATTAATGATTTCATAAACAAATTGTTGAACTCCTGTCTTGTGATTCACTTGAAGAATAATGCAAGTGGTTACTGTTCAGTTGCCGTTTAATTATATATTTAAAGTATTGTGAATGGCAAAAGATAAAATAAGCTTGGAAAAGGAAAAGTTATGAAACATGGATCAAGATGCCATTCAATGTACAACACCATAATGCATAAAAGCAAAAAAATGCATATGGGAATACATTTAGTCTTATACATATGCAACTATGCAAATACTTCAGAGGTTTTTCAGATCCTAATTATATATTTAAAATAAAGGTGCTTAAAATGGGTAAGCAAATACATAAATGCATAAATAAATAACTGCATAAATAAAAACAATGAATTAATAAATTAATGATTTAATTAAAAAAATGTTGAATTCCTGTCTTGTGATTCACTTGAAGAATAATGCAAATAGTTACTTTTCATTTTACATTTAATCATATATTGACTTTGAACTTATCAATTAAACATATCCAGACAAAACAAGAAAATTGACAAATATATTATAGGTAATAATGCACTGGCAGAACTGTCAAGTTTTCTAGCAGAGCTCAGAGGGGACAGAAGCAGAAAGGAAAAATGATATACACATTTAAAAATAAAATTAAAATGTATATAAAATACATTTTAATTTTATTTTTAAATGTATATATAATTTTTCCTTTCTACTTCTGTCCCCTATGAGCTCTGCTAGAAAACTTGACAGTTCTGCCAGTGCAAAGTTACTGTTTGATGGCTGATAAAAGGTGACTGTATTAGTATATTCTATAATTCAATTGTATTGTGCATGGCTTGAGTTATATACATATTTTGGATATATTTATTCTCATTGGGTTCACATTTTAATCAGGATATATCATATTTTGTTAATAAATATTTTTATTATAACTATTATTATGTTTTTAATTACTGTTATTGTATCCAATTTGATGGGCTGAAATTGTGTTTTTTATTATTCAGGTTCTCACATCTGTCATCCATTTTCTGTTGTCTATTTTTATTATTCATATTCTCATATTTGTCATCTATTCACTGTTACATGACATTCATTTATTTTTATCCATATGTATTTATTATTTTTATTATTTTATTTATTGGCATTCATTTTTTTATTCTGTTTCTCACATTTGTTACCTATTCAGTGTTGCCTGACATTAAACAGTATCTTCACCTTTGCACTTAAAATAATAATAATAATAATTTCTTCTTAAAAGCCTATACGCTCCTTCTTTCCTCACTTAACTTATCTGTATTTGTTTACAATCAGCTGTCACTCATAGTTGCCGGTGTACAGATCCGTACACATGAATACTCCATACACAGATCCGGAAGCTGTGTAGAAGCATTGGTCAGCATGGTCACAGTGACACTGACAGTGCTGGCCAATTAGAGTCTGTTCTTTTGTCCAGGAAGTAAGGTGCATAGGTGGACATACCCTTTAATTGTTATACTGTACCTTTATTTGTATTAGTTTTTATTTATCATGATTATTATTATTTTTATTTTTTCATTTATTAAAATTAATTTGTATTATTCAGATTTATTTTATTTCATTTATTTAGTTCAGTTACTTATATAGCGCCGTCAATTTACGCAGCGCTTTACATACACTGTAGATTCACATCAGTCCCTATCCTCAAGGAGCTTACAATCTAAGGTTCTCATGTATTGATCAATTCTGTTACTTGACAGCCATACTTATACATTCAATGCTATTGCCTATTAGGTGTTTGGTTTTAACTATGACACTGAGGATATTGTATGGATATTGTATTGATCTGGAGATGTCCTTATATTTTTTTCTAAACCTGATGAAGGGAGACATTTCTGAACTCCCAACACGTGTAGGTTATTCTTTGGATTGCCCCCCCCCCGACTTTTATTAAAATAGTGTCCTATCTGGACCTTTTACAGTATTATGGCAATTAAAGCGGAGTTCGTCCCACAAATACATTTTTATATATTTAAAATCCTCTATGCATGAAAAAAAAATATATATACTCACTCTAAGTGCCCTGTTGCTATGTGGTCCCTGTAATCTTCCACTTCCTGATGTGCAGCACTCCGCATCACTTCCTGCCTCGCCTGTGAGTCATCATTTCCCATGAGTCAGTGGGATCGCGTTATTTCCAGACAGAAAAATAAGGTGATTTTGTGGGGGAGAGACATGTTATCCATGCTGCCATAACAACAGGGTGGGCGAGCCGCCGTTTATAGATGGTGATTCGCGGGACAGCGCCACTCTGCAGCAGTAAGTGTACACGAGCCAGTCGAGAACCGGTTACGGTCATCACAAAGGACAAGGGGGCACTCTTTACGTCTAGAAGAAAAAAGATTTCATCTCCAAATACGGAAAGGTTTCTTCACAGTTAGAGCTGTAAAAATGTGGAATAGATGCCCTCCAGATTTTGGCCAGCACGGTAGATTGCTTTAAAAAAGGCCTGGATTCTTTCCTTAATGTAAATAATATAACTGGGTACTAACATTTATAGGTAAAGTTGATCCAGGGAGAATCCAATTGCCTCTCGGGGATCAGGAAGGAATTTTTACCCCCGCTATAGCAAATTGGATCCATGCTCTGCTGGGGTTTTTGCCTTCCTTTGGATCAACTGTTGGTGAAGGATTGTAGATGGGATTGTATGGTTATATATAATCTTTCTATTTTTTTTTTTTTGGTTGAACTAGATGGACTTGTGTCTTTTTTCAACCTGATTAACTATGTAACTATGAAAGAAAGCCGCTGTGTTTTCAGGGGTTCGAAGACTCCACCAAATCCCCAAAACAAGTTGGTTTGCCTTCAATTGAATATTTAATAAAGTATCTCTTTGGACTTTGACCATCTGTGTGCTGCTCCTACTGTTTCTTGTATACAGAGCCTTGAAAAATTATTCATACCCCATGATATTTTCCACATTTTGTCATGTTACAACCAAAAACATAAATGTATTTTATTGGGATTTTATGTGATAGATCGACACAAAGTTGCACATAATTGTGAAGTGGATGGAAAATGATAAATGTTTTTTACAATTTTTTACAAATACATATGTGAAAAGTGTGGGGTGCATTTGTATTCAGCCCCCCTGAGCCAATACTTTGTAGAGCTGCCTTTTACTGCAATTACAGCTGCAGGTCTTTTTGGGGAAGTCTCTACCAGCTTTGCACATCTAGAGAGGACATTTTTGCCCATTCTTCTTTGGAAAATATCTCAAGCTATTTACGTTTAAGTTTTTGGTTGTAACATGGCAAAATGTGGAAAATTTCAAGGGGTATGAATATTTTTTTTTAAAGCACTGTAATTGGCCTTTCCCCAAGACTGGGGAGGATCCAGATTCAGTCCAAACTCTGGCCAAATCTAGTTCAGCAGAACCTGTGGGAAGCTGTCACATGATCACATCCCTGCCAGCCAAATCAGCTAAGGCTGGGTTATTCCAGCAGCTGCACTTATGCAAAAGGGAGGGGATGGTCAGTTCTATGTCTTTGACGTAAAATGGTTATATGGCCATATCAGATCAACAACATCATGAGCAAATCAATCGAAAAAAAGTCAATGAGTTGGCTTGCTTTCAATTGATTGTTTAATAAAACATCTCTTTGGACTTTGACCATTAGTTGAGTTCTCTTTCTGTTTCTTGTATAGTTGGCCTTTCCTCAAGATTAGGAATGAGCTGGTTTCAGTCCAAACTCTGTCTGCACCCAGTTTCTGTGGGAAGCTGTCACATGATCACATCCCAAGCCAATCAGCTGCAGCAGGGGCATTCCCAGCAGTTGCACTTACTCAAAGGGGAAAGGATGGTCAATTCAACGTCACTGACTGCCCAAATCCTCAAAACGAGTTAGCTTGCTTTTAACTGATTATTTAATAATAAAGCATATCTTTGGACTCTGACCATTGGTAGTGGAGTTCACTTACTGTTTTTAGTTGGCCTTTCCTCAAGACTAGGGATGAGCTGGTTTCAGTCCAAACTCTGTCTGCACCCAGTTCAGCAGAACCTGTGGGAAGCTGTTACCTGATTGCATTCCTGTAAACCCACTCAGCTGTGGCGGGGGCATTTCTCGCAGCTACATTGTCAGGACCAGGATATGAACCCCACATCCTCTGTTGCATCCAGCTGTAGCCACCAGAGAACAATCTTGCTTTGCCTATTGTTTCTGTTGAATCTTAAACTATTTGCTCCTCCCATTAACTTCTCGTTTTAAACCCTGCCTCTGCACCACCTGTATGTCAAATAATTGTGCTCTCTCCAGCCGATATCTTTCTCCTTGGTCTACCTGCAACTGTCCTGATCTCCGCTACCACTCATTACCGACCTTTGGTTTGTTTCTCAAATATGCTTCCACTTGATCCCAAACTGTAACCACTTGTTACTGACTTTTGGCTTGTTTACTGACTATATTTCTGCTTGATCCCTACCTGCTATATATGCAATTGGACACTGGTTTGCTCACCTCCTGGTGTGACAATCTTGAAGACTGTAACCTGGTACTAACACGCTGGAAACCCCATCTCCACCATCAGGAGCTCTGGTGAATACCGGTTAGTGCTTAGACCCCCACACCTCAGGTGAGCTGTGTCATCTGTTAGGGTGACCTGCTTGTGCACTTGGTTAGGGGGAGCCTTTCTACTGCTATAGCTACTGGTTTCCTAGCCTGGCCGTGACATATACTGTACATACGCAAAGGGGCAGGGATGTTGTGACATAACTGACCTAATACAGCCACAAGGCAATATTTGGTCAATGTCCTTGACCTAATATTGCCATATTAGGTAAGTGACATCACAAGCAACCTTTGTGACAGCCATGGGCATAGCATAAGGGGTTGCAGGAGTTGCAACCCCGCCCCTAGCTCCAGGGGGCCCCTGCAGCCTCCCTGTCATATTATCATTTCCTCCACAAAGTCCAGCTCCGATCTGCCCTACACAGGACTGAAATCACATTCCTTTACAACACAGCCAGTCAGCCATGATCTGCACAGGGTGTATCTGCCTACTGCAACTACACTGCCGCTCCAGCCGGGGAATTTCACAGGTCAGAACGGCAACCTAAAAGCAGGATACACCCTGTGAGGGCTGACAGACTGTGTGCAAAGGAATGTGATTTCAGCCCTGTGTAGTGGGGGGGGGGGGGGAGGCTGTATACAGTGCTGGGATGGAAATGGAAAGAGCTCTGCCAAGTGACCTGCCAGGGGTGATCCCTGTCCTCCGATTCTCCAGCGGTGGTCCCTGTCCTCTGATTCTCCTCTGTTGTAAGGAGGAACTCTGGAAATTCAAAACTCTTAATCTACTTTGAGAATCTAGGTGTGAGGTGGGTGTATCTGCACACACGGTGGAAGTGGTGGGCAGTAGCGGGTGGGGAGGGACCCAGGTCAACTTTTGCATCAGCGCCCACAAGCTTCAAGCTACGCCTCTGGGAACAGCTTACCATGGGTTCCGCCGAACTGGGTTGGAACCAAGTTCAGGCCGAATCCAGCTTCTCCATGTCTAAAACCACCACTCCTTTTGTTTGTAGGTGCTCTGGCATATATGGACAGCAGCCTCACCAAAGCAAGTCAGCTATACTAACGAGACAGTTGACTTCAACACTGGCTACCAACAATAGAAGATCTAGCTTATGTACTGAGAACATACTGCTGTCATTTTTATCCCCCTCCTCCTCCTGCCAAATACAAAACTTTTTCTTTTTAAAAGGCACTTCAGTTCACACACTTTCAGAATTCCGAACGACGTGTCTCTGATTGCTGCCATTATTATTAAATACAAGACCACAGGAGACGCTCGGCACTCATCGGGCCGGCGGTAGCGCTGTCTGACCCTTCCCAATATATATTTTCCCCTTTTGTGTCGATATTTTTATACCCTGACATGCATTCCCACAACATTTTATTGTAAGAAGCTTTTTAAAAGTTTTATTGAGATAATAAAAAATAATCACAGCAGTCTAAGTTTTGTTTTATACCTCCATTAGGATATTTTTCAGGTGATAAAAAGCAGAAGGGCTCGAATCATCTAAAGTGAATTTTAATGGGCCAATAAAGCAATGGGTTTTGGTTCTAATGCAAAATTAATAAGGTATTTTAGGGGTACGTTTTAAGATACAATTCTCAGCGAAATATATCACTCTGCTCCGTCTGGCTCATGTGATAAAATGATATTTAATGTCGCTATTGTGGCCCTATAATACAAGGCTAATTGCAGGGTGCCGATACCGGGGGATGCTTTCAGATAGTTGTAAAGTTGAAGACTATATAATAAATATAGAGCCGTTCACCTTGTTGTGTTTTTTTTTTTTTCCTGCAGACTTGTGATTTGTAGGGAAGTCTACCACCTAGAGTGAATTATATGGATCCTAAAAGTCCCCAGAGGATTCTGGGTAATACAGCTGGTACAATATTCTGGAAATAAAACAGTGAAAGCAACAGTCTGGCAGAGGGAAGCAAAACATATTGGAGCTGACTAGCCACAGAGTGTGTGACCGCACTGGTGAGAATAGACTATGAGCTCTGTATGGAGCAAAGAATAATGGTATTGTGTCCGTGTCAACATTAGAGTGTAAGCTCCTTTGGTGCAGAGACTGATGTAACTGACTCAGTGTTCTGTGTACAGCACTGTGGTATATGTCAGTGCTATATACACAGTAAATGTATACTATAAATAGTATTTGACTGTGGTGGGGCATTAGAGCGTAAGCTCCTCTGGTGCAGAGACTGATGTGTTTGACTCAGTGTTCTCTGTACAGCACCGTGGAATATGTCCGAACTATAGAAATGTATAATAATAATGTATGGGAAATTAGAGTGTGAGCTCCTCCGGTGCAGAGATTGATGTCTCTATACATCACTGTGTTCCGAGGTTTAGTCTCGTCTGTACAGCACTGCAGAATATATCAAAATTATATAGTATATGTATATTAGTGTAAGACATTAGAGCGTAAGCTTCTTTGGTGCAGAGACTGATGTCACTGGCACTAGACATGTGCGGTTAGTTTCGTTCCGAATTAATATTTTTCAGATGTATCCAAATTTCTGAATTACAATAGTACCACATTTAAACAAATCAGAAATAACGAAAAAGAAAATTGGAATGAAATTCGAATTCAAATAATTTTCAAATCGTTTTCAAATACTCTTCGAATTTGAATAGTTTTCGAATTTGAATAGTTTTCCAATTTCCAAAGAGAACAAATGAGAATAGAAAACAAAGGAATAAAACAGAAAAAAACAATAGGCTAGAAAATAATATAACAGAAATCAAAGGAATAGAATACAACAGAGTAAAACAGCTCTGTTCCTGTCACGTACATGGTGGTTGAGCTTGGCTTATGCAGGGGGTCACCTCTCTTGCGGCCCTGGTTCAAAAACCCCTGGTAGTGCAGACAGGGAGCTCAAGAGCACAGGGGGGCACGAGGGCTGGACTGGGTCACTTGCTGGTATGTGAGATGTCCACTAGAACTCGTGCAGGCTGAAGAGTGGTCGTACAATCCGGGTCGGCAACAGGCTGGCAATGCGGTACAAGTGGAGCAGGCAGACCGGTGGTCAGGTGCAAGCAGAGTCGGCAATGTGCGGGCAGCAAAGGTACAGGAGGATTAGGCTGAAGGGTAGTCGTTGACAGGCCGGGGGTCAGGGCAGGCAGAAAGCAACAAGTCCAAGTAAAGCCAGGGTCACAGGTGCAGGAAAGTCTCTCAAAGTAGTCACTGGGGTCACAGGAACGCTGTAGAACAGACAGCATCCGCTGCAAGGTGTTTCCAGTTTAAATAGGCTGTCTTAGGCGCCATTAGCGCACGGGAGCACAGTCGTCTGGAGCTGCCTTTTTCCTAACATTGCCCCCCCCCCCCAAGGGGCAGCCTTTGGATGCCCCAACGGGCTCTCTTGGTCAGGTGTCTTCTCCAGAAGGCTCTGATCAAATCCCTTGCGTGCAGATTCTCTTCAGGCTCCCAGGAGTTTTCCTAGGGTCCATAACCCTTCCATTTTACCAGGAATTGGGTGCTGCCTCCTCTTTTCCTACAATCGAGGATGGTCTCCACCTCGAATTCTTCCTCTCCGTCCACCAAGACCGGTTCTGGGGGTGCTGAGCTACGCCCCGGAAAGACATCCTGGACCACTGGCTTAAGCAGGTTAACGTGGAAGACCGGCTGGATATGCAAGGATGATGGCAAGTTTAACTCATAGGCCACTCTGTTGATTCTCTTCTTAATAGGGAATGGCCCTATGTATCTGGGTCCCAGCTTCTTTGAGGGACAGGAGAGTCTTAGGTTCCTTGTGGACAGCTAGACCTGTTGACCGACTTGTAAGTCCAGGTCGAGGTCGGTGGCCAAACTAAGTATGATTGAGGCAGACAGTTGCAACCGATGTAAGAGGAGGAGAAGTTCACTCCACCAGTGACCCAGTCAATTTAGGGATTGTGAGTCCGGAGCCAGGGGATGCCCAGGATTATTGGGAATAGAGGGGACGTGATAGCGTCCAATAGCAGAAATTCAGCATGTCCTCCTTTGGTCCTGGTAAGCACTGGGATAGTCTCCTGGGCAACGGTGCTCAAACTAATAGTTGACCCGTCGGTCAGTCGGATGACCATGGGGTGTTTCTTCAGCCGAAGGGGGATCTGGTGCTGCGCTGCAAAGGAGGTGTCCACGAAGCAGCTGCATGCACCAGAGTCAAAGATTGCCAGCACTGGAATAGTCCCGCCGGGCAGCTGCAAGGAGACAGAAAGCACAAGGTGAGCTTTATCATTAGGCAGATACAACAGTCCGTCAGGGTTACTGGTGGTGCAATTACCGGCCTTGGCAGGATAATTTCTCACTTGGTGCCCAGGACCTCCACAATACAGGTACAAGTTCTGTGACATGCGCCTCTGGCACTCTTCGGGGGTCAAAGATGGGTGGAAGAGCCCGATTTGCATAGGTTCTTGGGGGTCTGGTGGAGCGGAGGAGGAGGCAGCTGGACTGGGTGCTGGATAACTGGGAACCTGAGGCATCATCCAGGTCAGACGTGCGGGTCCAGCGGATCTCTCGGCCCTGCGTTCCCGCAGATGGCGATCTATCTGGATAGCCAGATTGATCAGGGCGTCAAGGGTGTTTGGGACCCCGACGCCAGCCAGCTCGTCCTTGAGCAGCTCCGAGAGTCCCAGCCGGAACTGGTAGCTGAGATCCGTGTCATTCCAGGCGGTATCTGCACTCCATCGCCGGAATTCAGATACATAGTCCTCCACTGGGCGGTGGCCTTGCTGAAGAGCATGGAGGGCTGCCTCTGCTGAGGCTGCCTGGTGAGGGTCTTCCTATAGTTGGGCCATTGCCCGGAAGAATCGGCCCAGACTGGTTTCTGGGGCTTTCTGCTCCAGGAGGCGGTGCGCCCAGGCTTGGGGTTCCTCAAGGAGGAGGGATATCACAAATCCCACTTTCGTGGCCTCCAGTGAAAAGGTTGGAGATCAAAGTATAATTCGCAGGAATTTCGGAAAGCCCGGAACTTTCTGCGGTCTCCTGCAAACTGTTCAGGCATGGGCACCCTGGGCTCACTTGGCAGCGCCACGACGGTGCGGGAAGCCAATTGGCCAGGACTGGCTGGTGCTGGCTGGGAGAGCTCCTGCACTCTTCCTTCCAGGTGGTTGTAGCGTTCCTGCAGGTTCTTTACAACTTGGGTAAGTCCCGCAAGGTGTGCACACAGCTCGTCCATGGGAGAGGTCCCCTGCGCAGACTCAGACATGGCTGTCTGTTACTGTCATGTACCTGGTGGTTGAGTCTGGCTTATGCAGGGGGTCACCTCTCTTGCGGCCCTGGTTCAAGAACCCCTGGTAGTGTAGACAGGGAGCCCAAGAGCACAGGGGGGCACGAGGGCTGGACTGGGTCACTTGCTGGTATGTGAGATGTCCACTAGAGCTCATGCAGGCTGAAGAGTGGTCGTACAATCCGGGTCAGCAACAGGCTGGCAATGCGGTACAAGTGGAGCAGTCGGCGGGTTGTCAGGTGCAAGTAGGGTCGGCAACGTGCGGGCAGCAAAGGTACAGGAGGATCAGGCAGAAGGGTAGTCGTAGACAGGCCGGGGGTCAGGGCAGGCAGAAAGCAACAAGTCCAAGTAAAGCCGGGGTCACAGGTGCAAGAAAGTCTCTCAAAGTAGTCACTGGGGTCACGGGAATGCTATAGAACGGACAGCATCCGCTGCAAGCTGTTTCCAGTTTAAATAGGCTGTCGTTGGCGCCATTAGCGTGCGCGGGCGTCCGTAGCAGCTGTTTCCCTAACAGTTCCACTCCACCACATTATATTCTTTAATTTTCTGTTATATTCCCCTCTATTGTATTCTATCTTTTTCCATTCTATTCCTCCACTTTCCACTCCACCCCATTCTCCTTGGAAATTGGAAAACTATTCGAAAACAATTGGAATTCGAAAACTATTCGAAAGTAATTCCAAAAATTTTCTAATCTATTTGAAAACAAATAAACTAAACAAATTCCCGAAAATGAATTAAAGGAATGAAACAAATCTAGCTACAGGAACTTATGTAAATAACGAACCGAAACCAAATGAAACTAAACAATTTTTTTTCGCTCTGCACATGTCTAACTGGCACTGTGTTCTCTATAAAGCCCTAGGAATATGTCAGAGCTATATAAATGTAAAATAATAGTGTGCAACTGTAGTGGGCTATTAGAGTGTAAGCTCCTCAGGTGCAGAGACTGATTGGACTGTCTCAGTGTTCTCTCGGCACTGTGGTATTTGTCAGAGCTGTATAAATGTAAAATAGGAGCTATATACAGTACATGTGGCTGCGGTGGGGATATTAGAGTGCTAGCTCCTCTGGCGCAAAGACCAATGTCTTTGCACAGCACTGTGTTCTGAGTTTTAGTATTGTTAGTACAACAATGCGGAATATATCAGTGTTATATATATGTATATTAGTATGAGACATTAGAGTATAAGCTTCTTTGGTGCAGAATCTGATGTGACTGGATCAGTGTTCTCTGTACAACACCATGGTTTATATCAGAGCCATATAAATGTGTAGTAATTATGTATGACTGTGGTAGGGACATTAGAGTGTAAGCTCCTCTGGTACAAAGACTGGTTTGAAGTGCTCTCTGTACAGCACTGTGGAATATGTGAGAGCTATAGAAATGTATAATAATAATAATAGTATGTGACTGTGGGGGAACATTAGAGTGTAAGCTCCTCGGGCACAGAGACTGATGTGTTCTCTGTAAAGCACTATGGTATACACTCACAGGCCACTTTATTAGGTACAGCTGTTCAATTGATTGGTAACACAAATTGCTAATCAGCCAATCACATGGCAGCAACTCAATGCATTTAGGCATCTTAGGGTCCGTTCACACCAGCGGAACGTTCAGGTCCGCCTGTCAGTTTTTTAGGTGGACCTGAACGGACGCTCCATTGTCCTCTATGGAGCGACGGATATCAGCGGTGACACTCCGATCCGCTAAACACAGACAGAAGGAAACCCTATTTTCCATCCGTCTGGCGGATCAGATGATCACGGACAGACGGTCCGTATTCATCTGATCCTCCATAGAGGAGAGCGGAGCTCTGACAGGTCAGTTTCTGCAGGGAGTGCAGAGACGGACCTGTCATCCGCCGGCTCAGCGGAGATCAAAGGATGGATGTGGTGAAGACGATGTACTGAAGTTCAAACTGAGCATCAGAATTGGGAAGAAAAGGGATTTAAGTGACTTTGAACGTGGCATGGTTGTTGGTGCCAGATGGGCTGGTCTGAGTATTTCAAAAACTGCTGATCTCCTGGGATTTTCACACACAACCATCTCTCAGGTTTACAGAGAATGGTCCGGAAAAGAGAAAATATCCAGTGAGCGGCAGTTGTGTGGAGGAAAATGCCTTGTTGATGTCAGAGGTCAGAGGAGAATGGGCAGACTGGTTTCAGATGATAGAAAGGTAACAGTCAGGCTGGGTTCACACTTATGGGAATTGGATGTGGCTTACACTGCATCCAATTCGCAGTACATTTGAAAAAACATTGTTTTCAATGTGTCCGGTTCACATGGGTATGGTGCATTCGCAATCCGCATTGCAGGGCCAACGTGTGCGTTTTCTGTGCAATGCAGTGCAAATTCCCAGCCCATTTTGTTCAATGGGAACGCATCTGACACAGAGATGTGTTCCACGTTGAACAGGGATCTTTTGCTCGCAGCACCTCCCCCTCCATCCCCGGGCAGTTGCTGCACTGTGAGAATAAACAGAAGTGGCCGAATGCTATGGTGTGAATCCAGCCTAACTCCAAAACCACTCATTACACCCAAGGTATGCAGAATACCATCTCTGAACGCACAGCACATGGAACCTTGCAGCTGATGGGCTACAGCAGCAGAAGACCACACCGGGTGCCACTCCTGTCAGAGACTGATATGAAAGGTTCAGTGTCCTCTGTTGTCACTATATAAAATAAAAATGTTTGTGATTATCGCTTGTTCATGGATGACCCTTCTGTACAGAGTGACCGCAGTGCCGGGAGATAAGTACTTCCTCTCCACAATAATCAGTTTATTCTTGTATAATTAAGGTGGGCATCATTCTGAAATGCTGAGACACAGTCAGAGGTCAAGGACGACTCGCTGGCTTGTTTCATAAACACTCTTTAATCAAAGATTCACCTACAAGCTACAAATTATACACTTAAAATATATCTAGAGCCAAAGCTTCTTTTTCAATTTAGATAAAGAAAAAAAAAATAGTTTAAACCTTGTCGGTTCTTTTTTTTTCTGTCTGCTCCAAGAGCAAAAATAGAATTTATTTGGCAGCTTTGAGTGACTCCAACTTACAGTTTGCTCTTTTCCTTCTCATTTCTTTTTATATCACATTGGAAATAACACACAGTCTACCAGAATCAAATTTAATTTGCATGAGTGTGTGTGCACCCCCATTATCATCTGAACATCTGTAGCAGCTGGAAAAATGTATACAGCTGCCATAAGTGCCAGCACAAGGTCATCTAGAGCCCAGGGCCAACATGCCAAATTCTGCCACCCCCCCCCCCCCAAGATGTATATAACAAAAATAAATCCCCCCTGACAGAAAAATTGAGCACTGATCAGCATGCTTACCCCCCTGAGCATAAACCCCCCCTTCCTCCCAGTACAAATCCCCTCCTACTGAAATCCCCATCTTGGCACAACCCCCCCCCCAAAAAAAAAAACAAAGCCTCCCCCCTCCTATCACAAGTCCTCTACCAACGCTGTATCTTGGCCTAGGCCAACAAGGCCCAGGCCTAGGGCGGCACTTTGCAGGAGGGCAGCACGAAAAGAGTCCCCGCCGGCTTGCACTTTTAGTGCTGCCAGTATAATAATACAGGCAGGGCCACCATCAGAGGGGGGGCAGCCCATACATATGTGGGGGTCCGGGCGTCCCGAAGGGCCCAGGCGGCAGACCCCAACCAATGAGTTGTTGTGCGGGCAGCCAGCGTTCCGCAACTGTGGGGGGGGTGGCACGAGTTTAGTCAGGTCTAGGGCAGCACAAAACCTAAATACACCGCTGTCCTCTACCCCACATATTTTATCTACAAGAATGAAACCCCCCACCACTTCTAGCACAAATCCCCCCAAATTTCCCCTCATAGCAGAAATACATGAGAAAGGATATTGGGTGCCAGTCACTTTTGTTTTTTTAACGTTTTATTGCAGCACTGTTATGGTGGTGAGGGTTTGGGGTCCCGGATAGCAGATCACTGACAGACTCTCTAGATCCAGATCAATGTGCAGCTTCACAGTGTCAGAACCTTTAAGCCTACCCGGCAACTCTGTAAACACATTCCCAAATCCCAGTGCGTCCTCCAAGTGAGTCACCAGGCCTTTATGAGAGACCAGCCTTCTTCCTGGCTCTCTCCAGCAAGGTGCCTACGTTGGGTCTCGTCCTTGGTACAGTTTCCTCCAGACCAGGCAGGGTGGCTTCAGGACCCACTCAGTACATGTTAGGCCCCAAAACAGGCTATTGAGCCTTACAGCAGAGCCCTTATGCAGAAGCACCTCTGTAGGCCTCAGCTCAGGAGCAAGCACATGGCCTGTCCCAAATATTTATATCCTCCGCCAGCATGCACCATTGGCCCAAACCTCCTACTGGATTGGCTGCTGGAAATATAAATATCCATAACTAGTTTTGTTTGCAGAATCTTATACAATGACCAGTGATGCTAGTGACATCTACTGGCCACAGTGAGAAATCACAAGCCAGCTTCAGCTTTGGGAAAACCAGGTGAAATACTATACAATCAGTCTGCAAACTACAGGTCTGCCAGAAACTGAATTTGCATAGTAGCCCTTGTTTAGGACAAGGGGGCTCTATATATATATATATATATATATATATATATATATATATATATATATATATACACTCACTGGCCACATGATTAGGTGCACCTTGCTAGTACCGTGTTGGACCCCTTTTGCCTTTAGAACGTAATTCTTTGTGGCATAGATTCAACAAGGTGTTGGAAACATTCTTCAGAGATTTTGCTCCATAGTGCAATGATAGCATCACACAGTTGCTGCAGATTTGTCAGCTGCACATCCATGATGCCAATCTCCCGTTCCTCCGCATCTCAAAGGTGCTCTATTGAATTGAGATCTGGTGACTGTGGAGGCCATTGGAGTAAAGAGACCTCATTGTCCAGTGGTGAGATGATTGGAGCTCTGTGCCATGGTGCATTATCCTGCTGGAAGGAGCCATCAGAAGATGGGGACACTGCAGTCATAAAGGGATGGACATGGTCAGCAGCAATACTCAGGTAGGCAGTGGTGTTTAAACGATGCTCAGTTGGTACTAAGGGGCCCAAAGTATGCCAAGAAAACATCCCCCTCACCATTACACCACCACCACCAGCCTGACCCGGTGATACAAGGCAGGATGGATCCATGCTTTCATGTTGTGTACGCCAAATTCTGACCCCACCATCTGAATGTCACAGCTGAAATCGAGACTCATTGGACCAGGCAATGGTGATCCTGTGCCAATTGTAGCCTCAGTTTCCTGTTCTTAGCTGACAGGAGTGGCACCCTATGTGGTCTTCTGCTGCTGTAGCCCCCCTGCTTCAAGGCTCGATGTGTTGTGCATTCAGAGATGGTATTCTGCATACCTTGGGTGTAACGAGTGGTTATTTGAATTACTGTTGTCTTTCTATCATCTGGAACCAGTCTGCCCATTCCCCTCTGACATCAACAAGGCATTTTCCTCCACACAACTGCCGGTCACTGGATATTTTCTCTTTTTTGGACCATTCTCTGTAAACCCGAGAGATGGTTGTGTGTGAAAATCCCAGTAGATCAGCAGTTTTTGAAATACTCAGACCAGCCCATCTGCCACCAACAACTATGCCACGTTCAAAGTCACTTAAATCCCCTTTCTTCCCCATTATGATGTTCGGTTTGAACTTCAGTAAGTCATCTTCACCACGTCTAGATGCCTAAATTGCTGCCATGTGATTGGCTGATTAGCAATTTGTGTTACCAAACAATTGAACAGGTGAGGTGTACCTAATAAAGTGGCTGGTGAGTGTATATATATCTATATCAGTGGTGGCTGGTGCTCACTTTTGGGGGCAGGCGACACGACCAACACTTCCCCCCTGCGCAGGAGACAGGCGGGGGGTCATCCACCACTGACACCCCCCCCCCCTCCGCCAGAGCACAAAGTAGACATTCTCCTTCCAGCTGAATACAAACAGGAAATTTGTCCTGAGACATGATTGGTCAGGGAGTTAGGACTCCCTGGCCAATTGGTGCTTCCTGATTGGCTGGGAGGAGAATGAGGAAGAATAGCTAATATTCATTTGCTAGTGTCACACAACTGGGTGTGATCCAGGCGCAGTGCTCTGCGCCCTGAGTCCACTCTGTTTTAAAGCCTATTGGAGCCTCTGGTTCTAATCACGTGCTTCAAAAAGAAACATCCCCGCCATTGGAGTCCATGCGTCCCTGCATGTAGATCAGGGTGCCCCTGCACCCCTTATGGAGCGGCCACCACTGATATGTATATACTGTATATATTATACCTATAAGGTGTTTAAAGCCCAAGGGGTAGACTGGTGGTAAAGCAAGAGCTGGAGCAGATATAAGGCATTTGGTGTCTTTCTCCTAGAAGCCTTATGGGACTCATATGTCCTATGTAGACAGTTTCTGAATGGGAGGGTCTGGTTCATTATAATCACCTAGTGCAGACTCAGTGTTCTGATGAATGAAGCTGCTGGGTCTGCATCCCTTTAGAAGTGTTTAACCTTTGGGAAGTATCTTGTCAAAATTGAAATTCCTATTGCATGGGGGGCCTAAAATCGGACTTGTATCTTAGTGCAGGGAAAATCAGTTAGCCAATCTCACAGGGAGAAAATGGCATTTCTGGGGACTTTCTGTACAATCCTATGAGTTTTCATAATCAATTGAATTTAATAGAAAATTACAGCGGCTGCAGATTGAAAAGGAAAAGTCATTTTTAATATCATTAAATTACAATGACTTATGTGGCAATTGTATATGATATGTCATTTTTTTTTACTTGCTTTTTTTTTTTATTCAAAAAAGGTGGAGTTTAAAATGATAGCATTCATATATATCTGGAACAAAACTGTAAAAAGACTAGAGTTTACCTCTATTAATGTGCTCCTCAAATTGCTGCCAGAGCCGGAGGTATAAAAACAAACTGTTGGCCAGCGCCTGACGTCTTTAATATTAGATGAACAATAAAATCTATAATGATGAGAAATACATATTTATCACGGCCGATCTTGCTGTTCTGGGATTCGGGATGTGAACGAAGTTCATGATGATCCATCCAGTGGACCCGGACCCCTCCACCCCGTCACAGGCAGCCAGTTTTACTGTCTGACCTATTGATTGCGCTTTATCAGAGAAATTGATCTCCTCCATCTTGGAAGTGGTTGCAGGTGATTATCCCTGGCGGAGCAGCTTTGACGGGCCCGCAGCCCTAATGAGTATATCTCTAGATGTTAAGGAGCGCCACGGCCATACCAATGAGCTGCTAATCAAGAGGAACACTTATTAGGCTGGTGACAAACAAAATGCAATAGCGTGTCCTCCATAATGAACCCGCTGAACATCACAAACAGCAGTTGCGTGACCTGTGTAAGCCTGGACGCCGATGGCGGTCCCAAGGTGAGGATTACAGGACCGGTAACTTCAAAACTCTATTTTTATTGTCTGCTTGACTCAAGTTAAGCTGTTAACGTAGATGTAAACCCTTAACTGAATGACACACACTGGCTCCTCCTCTTCTCGAGTGCCCCATTGGAGAGCTGCTCTCCCTTGGGGCACTCATGCGGGCGCGCTCTTGAGTCCTGCTGCTGAGTCCATTGACACAGACAGCAGGACTTGGCCCCGCCCCGGCTCCCGCATCATTGGATTTGATTGACAGCAGCGGGAGCCAATGGTGTGTTGTTAGTACAGGACATTAGGGGAAATCCCCCCCGTGGAGACACAGACTGCAGTAAAATCCTGATGCAGGCTCTAAGACTTTACCTGAACCACACAATGCAAAGTGTTTGCTGGAGTTTTCTGTTTAACCACTTGCCTACTGGGCACTTTCACCCCCTTCCTGCCCAGGCCAATTTTCAGCTTTCAGCGCTGTCTCACTTCCAATGGCAATTGCGTGGTCATGCAACACTGTACCCATATGACATTTTTACCATTTATTTCACATAAATACAGCTTTCTATTGGTGGTTTTTAATCACCAATGGGTTTTTATTTTTAGCTAAATAAAGGAATAAAAACCAAAAATTTTGAAAAAAAAAACCAAAACTTTTTCATAGTTTGTTATAAAATTTTGCAAACCAGTACTTTTTCTCCTTCACTGATGTGTGTTTATAGGCACTGATAGGCTGCACTGATGGGCACTGATAGGCTGCATTGATGGGCACTGATGAGGCTGCATGATGGGTGCCTCTGATGGGCACTGATAGGCAGCACTGATAGATGGCACTGATGGGTACTGACAGGCAGCACTGATAGGCACCACTGATGGACAATGGTAGGGGGCACTGGTATGCAGCACTGATAGATGACACTGAGGAGAAGGCACTGATTGGCAGCACTGATGGGCACTGATTGACGGCACTGGTGGGCACTGATTGGCAGCACTGTTGGGACTGCACTGATATTTGTGTAGAGGTCCCTTTTAGAGAAGCCAGTTATCGCCTCTCTTCTCCTCTCCTGATGCTGTCAACAAGTGTGCTGATAACCGGCTTCTGTTGACATCCGTAATGAGCTGTGATTGGATACAGCTGATCGCATCGTAAAGAACCGCTGATTGGCTCTTTACCTCAATATGTGTTCAGCGATCACAGAGTGCACCACCTGCGCCCTGCAGCGGGCGCGATCACGGGACGCCACCATATGACAGCATCCCAGAACTAGACGACCCTGCTGTAGCCATCATTCCGCTATACTGCGGTGGGAAAGTGGTTAAGATGATCTAAGCCAATCTGTCTCACTGTATATCAGTTTCTCAACGTAAGTAACTAAATGCAACTTCATAAAATATTTTAAACTCGGCAGACACATTTCTGTAAATACCTAAGCAGCAAATACATCGCTTAGGAGAATTATCTTCCCACATTTCAGGTGTTTATTGCGTTCGTTCTGCGATCTCCTAATAACCGCCGTGCGCTTAATTCGCCCATTTTCTAGTCAAAATGTTGACAGTAAACAAGCAATCTGGTTCTGTGCAAAAAATCCCTAAATGATGACTACTTTACATGTAAATTATCCTGAAGAATAAAATTTTATTTCCAGTGCGTATAAATTCAGAGAGAGGAAGCTGCACGTCTTCTACATTGGCGGAACGAGCAAGCTTAGAGGTTTCTTCCTGAAGATCGATGCAGAGAGATGGGAAGAGCCGCACCATCTCCCACTATACCTGCATGGAGGACTCCTCTCCTTCTGTGGATCCTGTATATACCTGTCTTGCTTTAAAGACTGTTCCTGATAATATGCGGTCACCTAGTCTCCTGAATCATGTCTGAACTCTGTATGTGGGCGGGGTTTAAGGCGCTCTAGTGGGAACACTGCGGAACTGCGCTTGCTAATGCCTGAATCACAGCTGTCATGTAACAGTCAGCATAAGGCCCCTATCACACTTGGGTGACGCGATTTTGCTGTTTTTTTTTTCGCGATTTTACCGCGATTTCAGATCAGTACGACTTTAGTCCGACTTTGTTGCAACTTTGGCACAATGAAAACATATTACAAATTCGTACAGAACTAGTTCAGAAATCACATCTATATTATTCAGTTGCGATTTGCATGCAACTTTGAGGGTTTAACATTGAAGTCTAGGGACCTCAAGTTGCATCAAAGTTGGGCCAAAGTAATGCAGGGACTACTTTGAAGTCGTACCTATATGAACGGTACTCATTGGAAATCATGGGGAACGACTTGTCGTGCGACTTTGCAGTCCCAAGTCGCAGGACAAGTCACATAAGTGTGAAAGGGGCCTTAAGGTGCTACTTCAACTCAGAAGCGGGCAGCATTGTATACAGTAGTCAACTCTTTGTAATCCATGGCCATACTTCCCACTATGATAACACTGAGCACTTCAGCACTGCAGAGCGAAAAAGTGTGTTTAGTTTAGTTTTGATTCGCTATTTACATAAATTAATTTAGTTCGATTTGTTTCATTAGTTTGATTTATTTTTGGAATTAGTTTTGTTTATTTGCTTTCAAATCGATTCGAGAAGTTTTCGAATCAATTTCGAATAGTTTTCGAATTAGAAATGTTTTCAAATTCAAATCGTTTTCAAATTTGAACAGTTTTCAAATTCAAATGGTTTTCCAACTATTGAGGAATGTGGTGGAATAGAATGGAAAAAGATAGAATACAATAGAGGGGAATATAACAGAAAATGAAAGAATAGAATGTGGTGGAGTGGAACAGAGATGTTTTACTCTGTTGTATTCTATTCTTTTTTTTTCTTTTATATTCTTTTCTAGCCTATTGTTTTTTTCTGGTCTATTCATTTGTTTTCTATTCTATTTTGCTCTCTTTGGAAATTGGAAAACTATTCAAATTCAAGGACTTTTTCGAATTTGAAAACTATTTGAATTTAAAAACTTTTTGAATTTAAATTTGAAAATTATTTGAATTCGAAAAGTATTTGAAAACGATTCGAAAATGATTCAAATTCGGATTTCGTCCAAATGTTTTCTCTCGTTATTTCAGATTTGTTTAAATTCGGAATTATTGTAATTCAGAAATTCGGATACATCCGAATTTCCGAAAAATGAAAATTCATCCAAATTTTAATTCAGAACGAAATAAACCGCACATGTCTAGTTTCTGAGCGGTGCCACGGAGCATGCACTGGTCTCCAACAACTCAGCAATTTGTCACCTCACTGCCAGAGACTGTTCTCAATGTTGCTACTGGACACAGGAAGCACACTTTCTCCATTCTCGGTGCTTGTTTCATTTTAACCGGAGCCCCACTACAGCTCTCTCTTTCCTGTGACTCTGGGCTGGGTCCCTAGGTACTCTATGCTGCAGGAATAGTCCTAGAAAGTGGCGGACTGGGCCGCTAGTGAGGGCCAAGCTCATAACTAGAGTTGAGCGAACACCTGGACGTTCGGGTTCGGAGGGTCCGAACGAACTTTGGGAAAAAGTCTGGGTTCGGCACCGAACATTGCCTGAACTTTATCCCGGACCCCGAACCCCATTGAAGTCAATGGGGACCCGAACTTTTAGGCACAAAAATGGCTGTAACAATGTCCTGGCAAGTGCTAGAGGGCTGCAAAAGGAAGTAAAATGGGGGTAAGAGTAGGGCAAGTGCCCTACAAAAAAATGGGGATAGGGAAAATAAATTAAAATCAAATTTAAAAAAAATGGGAAGGGGGGGTTGGATGTGGACTAGGAGCCTAGAGGTTGACTAGGCAGTGACCGTGGCAGTGTAGGTGGAAGTGGCGGTGGTCGAGGAGGAGGAGGAGGTAGCCAATACTGTTTTTTTTTTTGTTTGTTTGTTTATAATTGGGGTAGCCCCCAAAATATTGAGGCCTATTCAAAAAAACAAGTATACAAATGGCATACCCCAGATGAAGGCTATTGGAGCCGAAACGCGTCGGGTTTCCATACCCCCCCTGTCACGATTCTTTTACTTTGAGAGCTCTCTTGAATTTTATACTGTGTGAGTATGATTCAGTTTTTTTGCAATAAATAAGATTCTTTACAGTATTACACTATTGCGGTTCTTTCTCCATTTATTGCAATACACCACCTACCAAAATCCTGGGAATGACCGGTTGGAGAAGTTGGAGATTACTATCCGTGATGCGATTCTGATCCCTGCCCCTTCCTGGTCTCGACCCTTGATATATGTTGATGACACCTGGATGGTTCTGGACCACCTTCCTTTTGGAGATTTGCGACCTATAAGTTCCACACCAGGACCCCGGATGATATCTGAGCACATATCTACTGATCCATTGTGATATCTGCGCAAGATCTATGGGATTCTGGTAAGCATACACCCATTTCTATATATTGGATTTATCAGAATTCCCCTGCGTTTTGCTTGAACACTCTGATGCTGCTAAGTTTGCCTTGATTTATTTTGAACACAAGAAGATTGAGATTCATCCCTCTGCCTCCCGAGTTGGGACTATTGTTGTTCATTATATACACACCATCTTTTTATGATCATTTTATCTTAATATTTGGGCGCTGCAATTTTTCTCTCTTTTTATACAAATGGCTGTGTGAGTCCGGTCTAAATGTTTATTCTGCACAAGGTACAGACAAGTCTTGTGGGATCCATGCCTGATTCATTTTAATAAACATAGCTTGTCCAGGTCCACGTTGGCTGTGGACAGGCGGCTGCGCTTGTCTGTGATAATGCCCCCCTGCCGTGCTAAACACACGTTCAGACAATACACTGGCTGCAGGGCAGGCCAGCACCTCCAAGGCATAAAGGGCAAGCTCAGGCCATGTGGCCAATTTGGAGTCCCAGAAGTTGAATGGGGCAGACCCATCAGTCAGTACGTGTAGGCGTGTGCCCACATACTCTTGCACCATGTTGCTGAAATGCTGCCTCCTGCTAAGACGTTGTCTATCGGCTGGTGGTGCTGTTTGTTGTGGTGGGCTGCTGACAAAGCTTTGCCACATTTTGGCCATGCTAACCCTGTCTTCTGAGGTGCTGGCGGTGGCACAGCTGCGTTGGTGGCCTCTTCCTCCTCCTCTGCCTTTGCTTTTTGCTTCCACTGAACCCCCGGTGTCATTTGGGAATGCCCTCAGCAGCGCCTCTACCAGTGTGCGCTTGTAGTCACGCATCTTCCTCTCACGCTCCAGTGAGGGAATTAAGGATGGCACGTTGTCCTTGTAACAGGGATCCAGCAGGGTGGCCACCCAGTAATCAGAAGAAGTTACAATGTGGGCAACTCGGCTGTCGTTGCGCAGGCACTGCAACATGTAGTCGGCCATGTGTGCCAGTCTGCCCAGAGGAAAGGCCAAGCTGTCCTCTGTGGGAGGTATATCATCTGTGTCCTCTGTATCCCCCCCAGCCACGCTCCAGTGATGCCCACGAGCTGTGTTGGGTGCCACCCTGCTGCGATTCCTCCTCCTCCTCATCTTCCTCGTCCTCATCGTCCTCCAGAACTGTGCCCTGGCTTAAATATTTTTGACTGGCCTATGCTGGTGCAGGAACCCACCCTCCGAGCCACTTGCGAATGACTGGCCTGATAACCGTGGTAATGACCCCTCCTCCTCCTCCTCATCCTCCTGTGCCACATCCTCTTCCATCATGGCCCGAAGTGTTTTTTCAAGGAGACATAGAAGTGGTATAGTAACGCTGAGAACAGCATCATCGGCACTGGCCATGTTGGTGGAGTACTCAAAACACCGCAATACGCTACACAGGTCTCGCATGGAGGCCCACTCGTTGGTGGTGAAGTGTTGCTGTTTCTGCTTACTGGTCCATGTATCAGTGGTTATGTGGACCTTGCCACAGATGGCGTTGCGCAGTGCACACTTGATCTTGTCCCCGACTTGTTTGTGCAGGGAAGGGATGGCTCGCCTGGAAAAGTATTGGCGGCTGGGAACCACGTACTGTGGGACAGCCACCGCCATCAGGTTTTTGAAACTGTCCGTGTCCACCAGACGGAATGACAGCATTTCAAAGGCCAGGAATTTTGAAATGCTGGCATTCAGGGCCAGGGATCGCAAGTGGGTAGGGGGGTACTTCCTCTTTCTCTCCAGTGTTTGGGAGATGGACAGCTGTAAGCTTCCCTGGGACCATGTGGAAATGCTTGGGGACGGTGGCGGACATGGTGGCGTCGCTGTCATATTGTCTGTTTGCCGGTTGGCAGGTGACACTGTCACTGTAGAGGTGGAGGAAGAGGCCGAGGCAGCAGCAGAAGAGGAAGCAGGAGGAGGCCGAAACCTTTCTTGGATTTTGAGGTAATTATTCCAATGCAGCTTGTGCCTTGAATTTAGGTGCCTGGTCATGGGGGTTGTGCTCAGGTGGAGATCATTTATGCCCCGGCTCAGGCTATTATTGCACAGCTTGCAAACCACTCGTGTCTTGTCGTCAGCACATTGTCTGAAGAACTGCCACACGGGGGAATGCCTTTGAGCTGCCTTTGGTGTGCTAGGTCCCTGGGTGCGTTGGGTAGTAGCAGGCCTACTGTCTAGGGGACGCTCGCTCCGCTTTTGCAACCTGCTTCCTC
>BLSH010341917.1:528496-547652 GCA_018402905.1 Glandirana rugosa | reverse complement strand
TCTGGTATATGGCTGTATTTCATGCATCTGGTATGTGGCTGTATTTCATGCATCTGGTATATGGCTGTATTTCATGCATCTGGTATATGGCTGTATTTCATGCATCTGGTATATGGCTGCACTGGTAAATATTTTAGTACACCATTTGGATCAGAATTTTTTTTTCTTGTTTTCTTCCTCTAAAACCTAGGTGCGTCTTATGGTCAGGTGCGTCTTATGGTGCGAAAAATACGGTAATTACTATCTAGTTAACCCATGGGTGGAGAGTCTGGCAGGATGGACTGAAAACATGGGAAGCAGTAAGTAGTCTATTTCCATGGACAATGATATTTTTTTTAATATAGATATGATCAAAGGTCTTTGGGTGGCAGATAGTAATGTATAAGATGTATGTGTGTTGAGTTTTTTGTATTGTGATATGAACTGTTCTATGAAGAGATTAAATGCATACTGTTCTCTCTGTAGTGAATATAAGGTTACAGATGGGTAATGATAAGTGTAGCTGATTTATGTGAGTTAAACATTGGAAGAAGTTAAGTGATGAAACTGAAGAAGAAAGTTCTGTAAAGTTGTGAATGAGAAAAGTGAGAAATACAGAAGGGGAGAAATACAGAAGTACTGAAACTGATAAAATGGCATATGAGAAAGATAGAAGCTTTTGTCAGAAAGTCTTTGTAAGTTTAAGTGAGAGAGAAGGGAAATATTAAAGAGAGTTAAAAGAAAGTGATAAAATGATATGCATGTGTTGTATACAAATGGGAAAAATGTAAGTGATTTTAGAGAGATAATTGTGTATGTGTGTGAATGCTGGAACCTCTAGTTCCGCATCATGCGTGCTACCCCCTCCCAAAGAATGTGCTGGATGAGGCATAACAGAATGTGCACACTTCCAGCCCTCCCTTCCTCATTCCATAGCCACTTCCGGACCGCACACCGTTGTTTGACGGCGGCAGTTTGAAGTGGAATACTGTTGTTATGGTAACAGATAGCTACCATACCCTAGTATATTTTTTTTCTGCAGACGATTCTGCGTCTGATAAAAGTGGTCTTAGCGGCGGATTCGCCGTGAGATCACTTTTATCAGCGGTGGGAGAGGTGGCCCCCCCTCCCGCAGCTTTCCGGTCATCTCCGCCGCTTACCCGACCCGCGGCGGACATGATCGAAACCGCCCCCCCCCCCAGTGTCCGTGAGCCGAGTGAGCGGCTGAAGCCGCTTACTCGGCTCCATAACATGGCTGGGTGGAAGCGAAGTCACAAGTCATTTCCGCCCAATGGTCTTAAAAGGGACATTTTTTTTTTGAGATGTCATTTTTCTCAAAATTTTTTTTCTTTTTTTTGTTGAATTTAAGTGTAAATAGGAGATTTGGGAGGTCCTGGCATGCTTTTTTCTATTACAAGGAATGTTTACATTTCTTGTAATAGGAATAAAAGTGATCAAATTTTTTTTTTAAAATTAGAGAGTAAAAATAAAAAATAAAAAGTAAAATTAATTATTAAGAAAATTTTTTTTAAAACGCACCATCCTTGCGAGCTTGTGCGCAGAAGCGAACGCATACATAAGTCCCGCCCACATATGAAAACGGTGTGCAAACCACACATGTGAGGTATCGCCGCAATCGTTAGAGCGAGAGCAACAATATTAGCACTAGAGCTCCTCTGTAACTCAAAAATGCTAACCTGTAGAATTTTTTAAACGTCGCCAATGGAGATTTTTATGTTGCAAAGTTTGTCGCCATTCTGCGAACGGACGCAATTTTGAAGCATGACATGTTGGGTATCATTTTACTCGGCATAACATTATCTTTCACAATATGGAAAAAAATTGGCCTAACTGTACTGTTGTCTTATTTTTTAACTCAAAAAACTAAAATGTTTTTTAAAAATCACGCTTGTAAGACCACTGCGCAAATACGGTGTGACATAAAGTTTTGCAATGGCCGCCATTTTATTCTCTAGCGTGTTAGAAAAAAATATATAATGTTTGGGGGTTCTTAGTAATTTTATAGCAAATAAAACTGATTTTAACTAGTAACCACCGAACCCAAAAAACAGGCTCGGTCTTGAAGTGGATAGAGATAAACTGTAAGATATTCTGCATGAGGACTAGGTCTGTGAAATGTAGAGAAATTTTTAAATACTCGTGTAGAAATAGAATTTTAGTTGAAATGATTAGTTTTGCTATGTAATTCTAGCATGATTTGAAACAAAGGAAAGATGGCCGATTGCAGCCAATGCCCTGTAAATTCCTAAAAAAAAATATAGCCATGAATATTATAATTATTTAAATGTTTAGTTCTCCATTCCAGCCTATTGGGTGTGAAAAGGGAAAAGGCTCCACCCACTGACAAAAACCAAGTTGCACTGTTTAATGAAAATCATTTGAACAAGACAGTTGACTAGTAAAGACCAGGCTTAGAGCATCTTTGCTTAACAGTACACGATAGGACAATATTGAATGATCACAGGAGATGTATGTCTATGTATGTTATATATCGTTTTAATTAATTATTGTAATGAAGTGTGATACTTTAAAATACAGCACTAATGATTGTTTTATACGTTTTTTTTTGTTAATATAGAAGGAACCAGATCTGTATGGAATTGAACCAAGAGATTGAAATAGAAACATCAAAATGAGTTTGGTGATGTATAATATTTGTGCACAATGTGATGAACACACTGCAAATGTTATTGTGAATGTTAACCATGGTGAATTATTGGTAATTTTTAATAGACGTCCTTTAATGAAAATCCACGTGGTGATTAATTAATTAATGAGCTCATTTAACATGGGTAGAAAAGAGTGCACTCTTATTAAACAATATGGCCATATGTTTTGTATTTTTTGATAAATATGTGTTTATTGTTAACCATTTGTTTATTTCTAGGTGGGAAATGTAATGATAATTCACTAAGGTTTTTTGTTTTGTTTAGTTTCTAGGTAGTGCAGGAAAAAAAATAAAGCATCGATCCACCTGTCTGATATGGTTTGATGTCCGAGAACTAAAGATGAAGATTACAGCACACATTGACAGCTTGCATCACCATAATTGTTAACATTTAGTTTATTTATGTAAACATTGATATCAAAACCACAAAGAAGGATGGGATTGTAGTGCAATCCACCAAGGTCCCAATAGTTTCCTTCCTAACACTGATTGTGGCAGAAACCCACAGCCCACCTCCAGGTAGTGTATAGGCAGAAAATTCTTTTGATGTTGGCCCCATTTCCTGTACCCCCTACAAGTCCACTCTTACGGCATGGACAAAATCTCTGTACCATAAACAGTATTTTTTATCAAAAGAAAAGGAGGAAGGTATTGCCCCAGTGGTAGCTACAGATTTGTACAGGATCTGAGAGCCATAGATTAACTTGTGGTCCCCATTGCCCCAATTGTGCCAGATGTGCCATCACTCCTGTCCTCCATCCCATCAGATACAGAGTGTTTTACAGTGATTGATCTGGCAAATGTTTTTTTTTCTGTCCCTGTGGATAAGGAGGCACGGCCAATCTTTGCCTTTTGTTTAAAGAATCGCCAATTTATCTGAAGTAGAATGCCCCAGGTCTATGTGGACTCACCTGTAGTCTACTCGATTGTGCTCCAGGCCATACTGAGGTCCTGGACTTCCCGTCATGGTTAGGTCCTACTTCAAATCAGGCAGCCGGACAGGAGGACAATGTGGATCATAAAATGTTTAGAAAGAAATTGCAGTGGTGCCAAGAAACTGTTGTGTACCTTGGCTTTGTCCTCACAAAAGGAGAAAGGAAAGTCAGTCACAAGAGAGCTGTGGCTCTCATGGGTCTGCCCCGCTCATTGACCAAGAAGGACATGCTTACCTTCCTTCGCATAATTGGTTACTGCCGCCAATGAATACCTGACTGTTCCTACTATGACAATCTCCTGAGACATGCCACAGGTTCTGATATGCCAGATTGTGTAAACTGGTCAAAGGAAATGTGTAATGCTTTTGTGTATTTGAAAAATACTATGGTAACGGCCCCTAGTCTAGGCTTGCCTGATTCCAGAGACAACTGTAAAACGATGGCGGGAGTCCTAGCTCAGAAACATGGAGGCAAGCTCCGCCTTGTTGTCTTTTTTCAAAGATGGTTCCAGTACAGGTTCAAGGCATGCCTGCGTGTCTCAGAGCTTTAGCATCCTGTGTGATGGTGGTGGAAATGGCTACATCATTCACTCTGGGACAGGATACCACTTTACAGACCCAACATATGTTGGCCCAAAGGCTTAGCGGTTATAAGGTTAGACTGCTCTCCAACCCTAAGCTAAAGATAAAATATGCTTCTCCTACCTCAGGCCCAGCCCCAATCCTCAATGTTTTCTTTAAAACATCGCTTTTCCAGGTGCACAGAGTGTGTTTGAGGATGGATCTTGTTCAAGGCCCAATGACAACACATATCATGCCGGATATTCTGTTGTACAATTACCAGACTAAATTCTAGAGGCAATGTCAATTCCTTGCCAGTCAGCTCAGGCTGCAGAGCTGATTGCCCTCACAAGAGCTTACCAGCTCTTTGAAGAGCAAGATTTTAAAAATTGAACAGGTGATGATTTGGAAAAGACTAAGGAAGGTCTTTTCCTCAAAGAGGGGAAACCATGTATACCACAACACAGTGCACCAATTTACATTGCCCACTACCACGGTGTGGGACACAGAACCTGGAGAACTACTTATATAGAAATGAAAAAAGATTTTTACATTAGAAATTTAGAAAGACTAGTACTTGCATAAGAAACAACCCTAACAGCTTCCAGCACGTGCAACATCAACATTTTGATTGCCCAACCACACCTTTTGCCCACCTGCAAATAGATTTCACACACACATGCCAAAGACAGCAGGTAAATAGGAAGATGCCCTGGTCATCGTGGACATGCTTTCTTGCTGGCCAGAGGTATATCCCACAAAAAGGGAAGATGCAAAAACTGTAGCTAGGATCCTAACCCAGGTAATTATTCCTAGGGAAGACCTTTCCCCACACCCTGGGCCAAGAAACCACTAGTGACTTTAGGGGGAGATTTAGAGAACATTAGGGATGAGTATGTAAGGAGACTGATTAAAACTCTAGACCAGGTAGAGGAAGAAGTTACTCGCAAGTTTCCTTCTCTTCCACAGGAGAACACTCACCCTTTTCAGCCAGAAGATACGGTGGTGGTAAAGCGGTTGCCGAGAGGAAAGGAACCACAGGACTTTGCCTATGGCCCCGAGACCACAGTGATAGCCATCACCAGAACTGCAGTCCTGACAGAACACAACCCTGCCTGGATTCACGCCACCAGAGTGAAGTTGGTAAAGAAGAGACCTGACCCAGAGGTCCCAGAAGCAAGAAAGGAGGTACTAACGGGGGCAGAAAGCCCTGACCTCGAAAAGGAAAAGTCAAAAAAAGAGGGTATTAACGGAGGTAGACAACCTTGATCCTGAAAATGAACTGCTACCTGAATTTTGGACAATGGCCCTTGATCTCCTTGATCCTACCCCCATCTCTAGTGATCTTATTGACTTTTCCCATATGTATTAGTACAGAGGTGGCCATTACCTGAAAGAGTAACCCCCCAGTCTCATAACATTCTGGTATAACACATCAAATATATATGTAGCCACCTTTACTTTTGATTACTGCCATATAGTTTGCTGTCCTAAGGAACTATGGGAACTTCTCCACGCCCTTTTGCCAAACATATAGCAATGTCTCTACAGATAAGTTACAGAATCAAACTCAGTCTCTAGGAGACATCTATTGGATATGTGGAGATGGTAAAATCAGGTCTAGATTAGAAGGACAACGGAAGGGGGAGTGTGCATTGGCAAAAGCAATAATGGGGATACATATCTTTAAACAACAAGAGGAACATGAGACACCTAACCCTACTAGAAGAAAGGTAGTTTTGATCCCCCTGTATATATAGATGCAATAGGTGTCCCAAGAGGGGTCCCAGATGAATTCAAAGCCAGAGACCAAGTGGCAGCTGGATTTGAATCACTTATCCCCATAATAACTGTTAATAAGAATGTAGAATTGAGAAATTACATTTATTATAATCAACAATGTTTTGTTAACTAACTCAGGTATAGACAACCCATGGGATTAATATTTTGGGTGGTTCACCGGGTGGAAACAAGCCCTAGTTCAACTTTCTATAATCATTATTGTTATATTAGCTGTAATAGGTATAATAGTTTGCTGTATTATTCCATGCTTTAGAAAGATATTGAGCAAAGGAGTAGATAATCTCCCTATCTTTAGGTCTGTAGTGTCAGAACAGATAGAGCCCCTCCATCCCAGCCCTGAAAACTACTTACAATACCTAAAAAGACACCATAGCCGTAAGCAAAATGGTATTGTCTAAAACATCTCTAGACAGGTGGGTATAGTCCTTCTTTTACAACAAGGATATCAAGGACAGGACAGTCACTATGCCCACTGACTTTACCGGGGAGCTATATGCCCCCGATGACGTCCGTGATAACACAAGGCTCGAAAAGGGTTCAAGGGGAAATCATGTTCATGATTTAAGAGGGGATTATGGGGGGAAGGAAGGAGAAACACTGAAACACCATCTCATTACAGACTCTATTTTAAGATGCCCCCACCATTTCATGCCTTATGCCTCACGTGCAAAACATTTAGTTTCTAGTTTCTATTTCTTGAGAAGTGAAACTTAGCTCACGGGCTGACTTCTCCTAGGTGAGATATAAACATACCCCTTCCCTGCTTGGGAGGAGTTCAGTTACGTGCCTATAGTTTTACATTATTCTAGAAATTCCTCAAGCCTTGCGACGCCCCTTATATCTTTGTATAAATGATAAACTAGAGAATGATTTTAGTCTACAACCTGTCCGTGTCTTACTTTCCTATGCTAAGGTTATTCTCCCAGAATCCTGAATAGGTATACTGAGATGGTCCCAGCCAGTCAGGACAGCGCGCCTAGCTGATACCCCAACAGTAACCTTGCTAAAAAGAGAGAAGGAAAAACATTAACCCTTTCTGCTTTGTTACCCCAAGCTCAACAGGTCAACCTGAGGACACACCGCAACATAAAGACATAGTAACAATCTGCACCTGGTGGACCTGATTAACTTGAGAACAGGACCACAGAGGGAAAAATAAAAACTGTAACCCTTCAGAACCCTCTTGGAGGCACCTGCCTATATGTGTGCTGTTGAATCGTAAGATTGGCGGACCTTGAGCATTCGTTGGATGGCAGAATGGGATGGATTGATCAATGAAGTAAACTTTCAACCTCATCTCTTATTTCCTACTTCAGTTACAGTTGCAGCTCCTAGACAGCAGCCTCCACCATATCCAATTAACAGAGCAACAGAAAGCCCAACAGGAACCGAAGTGCGGATATAAAGTGCAACAGTGTGTACATGCTGATAGTGAAAACTGTGGTGCTTTACACGCCGCGCATCCCTTGCCGCGTTATATAAACACAGGACCTGCCAGGCTCTGATATTTTGCTAACATTTTTAATTAAGTGTGTGATTAATTGAAGTGACATTTTAGCAGCCAAGTTGTTGCATCATCAATTAAAATGCTGTAGAGTGGTAATACAGCCGCAGCTTTACACCGAACCGTTTAACACTGTTTAATGATGCCACAATAATCCAGCTACAATTAAATATTTCTAATCGGCATGGAAATTTCAGAAGAGACAATGTCCACTGCTGCAGTTTTTTCTGAAAATGTTAACGAAAGGGGAATTCTAGTCTTTTATTTATTTACTTTTTTATGTATGCCCTAAAAAAACAAGACCCACTTAATACATCAGGGCCCCATCCTCATATTAAAAAGGCCCCAACGAAGTTTAAAACCCTTGGGGGGGGGGGAGGTTACAAAATATTTGTAACCTAAAGCTGAACTCCAACCTTACCTTTGCACTTGTTGCACCCATAGGCATTCACACAGGGTGTGCCGGGTGTGCCTGGACACGCCCTAGTCACCTCATGCGCATTAGCATTATCCTTCTGTTTGCAGGCAGGGAGATGGGAAAGATCTCCCTTTTATCAACTCTTTCACTGTGCCGGCAGGGAGATCAATATGCCAGGGTCACATACACTATATTGTCAAAAGTATTAAGACGCCTGCCTTTACATGCACATGAATTTTAATGGCATCTCGGAAAGAAAAAAGGTTTGGGCTCAGGACATAGAAAGCAGAGTGCCACCATCCCTATTTGCTGATAGCATGAAGAGAAATTTTGGAACTTTATATAAAGCATGTGACCGAATTGCCAAAATGAACAAGGAGTGTCTGGCGAGTGTATAGTAAAATGTATCTTATACACATTATATCATGTCATACACGTTATATCATAACATAGACAAAGTACATATAAATATAATTGTATAATAATAACATAATAGCATAATGACATGTTGATACATGATATTAACATTTATAAAAACACCAGACTCTAGGATCCATGTTCACATAATATGTAACAAAACCACACTAAATTGTTAAAGGCCAGTAAAACATAATTAATAAAATAGTTGGTGATACTCTTGAGATGTAAAATCATAATGATAGCATCTATATATCTCGACGCGTTTCATGGATAACTTCCACTCTTCAGGAGCAGATGCGGTATCGGTGTCTATAAAAATATTGTAAAATTACAATGGGTCTATCCACAAGAGAGGAAGGGGGGGATATGAATAGGATAATAACCATAAATCACCCATACAGATAATCTATGAGTCTGGGTGTAAGGCGCTGAGGGTTGGGGGAATGGGTCATCAGTCCTGGGAGCTGAGGCGGTGAACCCCAGGACACACGGTGGTAGGTCAACGGGAAGCAGGTATCCCTGGGGAGTAGTCCCCCATGTATATGAAAAAGTGATGGAGACCACATCACCATGTATCTATAACAATATGAAAAGTATGTGTAATTATATGTGAAAATGTAACATGGTATTCAATATATGCTAAACTGTGCTATTTACCAAATTGAATGAAAATATAAGGTGGTATATTGATAGTGGCATCCCCCAAATTGCCCCGACAGAGAGAATAATTGCTCCCAAATCCTAACTCCTATACTCAACCCTCCCCCACCCCTTCCACATTTAACCATTATATTTGAAAAATAAAAAAGAGTTAAAAAAACTTTTTAGGCTTGGCTGGAGAACATCTGTCTGTATTGTATTAGTTAAATGCCATCATTATTATATACACTATATTGTCAATAGTATTGGGACGCCTGCCTTTACATACACGTGAAAGTGAGTCTTAGTCTGTAGGGTTCAATATTGAGTTGGTTCACCCTTTGCAGCTATAACAACTTCAACTCTTCTAGGAAGGCTGTCCACAAGGTTTAGGAGAGTCTATGGGAATGTTTGACCGTTCTTCCAAAAGTGCATTTGAGGCCAGGCACTGAAATTGGAGAGTCTCCACTCTAATTCATCCCAAAGGTGTTCTATTCAAGGTCAAGGTCAGGACTCTGTGCAGGCCAGTCAAGTTCCTCCATCCCAAACTCGCTCAACCAATGTCCTTATGGACCTTGCTTTGTGCACTGGTGCGCAGTCATGTTGGAACAGGAAGGGGCTATCCCCAAACTGTTCCCACAAAGTTGGGAGCATGAAATTGTCCAAAATGTCTTGGCATGCTGACGCCTTAAGAGTTCCCTTCACTGGAACTAAGGGGCCAAGCCCAACCCCTAAAAAAACAACAACCCCACACCATAATTCCCACTCCACCAAATGATTTGGACCAGTGCACAAAGCAAGGTCCCTACTGGTCACTGGTTGGTGCAGAATCTAGCTGTGCAATCTGCTGACCCTATAAGAGTGTAATCAAGCAATTGATCAGCATATTGCACAGCTAAAGTCTGCACCACCCAGTGGCCAGTAGGGACTAGGAGCATGCACATCTAAAGGGATGCTGGGGATATTTTCTATTTTATAATGCTCGGGAACAGTAAGCCAGCGGTAAAGACCATGCCATCACATGGCAAAGAACAAAAATGATTAATGGCAGACCATCACATACTGTACATTGCAATATGAGTTTATGCTGGCCAGTCAATTCAAAGTAATCTCTCTCTGGCCAGTCCCTACTCTGCTCTGCAAAATGTGAATGCTCCAATGGATATACAGCCAATATGGGGCAGTCAGACACATGCTGTAGGAGAGCTACAAGAGCAGATTTGGTCGCTCACCTGGACTATGCAAAAAGGTTTCTGTGCTTTTTTAAACTCTATTAAAGTGGTTGTAAACCCCCTTGTGTAAGTTGTACCTATAGGTAAGCCTATAATAAGGCTTACCTATAGGTACTTTAAATTTCTCCTAAACGTGCGCCATTTAGGAGATATTTACTGTATACTGCGCCGGTTCCCTACTGCGCATAGGTGAAGCGTGCTGCCCTTTTTTAATTGGTCTGGTGGCAGAGAAAGGAGGAGGGGGCCAAACTTCTGGGAGACTGGGCCGTGGCCTGGTCTCCTAGAATTGGGTAATGGTACCTGTCAATAACAGGTATCTGTTCCCCCCTCCCCCTGAAAGGTGCCAAATGTGGCACTGGAGGGGAGGAGGAGACGGATAAGCAGAAGTTCCACTTCTGAGTGGAACTCTGCTTTAAGAAAAAATCTTTTCTGATCCTTCTCCCTCTGCAATCATATACTCTTAGCAGCAGATAATGTCTGTAAACAGCGTCCTAGTCCAATGCTCAATGCGAGAAAACCATTTCTCTGTTTAGTGCGCTCTGATCCGACCTTCGCCCAGACACACACATCCAGATAATCATCTGAGACTCTCACACTCACCTCTGCTGGATGATAGCTCACACCTGTGTGTGGTTTACTTTATCTCATATTTCCCCTGGAGCTGAGAGAGATAGGCAAGCTCTATGGACATTATCTGAGCGCTTCGAAGACGAGAGGATGAACTTCATTGTTTGTGTTCAGGGAGAATTTGGTGCTTCGTTGGATATATTTCAGGACTTGAGAAGCAGTTAATAGATTGCTGAGGTTGCCTCAACGTCTGTTATGTGGATAGGAGCAGAAAACGATAAGAATGTACAGACGGGTGAAGGCTTTGGATATGACAGTTCTTCCTGAGTTCTAAGAAGTGTCAGGAATGTTCCCCAGCATTTCTAGACACACAAGCAATTCAGTCAACATAATCCAATCATCAGTAGCTTACCAAGGCAGATGTTGATTTTCAAGAATATGACTTAGAACTGAAGAATGAAACGCTGCTCAAAGCAGGAGTAAGAATGCCGCTGATAAGGCAGTACAGCCAGCCCTCCTGTACTGGGCCCATCAGTTCAAAAGAGGGGCCCATGCACCTGCTAGGCAGGAGGGCCGGCTGTACTGTCTAAGGCTGGATTCACACCTATGCATTTTTAGTGCTTTTTGCATTTTGCAGATTTGCGCCATTTAACATTGTTTCCTATGGAACACGTTCTGTGGTGCAAATCTGCAAAATGCAAAATGCACTAATAATGCTTAGGTGTGAATCAGGCCTTATTGCAGACACTGATCCTCCTCTGTCCCCTCCTGCAGCGCTGCCAGCTTCTCCTCCTCTCCCTTCCTCCGGCTACACTGCAAGGGGATAGGTTCTAGCACATGTTCCCCTTCCATCTGCTTCCATCACTTATACAGTGATCAGTGGTAAAAATATGCACTGTCACTGTACTAATGACACTGGCTGGGAAGCAGTTAACACCAGGGGTGATCAAAGGGTTAAATGTGTGCCCAGGGCCGCTGATAAGGCAGTACAGCCAGTATTCCTGTACTGGGCCCAGGCCCCATCAGTTCAAAAGAGGGGCCTGGGCACCTGCTGAGCAGGAGGTCTGGCTAAACTTATTGCAGACACTGATTCCCTTCTGCTGCCAGCTTTTCCACTTCTTTTCCCCACCTGCTGCACTACAGGGGGATTGCTTCTAGCACATGCACCTGCTGTCCACGACCCCCTGTGTGCCTCTTTCCCCCCACAGTGCTGCCAGCTTCCCTCCTCTCCTCTCCTCTCCCGTTGGCAGCTGCTGCAGGCACACAGGGAGAAGTTTTAAAATGAAGAGCGGGGGAAGGGGCTGGTAAATATGTAATTTATTGACCCCTTCCATTCCTGAGTGAACACAGTAACCAATCGGTACCAATCACTCATGTGTCCATTCATCACTAAAGAATAGTAAACTGTGCTTCCATTTGTGAATGAGCAGGAAGCTTAGGAGTGCTTCCTACTCAGTCATCTGGGCAGCTGAGACTGCAGAAAAAGGGACTGATTAATCTATGTCCTCAGTCACTTTCGGCTGGGGGAAGGGGGCCCTGTCAGGTAGGCTGTATCGGGCCCCCTGATTTCTAACAGCAGCCCTGTGTGTGCCTAACCAGTGTTTATGTGAACTGTGTGAGATGCTATTACTAGGGGAAGAAATGGAATTTATCACACAAACTCCATCCATTCCCCCTTGTTAGAATTGCGATCTGCCTTGTTTACATAGGCAGATCGCAATTCTGTCTCTCTGCCTAATGGTCGGTGGCTGCCGGTGGACATGAAGTACCCGGCAACCACCAATTGGCTTCTGCTGTGTGTAATCACAGTGGAAGCAAGCCACTGGCACGCGCGCCCCCTACCCGAAAGTTGCCGGATCATGTATATATACATAAACTGGCACACAGCTGCCTCTTTGCAGCAGCCCAATCGCTATAGGGTGGACAGCAGGGGCGTCACCAGGGTGTGGCTATCGAGGCTACAGCCCAGAAACTAAACTCCATAGCCCGAGTGTCGAGGTCCCTTACATGGAGTTACGGGCGGGCAGCTTGATAGAGCCAAGAGCAGGCAGCTTGATGGAGCCGCGAGTGGACAGCTTGATGGAGCCGCAGGCGGGCGGCTTGATGGAGTCGCGAGCAGGCGGCCTGAGGATGAGAAGCAAGCGGGGCGAGCAGAAATGACATCATCTCTCTCTGCCCGCCCCGCATCATCGCACTTCCGTCCTCACAGCGCTCACACACACAGCCTGGCCTCTTCAATGTCCTTGTTGTGGCTATGAGAAGAGAGATGACATCATTTGTAACTGCCCCCCACATCACCTCTCTCCTGTGATGTAAGGATGGACTCCGCTGGGGGGCACCTGTGATGTAAGGAGGAACTCCGCTGCGGCACCTGTGATGTAAGGAGGGACTCCGCTGGGGCACCTGTGATGTAAGGAGGAACTCCGCTGGGAGCACTTGAGATGTAAGGAGGGACTCCGCTGGGGGCACCTGTGATGTAAGGAGGGACTCCGCTGGGGGCACCTGTGATGTAAGGAGGGACTCCGCTGGGGGCACCTGTGATGTAAGGAGGAACCTCGCTGGGGGCACCTGTGATGTAAGGAGGGACTCCGCTGGGGCACCTGTGATGTAAGGAGGGACTCCGCTGGGGGCACCCCGAGGGAAACATCGCTTGCTTTGACCTTTCTGGTAATGCAGGGGTCATGGCCTTGAGGTGAGCGGTCAACTTGTATGGGTGGCGGAAACACGGAATACCTTTATCATTTGGATCACATTGTCACAGTGGTGGTTGCACTACTTATCAATCTTTTATTTTCTTCAACCCAAATCCGAACACTTTAGTGGCCTTGGACACCTTTGGATGCCTCAAGGAGAGTAGTATTGCAGTACGCATAGTGTGCCACAGCAAATCGTGGGTGTGACCGAATTGCGCTTGCTGACATCATCGCCCTGCCACCCAGTGATGCCAAACATGCCCCTAGACAGCTGCCCACATGGCAACAGATATCTGTGTGACTATCTTGGTTACAGCCCAGCATGAATATTGTGTCCGCGTTTCAGTGTACCTGAAACCCGGACACAGGATTCAAAACCCAGACTGTACGGGTGAATCCCGGACAGGTGGCAGCCCTAGTTTATATATATTTATATATATATATTTTTTTTACAATAAATTTTATTTGGTTTTACAAAATACAGAAACATTGAGTGATGAGATCAGCCTGGTGGAGGGTTCTGTAATTTTTAGTATGCTTGCTCACCGAATATTATTATTATTATATTGTAGCTGTATATTTTATTTTTAGCACATTTTCAGTGTAAGGTAGATTTTGTGTTGCGCTGCACTGTTTTTTGTTATTCAATGTTAGTGTTGAGTGTTGTGATTTCACTTATCTGGTGTCAGCTGGCAACTTTATTTTGAATATTTGAGCGCAGTTTGCACTAATTGATTTTGTAAGCACATATAGATGAACAGTCTCTGCCAGACCATGCCCTCTGATGCGTTTCACCCTGCCCATTGGGGAACTAGAGTGCGCCCTATGACTAATGAAGGCCATACACTGCAAGGATCTGCCGGCTTTTTTCTACTTTTTAACCACTTACCGCCCGCCCGCCGCAGCGTGACGGCGACAAAGTGGTTTGTTATCGCAAAGCACCATCACCTGATGGCGGCCGCGATAACGCGTATTCTGAGCACGCGCCGCCGCAGGCGCGCTCGCGTGCTCACTGTGTTCCGGGGGGGCCAGGGAACGGGTAGGGCGAACTCGATCTCCGCCGGCTACCCGCGATGGCTCCCCTGCAGTGAGAGAATGAAGGTCCGTGTAAGTAAACACGGATCTCCATTCTGTTAGAGGGGGAAGGGCTGTGATCACAGGCTTCCTGTATATGGAAGCCGTGATCACTCCCCTCCCCCTGCCAGGCCATCCCCCATACAGTTAGAGCACACTGAGGGAACACAGTTAACCCTTAGAGCGCCCCCTCCAGGTTAACCCCTTCACTGCCAATGGCATTTACACAGTAATCCATGCATTTTTATAGCACTGATCGCTATATAAATGCCAATGGTCCCAAAAAAGTGTCAAAATAGTCCGACATGTCCGCTGAAATATCACAGTACCGCTAAAAATCGCAGATCGCCGCCATTACTAGTAAAAAATAATAAAAACCCCAAAAATGAATTCTCATCATTCGTAAACACGACAACTTTTGCGCAAACCAATCAATAAATGCCAAAACAAGGAAAGAGGCACTTCTAAGAGCAGACTGTATGACAATTTAATAAAGTTAAAAACGATGACATAGCAACTCACAAACAGGCATCATAGTAGCGCGTGTGGTGGAAGTATCCCATGGCAGGGGGCGTCAGCAGCTCGCCATCCTTTGTGAACCGAACGCTCAGAAACGCGTCGCACAGTACTGACGTCACGCTGCCGCAACCCTCTGCTGTGCATTCCAAGCCTCAGTTTGGCGTCTCTGCCGGCTTCAGACGCCACATCACATCTTCACCAGACTTTCTTTGCATACCCTCGGATGGCGAGCTGCTGACGTCCCCTGCCATGGGATACTTCCACCACATGCGCTACTATGATGCCTATTGGTGAGTTGCTATGTCACCATTTTTAACTTTATTAAATTGTCATACAGTCTGCTCTTAGAAGCGCCTCTTTCCTTGTTTTGTTTTTCCAGTGGCCAGCGGCTTCTCCACTAGAGTGCAGCCTCTACTTGTGGACTGATTTAAAGACTTTGATTAATTGATTTATCCCCCCTTGTGTTCCCTTTACGAATTTGTGGTCTGTAAGTACTGTAGAGTCTGTACTGCCATGCGGCTTTTTCCCTTGTACACAATCAATAAATGCCGATTGCGATTTTTTTTACCAAAAAAAAAGGAATAATATGAATCAGCCAAAAACAATGAAAAAATTGTTTTTATATACCGTATTTTTTTTTGGATTTGTATTTTATCAAAAAGTAAGAAAAATAGTTTTTTTTGCAAAATTGTCACTCTTTTTTTTTTATAGCGGCGATCAGAATAGACGCAGAAGTGATCGAATACCACCAAAAGAAAGCTCTATTTGTGGGGAAAAAAGTACGTAAATTTAGTTTGGGTACAACGTCGCACAACCGCGCAAAATTGTCAGTTAAAGCGACGCAGTGCCGAATGGCAAAAAGTGCTCTGGTCCTAATGTGGGAAATCCTTCCGGGCTGAAGTGGTTATTGCAGGCCATGCATGGGTCGAATTCCGAACAAATTTTCTTTCGAAAATCAGAAATTTTGTGCGTTTTGTGATTTGATGATGCCACCGTTGATTTCGAAATTCAACCAACCAAGCCTTCAATTTCACCTTCATGTTGCTGCAGAAACATTTTTTTGTGCCCGGGAATCTTCTTTTCTTTCTGGAAATTTTCTCTTCTTTCCAGGAATTTTCTTTTCTTGTGCTCATGAGCATTTCTTTCTTAATTATATTTCTTGTACGATTCTCCCATCATTGATTAGAAAATTGTTTGTTTTTCAAAATATTTCCAACTCAAATTTGATGGCCATACAAAAATCTGAAGCCCACTAATGGTGCGAAATTTGAACGAAAATTCTTAGAAAACATTTTTGAAAGAAAATTCTTTCGGAATTCGACCCATATATGGCTGGCCTAAAGAATGATGGGCGGGGCAAAATGTGTCAGGGGTCGTGGTCTGGCAGACAATCGTCACAATGGTCACTGTTCATTTACATGGGCTGGTCAGGAGTAGCAGCAATCCTTTCACTTACACTTGGAACCCAAGAAGCCCCTTGGCTGAGTGGTGAAAAGCTTTCAACTACACGAAAACAGGAAAAAAAACCCTTAAAACTGAAAATGCGCAGTAACTTAAAGGATTCCCCCCCTCCCAAACCATCAAATATAAAATGCCCATTTGCTAGGCTTGTCAATAAAAAATAGTTTCACTTGGATTTCCTAGTGAAGGCTTTTTGCCTTTATGGGAAACCCCAAATTTTGGCAGTGCTTCCAAGGTCTAGTCACCAAAACTATTAAACTGTTAAACTATTAAAATTGCACTGCAGCGTGCTGTGATAGAACCCAGACATGCCGCATTTTATCACAGCACACTGTACAGAACCGTCTGCGTGGCACTGTACAGATGCGCAGCGCACCATGCTGCTGTACAGGGCCATGAAGAGACTGCTATTTAATTGAATTTTGCATTTTTAATATTTCTCTTTAAGTATTATTAAAATAGCTGCTCCTAACCAAATGGAATGTTAAAAAAATGCTTTTTTTTTTGCTTTGGTACATGTTATACAGGGCAGTACCCAGCCCCCAATGCCTTTTAGCCTAGTACAGTGGACTCCAAACTACGGCCCAGGGGCCAGATGCGGCCCTTTGCTTGCCTTTATCTTGGGGCATTATACTATCCAAGGACACCAACAGTGAGGCACTATTGCTCCCATTTGCACCAATGAGGGGGCACTAGTCTACCCAAGCATACCAACAATGGGGCACTATTGCTCTCACTGACACCAACAATGGAGCACTATTGCTCCCACTAAAACTGATAATGGGGCACTATTCCTCCAACTGACACCAACAATGGGGCACCATTCCTTACACTGACACCAATGATAGCGCACTATTCCTCCCACTGAAACCAATGATAGCGCACTATTCCTCCCACTGAAACCAATGATAGCGCACTATTCCTCCCACTGAAACCAATGATGGGGCACTATTCCTCCCAATGACACCAATGATAGCGCACTATTCCTCCTACTGACATCAATGATAGCGCACTATTCCTCCCACTGACACCAATGATAGCGCACCATTCCTCCTACTGACACCAATGATAGCGCACTATTCCTCCCACTGACACCAATGATAGCACACTATTCCTCCCACTGACACCAATGATAGGGCACTATTCCTGTCACTGACACCAATGATAGTGCACTATTCCTCCCACTGAAACCAATGATAGCGCACCATTCCTCCCACTGACACCAATGATAGCGCACTATTCCTCCCACTGAAACCAATGATAGCGCACTATTCCTCCCACTGACACCAATGATAGCGCACTATTCCTCCCACTGAAACCTTTGATGGGGCACTATTCCTCTTACTGATTCTAATGACGGGGCACTATTCCTCCCACTAATACCAAACATGGGGCACTATTCCTCCTACTGAGGCCAGGACATTCTCTATAAAGTTTGGACCTTTCCTTATAAAGTTTGGAGACCCCTTGCCTAGAAAATAACCGTTACTATTTTTTAACATTTGACTCTCGTTGACTTTATCGGGGATCAGATCCGGCAATGGAACATCAGTAACGCTCTGCAACCCCGCTTTGACCTGGACCCAAGTACATTTGGCCCATCTCGATTCTGTAAGTGTGCCTTTTTTAACAGTTTTATTCATGATAACATTTTTTCAAATGCCTTCACTAATATTTTCAATAAAAATGCACACCTCACCACATACTTAATTTTTCTTTTATTTAAAGTGGTTGTAAAGTCAGATACTCTTGGCTCCTCCTCTTCTGTGTCTGCCCCATAACAAGCGCTTGCTATGGGGGCAGACATGTGGGTTCGCTTTCGAGCCTGGCTGTGTGAGTCCATAGACATACACAGAGTGGCTCTGCCCTACCCCCCACCACACACACACTCCCTCCTCACTCAATTTGATTGACAGCAGCAGGAGCCAATAGCTCCCATTGCTGCCAAGTCCCCAGTAAGAAGAGAGAGCAGCGATGCTGCTTTCAGGCACGGTGCTGAATTGAAACAGGGGCCAGGTAACTATTTTGGGGGGGTTGCTAGGGGGAGTTGTTGATTCTGAAAGTTTTTTTTACCTTAATGCATTAAAATAAAAGACACCTTATAGAACCATTATAGATAAACCTTTAGGGACGTTTATTGTTGTTGTTTTTTTGGTTTTTTTTTTGCTTGTTTTTTTTTTTTTTTATAAATGTCTCTTAAGTAGTGTTGAGCGAACCCGGACTGTAACGTTCGGGTCCGTACCGAACTTTCGGGTGTCCGTGGCACGGACCCGGACATTTCAAAAATCGTTCGGGTTTGGTCCGGGGTGCCTGTGGGCTTTCAAGCCATGCCTGGGCTTGCAATGTCAGGCCCAAGCGAGTTGTGATGAATTCTCTGTAAATATTTTTTTTTTTTTTTGTTCGTTTTTTTTTTGGTTTTTTTGTTGTTGTTATTTGCAGGGATTTCCAAATAGATATTACCAAGATATTCCACAGAAAATAAAATTACGTAATTCCATTTTTTTTGAAAGTCTTAGTTGTTGAGGGGGATCGTTGGGGGGGTTTTATCAATGGACCGGGGACAAAGTTAAGTCGTGGCACGGACTTTCGTCGTAGCGACGAGAGAGAAGAATGACCCCTGAACCGTCGTTACCCTCGATAACCGAGGACGACGACAGTTAGTT
>BLSH010341917.1:491529-520786 GCA_018402905.1 Glandirana rugosa | reverse complement strand
CTGCAAACTGCCCCCAACTGTGTCACTGGCTGCATAACTGACCCACCTGTGTCACTGGCTGCAAACTGCCCCACCTGTGTCACTGGCTGCAAACTGCCCCACCTGTGTCACTGGCTGCAAACTGCCCCCAACTGTGTCACTGGCTGCAAACTGCCCCCAACTGTGTCACTGGCTGCAAACTGCCCCCACCCGTGTCACTGACTGCAAACTGCCCCCAACTGTGTCACTGGCTGCATAACTGCCCCCACTTGTGTCACTGAGGGGTCAAAAAGGACGGGCAGGGCCTGGGTCCCCCCATCCTAAAACTTCACCAGCCACCACTGACTTTCGGTATTTCCGAATGCTTCCGAGCCTCTCCGAGCCTCACCAGCGCCCCCGCACCTCTGGCCACATGCAGTATTCCATGCACAGAGGCTTAATCCTGCTCGTTTCGCGAAACAGCGCTCGCAAACTGAGTCAGGATTTTTAAAAAAAACTGCTTGTATTGCGAAGCGCTCATTAACTGCGTTACTTGCAATCCAAGGTACCACTGTATATATATATATATATATATATATATATATATATGATGTTTGGGGGTTATAAGTAATTTTCTAGCAAAAAATACTGCTTTAAACTTGTAAACAAAAAGTGCCAGAAAAGCCTTGATCTTCAAGTTGAGTGGAACCAGAAGATTTTATACATATAGATATACACTAGGTATTCAAAAGGGGGTCAGTTTTTCTTTTTTAATAAATCTGCAAAAATGTCAACAATTCTGTGTTTTTCTGTCAATATGGGGTGCTGTGTGTACATTAATGAGGAAAATAAATGAACTTAAATGATTTTAGCAAATGGCTGCAATATAACAAAGAGTGAAAAATTTAAGGGGGTCTGAATACTTTCCGTACCCACTGTATATATATACAGTATCTCACAAAAGTGAGTACACCCCTCACATTTTTGTAAATATTTTATTCTATCTTTTCATGTGACAACACTGAAGAAATGACACTTTGCTACAATGTAAAGTAGTGAGTGTACAGCTTGTATAACAGTGTAAATTTGCTGTCCCCTCAAAATAACTCAACACACAGCCATTAATGTCTAAACCGCTGTCAACAAAAGTGAAAAACCCCTAAGTAAAAATGTCCAAATTGGGCCCAAAGTGTTAATATTTTGTGCTCCAGCACTGCCTTAACCCTCTTGGGCATGAAGTTCACGAGAGCATCACAGGTTGCCACTGGAGTTCTCTTCCACTCCTCCATGATGGCATCACGGAGCTGGTGGATGTTAGAGACCTTGCACTCCTCCACCTTCCATTTGAGGATGTCCCACAGATGCTCAATAGGGTTTTGGTCTGGAGAGATGCTTGGTCAGTCCATCACCTTTACCCTCAGCTTCTTTAGCAAGGCAGTGGTCGTCTTGGAGGTGTATTTGGGGTCGTTATCATGTTGGAATACTGCCCTGTGGCCCGGTCTCCGAAGGGAGGGGATCATGCTCTGCTTCAGTATGTCACAGAACATCATGTTGGCATTCATGGTTCCCTCAATGAACTGTAGCTCCCCAATGCCGACAGCACTCATGCAGCCCCAGACCATGACACTCCCACCACCATGCTTGACTGTAGGCAACACACACTTGTCTTTGTACTCCTCACCTGGTTGCCGTCACACACGCTTAACACCATCTGAACCGAATACGTTTATCTTGGTCTCATCAGACCACAGGACATGGTTCCAGTAATCCATGTCCTTAGTCTGTTTGTTTTCAAGGGGCTTTCTTGTGCATCATCTTTAGAAGAGGTTTCCTTCTGGAATGACAGCCATGCAGACCAATTTGATGCAGTGTGCGGTGTATGGTCTGAGCACTAACAGGCTAACTCCCCACCCCTTCAACTTCTGCTGCAATGCTGGCAGCAATCATACATCTATTTCCCAATGACAACCTCTGGATATGACACTGAGCACGTGCACTCAGCTTCTTTGGTTGACTATGGTGAGGCCTGTTCTGAGTGGAACCTGTCTTGTTAAACCGCTATATCATCTTGGGCACCGTGCTGCAGCTCAGTTTCAGTGTCCTGACAATCTACTTATAGCCTAGGCCATCTTTATGTATAGCAACAATTCTTTTTTTCAGATCCTTAGATAGTTCTTTGCCATGAGGTGCCATGTTGAACTTCCAGTGACCAGTATGAGAGATTGAGAGCGATAACACCAAATTTAACACACCTGCTCCCCATTCACGCCTGAGACCTTGTAACACTAACGAGTCACATAACATTGGGGAGGAAAAATGGCTAATTGGGCCCAATTTTGACATTTTCACTTAGGGGTGTACTCACTTTTGTTGCCAGCGGTTTAGACATTAATGGCTGTGTGTTGAGTTATTTTGAGAGGACAGAAAATTTACACTGTTATACAAGCTGTACACTCACTACTTTACATTTTAGCAAAGTGTCATTTCTTCAGTGTTGTCACATGAAAAGATAGTATAAAATATTTACAAAAATGTGAGGGGTGTACTTACTTTTGTGAGATACTGTATGTATATATATACACAGTTGTGCTTATAAGTTCACATACCTTGGCATTTATGATTTCTTTTCATTTTTCAGAGAATATGAATGATAACACAACAAAAATTTCTTTCACTCATGGTTAGTGTTTGGCTGAAGCCATTTATTATCAATCAACTGTGTTTACTCTTTTTAAATCATAATGACAGCAGAAACTACCCAAATGACCCTGATCAAAAGTTTACATACCCTTGTGATTTTGGCCTGATAACATGCACACAAGTTGACACAAAGGGGCGTGAATGCCTATTAAAGGTAACCATCCTCACCTGTGATCTGTTTGCTTGTAATTAGTGTGTGTGTATAAAAGGTCAATGAGTTTCTGGACTCCTGACAGACCCTTGCATCTTTCATCCAGTGCTGCACTGACGTTTCTGGATTCTGAGTCATGGGGAAAGTAAAAGAATTGTCAAAGGATCTGCAAGAAAAGGTAGTTGAACTGTATAAAACAGAAAGGGATGTAAAAAGATATCCAAGGAATTGAGAATGCCAATCAGCAGTTTTCAAACTCTAATCAAGAAGTGGAAAATGAGGGGTTCTGTTGAAACCAAACCACGGTCAGGTAGACCAACTAAAATTTCAGCCACAACTGCCAGGAAAATAGTTTGGGATGTATAGAAAAACCCACAAATAACTTCAGGTGAAATACAGGACTCTCTGAAAACATGTGGTGTGGATGTTTTCAAGATGCACAATAAGGAGGCACTTGAAGAAAGATGGGCTGCATGGTTGAGTCGCCAGAAGAAAGCCATTACTACGCAAATGCCACAAATTATCCCACTTACACTACGCCAAACAGCACAGAGACAAGCCTCAAACCTTCTGGCACAAAGTCATTTGGAGTGATGAGACCAAAATTTAGCTTTTTGGCCACAATCATATATTTGGAGAAGAGTCAGCAAGGTCTCTGATGAAAGGTAGTCCATTCCTACTGTGAAACACGGAGGTGGCTTGCTGATGTTTTGGGGATGTGTGAGCTACAAGGGCACAGGAAATTTGGTCAAAATTGATGACAAGATGAATGCAGTATGTTCTCAAAAAATATTGGAGGAACATTTGCATTCATCAGACAGGAAGCTGAGCATGGGACGTACTTGGACATTCCAACATGACAATGATCCAAAACACAAGGCCAAGTCGACCTGTCATTGGCTACAGCAGAATAAAGTGAAGGTTCTGGAGTGGCCATCTCAGTCTCCTGACCTCAATATCATTGAGCCATTCTGGGGAGATCTCAAACATGCAGTTCATGCAAGACAGCCCAAGAATTTACAGGAACTGGAGGCTTTGCCAAGAGGAATGGGCAGCTTTACCATCTGAGAAAATAAAGAGCCTCATCCACAAATACCACAAAAGACTTCAAGCTGTCATTGACGTTAAAGGGGGAAATACACGGTATTAAGAACTGGGGTATGTAAACTTTTGATCAGGGTCATTTGGGTAGTTTCTGTTGTCGTGATTTAAAAAGAGTAAACACAGTTGATTGATAATAAATGGCTTCAGCCAAACGCTAACCATGAGTGAAAGAAATGTTTTTGTGTTCTCATTCATATTCTCTGAAAAATGGCCAAGAAATCATAAATTCTGCCAGGGTATGTAAACTTATGAGCACAACTGTATATGGACTAAGCAAATGCTTCATCTCACCTGCAGCAGACTGATGACATCATCTCAGCCTAAGCAAAGTCATTGGACTGGAGATTTTAGCATAGGTGGAGCTATTCTGAAAAATGATATTGTTGCTAAAAATTTGCAGGATTTTCTGATTTCAGATTCGTAAAGTTACTAAAAGTTCCGCTTTCCATTCAGAGGCCGGACAGCATAATCCTTCAGTGGGCTGTACACAGTAAATGGTGAGAAGTCGTTCAATCACGAGGGAACATTTGGTTTCAATTAATGTGGCCTCCATCGTTAGGCTAATAAATCAAACCAGCAGGAATGATTTGATATAGTAGCTCAATCCATAATTAATTAGTCTTTTGGTTGACCAACGATGGGCAATCAATAACGCCATCTTTAGACAAGAAAGCAATTTTCATAAATTCATTTAACCCAGTCTGAAAAGGTGCTTTACGACCCGATGATTCATTGTTGCCTTGTCTCCAATGCAAGCTGACATGATCCGTTCCCGGAGTTGTGAGGACGCTGTTGTGCCGTACATAGAAAACACTCAGTAATTAATAGGAAATTATGCTTTAATTGGGAATATTTACGAACCGGAAAGTCTGTCAAGCTCAGACCAAGAGGGCCTCAAAAGAGATAATTAAAGGAAAATTGTACTAAGAGACATATGAAGGATGCCATTGCTAACCCCCTTCTGAAAATGCTAGTTGCCTGCCAGTTATGCCAATTCCCTGGCTTAAAGGATATTTAAATCCAAGAACTAAAAATATATAATCTTACAATTTAGCAGTCTTTAGATGTGCTGATTTCATTAGTTTTATTTTTTCAGGCTAAGAACATTTACTTGGGGAGCTGTCATTCAGCAGGAGTACCATTGGGATCGGCTGTGTCACTGATATGTGTAAAAAGCACACCTAGGAGAACACAAATGCCTTGTACATTACCATAGACCTCTATTGACCAGAAAATGCACAAAAACATATTCACAAGCATGCTAAAAAAATAAGCATCAAACCTCATTAAGTCCAATCCAGCACTGGGATGGCATCATGCAGCCCAAAGTGTCCCTTGACGTAATAGACCTATGCATTTCGAGGGGGCACCCCCCTTCCTCAGAGCCAAAACCTTTGATTTTAGCTTTGAATATGGGGGTGTGTCCCATGAAACGCGTAAGCCTATTACATTGAGGGAACTTTTGGGCTGCATGATGTCATCCCAGTGCTGGTGTGAACTTAATGAGGTTTGATGCTTATTTTTCAGCACGCTTGTGTGTACATTGTTGTCCATTTTATGGTCAATAAAGGTCTATGGTAATGCACCCTCCTGTGTGTGCTTTTTACAGTTATCTGACAAGATCCAAAACCAAGTCAATTCCCAGCTCAGCTTACTGACCAGCCTGCAACCAACCAAATTATCCTGTCTAACAGTATGTGTTAAAAACAGGGGTTTAGTCTGCACACATTTGCAAATACATGCGTAAGCCACAGAGCCTCGTTATGGCATGCCAGTACTTTCTTTAGTCCTAACTCTTAATTTTGAGAGCCTCCACAGTAGAAGTACATGCATTATAATGGATAAGAAGATGGCAGATGAGCCTGGAGGGAGCCCACCAGGGGCGTAACTACAGAGGTTGCAATTGCAACCGGGCCCGTGCTCCAGGGGGCCCGTGTGCCTCCCTTTTACACCTGGATAGGAGGGATGGTGGGGGCTGCATGTAGAGGAACCAATCTCCTCCATTTTTCTCCTAATGGAGGAGATTGGTTCCTCTATATGCTGGCCCCAGATGCCCCTCCTATCCAGTTTACTTGTCTTCTGCTGTTCCCAGGATCTCTGTGTGCTTCCCTGGTCCCCCCCCCCCCCCACACAGAACTGCTGTCTTCCCCCCTCCTCTCTCCTGTCCTTTTCTGAATGGATAGAGTCAGTGATTGGTACCAATTGGTTCATTCATAACTGAAGCATAGTAAACTGTTATTACTATACTTCTGTTTCTGAATGAATGGGAGGCTCGGTACACAACTATTTGTTTATTCGGTGGGACTGTAATAAAGGGACCCATGACAGGAGTAAAGGGCCCCAGGATCAGTGGGAAGGGCCCTGGCCAGGGGTCAGGGGGGCCCTTCATAATTTCTTGCACCGGGGCCCTGAAGGTTCTAATTACGCCTCTGGAGCCCGCCCTTCCTTAACGGCACAGGGGCCCACTGGACACCCAGCATATAGCACCATGGCAGCAAAGGTTTCCAGTGCGTCTGTCAAGATCCCCCTATTTAAGAAGGGCTGCATCAGTTGAGCATTGCTACCCGTGTATGGTGATAAAATCTGGATGTCTTTACTACTGGAGCTCTGGAGAGCATGTGATGTTGTGTCAATGATGTCACTGCTTTCCCAGTCCATTTGCTTATGTGGCCAGAGATTCCCAACCATGGAAACCAATGTGCCAATGACAGAGACGGTTGCTAGAGAGGCAGTGGGCGCCAGCATCCACTGTTTCCTCAGGAACCATTGACAGGATGAAGAATATAGAGGTGGTAGAAATACTGTTTCTATTTATGAAGTCTGGCTCCCTCCAAACATCAAGGGTCAAACGGGCAAAAGTCAGAACATCTAAACCAGGGGTCTTTAAGCTTTCTAACCAAAGGCCCAATTTACTATCCTTCAGGCTTAAGGAGGGCTGGACTATGGCTAGTGGGTGTAGACAATGCTCTGGCATCAGTGCCCCATCATTGGTTTTAATGGCTAAAATAGTTCCTCATTGTTGATATCAATGAGAGGACTAGTGCCTCATTGATGGTGCCAGTGGGGGGAATGGTGCCCCACCATTGGTGTCAGTTGATGGAATAGTGCCCCATCATTGGTGTCATAGTGGAAGAGTGCCCTAAGCGTCAGATAGAGGCAAGCAAAGGACCACATCCTGCACCCGGGCCGCAGTTTGGAGACCACTGATCTAAACAGCCAAAAGTTTGGTCGGAACATATAATACCTACTTCTGGTTTGTACCACAAGCACCTTCCCTTCTTCCAATCTAGTGCAACTCTGCATGGATTGGAAACCAATCAGCTTCCATTGTCAAAGGTTAACTGAACAAACTGAAGTTAGAAGCTGATTGGCTACCATGCACAGCTGCACCAGATTTTGCAATCGAGTGATATTAAACCTACACTTCAGAAAAAAAAGCCTAACATGTTATACTTACCTGCTCTGTGCAGTGGTTTTGCACAGAGCAGCTCCAATCCTCTTCTCTTCGGGTAGCCCGTCGGCACTCCTGGCCCCTCCCCCTCCTCCAGTGAAAATCGATTGCCCTTTGGGCACCGCTGCATGCTCACTCCCAATCCGCTGCTCTATGTGTCCATGAGACATACAGAGCCGTGGCTCCCCCCCTCCCTGCTATCTTCTCATTGGCCCATTGGCTGTGATAGCAGTGGGAATCTACGAATCAGTCAATGAGGAAGGAGAGTCCCCATACAGCCGAGGCTATCGTGAACATTGCTGGATCGGAGGGGGCTCGGGTAAGGATTTGGGGGGGACAGCACACAGAAGGTTTTTTACTTTCATGCATAGAATTATTATTATTATACAGAGTTTCTACAGCCCCAACAGTTTACGCAGTGCTTTACAATATAAAAAGGGAGACAATACATATACAATAAAATAAAATGCAAGAGGGTTAAGAGGACCCTGCTCAGCAGAGCTTACAATCTAAAGCGGGGTAAGCAACCTGTGGCCCTCCAGCTGTTGTGGAACTATATTTCCCATGAGCCATTGCAAGGCTGGCAGTTACAATTACTCCCAGAGGCATGATGGGACTTGTAGTTCTGCAACAGCTGGAGGGCCCCAGGTTGCCTACCCCTGATCTAAAGCATAGAATGCATGAAGGTAAAAAACCTTCAGCCTTTAGAATCACTTTTAATAAATCATCCCCATTGTGTAGTTTCCAGAAGAGAACTAGGAAAGCTGAAAGATTGTTTGAGATCTCAGTCCACAGGAGGTTACAAGCACACTGGATTTCTGGCAGGAACAACTGGTATTTTCTCTGCTTGCTAAAAAAAATGGCTGCCACTTCTACTGCTATAACTAAGGACTGGTAAGATGCAATCTATGACATTCTTATTATTGGATTGTTATTCTTGGATTTAAATGCAGCAGACGATCTTACAGAATTCACCTAAAAGATATCCCAATTCCAATCATACAAGCTCACTCACCTATTAATAATAACGATACGTTTTCCGATAATTAAGCTGCAGGTAACCTCCAGAGTGTATTTGCCCTTTAAATCTATCCATTTCTGTAGATTAATAGAGACTTGGAAAGATTCTGAAGTGTTTCTGAAGGCGCACACCTGTGTCCTGCCATTACCGAAACGCATTAGCAGAAAGCGTCCACGTTTATTTTGCAAAAGGCTGCAATTTATTTTGAATGGGGAGAGGCATGTCTAATTAATCCATATCCTTTTTTTTTTTTTTTTTTTGGAAATGAGTCAGATTGCAGCTGTCAAAACATTAATAAAAAGGAGTTTGGGAGGTGTTTAATATCGCAAACAGTGGAAAAATGAGGAAATTTGTGGCGCTCAGTTGGGTTTTTTTTTTTTCGGAATGCGATCGAGCGGAGAGATTGTGAAGTCACAAATATAACTCACTTCACAAGGAGAAAGTGACTGAGACATGAAACAGAAGAAGATACTTTGAATCACCGTTATGCTTTGTGTGAATGGACAAAGCGGAGGAGAAGAGAGTAAAGAGGGCGCAGTCATCAAACACTTCTCCGGCTTTGTATATTACTATGATAAATCAAAATGTGGATATACTGACAGCACGCGACAGGACGCCTTTAAATATCTCCATTTTGGAAGAGGATGAATCAACGAACACATAAAGATAACTATTATTTTATAAGGAACTAAGACAAGTGCTTTCGTTTTGGCTGTAAGGGAGGGAAAAATAGGTACGCTCTATAAAGGAGCAAAATGAATCCATCAATTAAAGGATAAGTTCACCTTTTTAGAAAAAAAATATTAAATGCACATACACTATATTGTCAAAAGTATTGGGACGCCTGCCTTTACACACATGTGTACTTTAATGGCATCCCAGTCTTAATCTGTAGGGTTCAATATTGCGTTGGCCCACCCTTTGCAGCTATAACAGCTTCATCTCTTCTGTCCACAAGGTTTAGGAGTGTCTATGGGAATGTTTGACCATTCTTCCAGTAGCGCATTTATGAGGTCATGCATTGATGTGGACGAGAAGGCCTGGCTCGCAGTCTCCGCTCTAATTCATCCCAAAGATGTTCTATTGGGTTGAGATTAGGCCAGACAAGTTCCTCCACCCCAAACTCTCTCATTTATGTCTTTATGGACCTTGATTTGTGCACTGGTCCAAATGATGTGGTGGAGGGGCGATTATGGTGTGGGGTTGTTTTTCAGGGGTCCGCTTGGCCTGTTAGTTCCAGAGAAGGGAACACTCTGGAATTGTGGGCAATTTCATGCTCCCAACTTTGTGGAAACAGTTTGGGGATGGCCCCTTCCTGTTCCAACATGACTGCTCACCACTGCACAAAGCAAGGTCCATAAAGACATGGATGGGCGAGTTTGGGGTGGAGGAACTTGACTTGCCTACACAGAGTCCTGACCTCCACCTACACCTTTGGGATAAATTAGAGTGGAGGCTGCGAGTCAGGCCTTCTCGTCCACACCAGTGCCTGACCTCACAAATGTGCTTCTGGAAGAATGGTCAAACATTCCCATAGACACTCCTAAACCTTGTGGACAGCCTTCCCAGAAGAGTAGAAGCTGTTATAGCTGCAAAGGATGGGCCAACTCAAAATTGAACCCTACGGACTAAGACTGGGATGCCATTAAAGTGCATGTGCGTGTAAAGGCAGGCGTTCCAATACTTTTGACAATATAGTGTATTTTTGCTAAATAAAAAAGTGCATTTATCATTTTTTCCTTCAGGAGTGTTGAAAGCATTACACTCATGATTAGTGGATCAGGAGTGCAATGTCAGGCTTTTGCAGACAAGCCCTTGAGTTTTCAGCCCATACCTCATTACAGATGCTCAGTTTAAAAACTGTAGGGCTTGCCAATGAACTACAAGGGTGTTAATCAGCGCCCTCACAGTTCATTCAGAACTACAAGCTGTCTGCCTCAATGTATTCCGGTACTTGTAGTTCTTTTATGCACAGGAAAATGAATGACGTGGCGGGCACGGTCTCGCCATTTTTGAACTGTGACAGCAGGTACAGGGAAAAGAACCCCTGCCTACTGCCAGACCGAGGGACAGGGCCGATCCTGGGCAAGTGCGCGGGGTGCACCACACCCAGGCGCCGCAGGAGGGGGGGGCGCCGAAGTGCCAGAGTGCTCCCCTTTCTCCTTTCTTACCGGGGGTTGCAGCCCGCACAACCACTGAAGCTTTTTTCCCGATCATTCCGCCAGTGAGCACAAGCGGCCGTGCTGTGACAGGGGGGAGGCGAGCCGCAGGATGTCAGCGTATCTCCCCCGCTTGCCCCCCCCCTTCTCCTATCAGCAGTGGAGAAGAGAGAGCGGCTCTCTTCTTGTTCGCCGCCCAGCTTAGTGCCCGGTTTGCTTCCCTCCCCATTTGCCACAGCAGAGGGCCAATCAGAAGAAGCTAGGGGAGAATGATGAGACATGTAGTCCTTGAAGATTGTCAGCCCCATTGTTGTCCACAGGCAGCAGACTTCTGCCCCCAGCATGCACTCTGTTGGGGGAAAGATTGAGAGCCTGGAACCCAGGAAGAAGCTGAAAGACTGCTACAGGAAAAAGAGAGGACTGTGCTGGGGGAACCCAGAGAGAGAACCACGCTGTACCCGCACCACCAGAGAAAGAGCGCCATGCTGTACCCGCACTACCAGAGAGAGAGCGCCACCCTGTACCCATACCACTAGAGAGAGAGTGCCACACTGTACCCACACCACCAGAGAGAGAGTGCCACGCTGTACACACACCACCAGAGAGAGCGCGCCATGCTGTGCTCACACCACCAGAGAGAGGCCCACATTGTAGCCGCACCACCAGAGAGGGAGAGCACCATGCTGTACCCACACCACCAGAGAGGGTGCCACGCTGCTGCCAGCACTACCAGAGAGAGAGACACACTGCTGGCCAGTGTCGCCAGAGAGGGAGCCATGCTGCTGCCAGCACCACCAGAGAGAGGGCCACGCTGCTGCCTAGCACCAGACATGCTACACTACTGACCAGAGTCACCCTGGCCAACCTAGAGTGCACAAACGTCCAGCCGGAGGGATCACTGCTGCAGTTTCGCTGGGTCTGGTAAGCAATTATCCATTACTGCTCCTAGGGACTGAGCAATTGGAAAGTGCCTAACCTGCTATCCTCTAGGCCTTATTGACCACTGCAACACACGCCAACAAGCTCCAATGCTGCGCTGCTGGCTGGGCTGCTGGCTCAAAAATAGGAGGGGGGTGACACCTGACACCAAGTTTTACTGCACCAGGTGACACCAACCCTAGTGATGCCACTGCTTGTGTGTGTCTCACACTGCACGGGCTTTGGTCTGAAATGCCCGGCAGCCTGTAACAAAGTCCTGCCTCCTGTGAGATAGACGGAACACTGATCCAATGCAGTGAGATTGAATCAGTCTTACGGGTATCATAGGAGCTGCAAGCCGGTCTAGGAAGCGAGAATTTGTTACAGTGGCTGCCCAGGAGATTCAAATCCAAGCTCAGCGACAGCAGGAGATCGTTGCCGCTGTGTGTGATCCAGGGGCATTGGTAGGCTGCAATTAGTGGGCACTGACAGGCTGCGATTGGTGGGCACTGGTAGGCGGCAATTGGTAGGCACTGATAAGTTGCATTTGGTGGGCACTGGTTGGCTGCATTTGATGGGCATTAATAATGCTGCAATTGGTGGGCAGTGATAATGCTGCAATTGGTGGGCACTGGTAGGCTGCAATTAGTGGGCACTGGTAGGCTGCAATTGGTGGGCACTGGTAGGCAGCATTTGATGGGCACTGGTAGGCTGCATTTTATGGGCAATGATAAGGCTGCATTTGGTGGGCACTGGTAGGCTGCATTTGGTGGGCACCGGTAGGCTGCATTTGATGGACATTGCACTGGTAGGCTGCATTTGGTAGGCACTGATGAGCTGCATTTGGTGGGCACTGATAGGCTACATTTGATGGGCACTGATGAGGCTGCATTTTATGACCATTGATAAGCTGCATTTGGTAGGCACTGGCAGGCTGCAATTGGTGGGGCACTGGCAGGCTGCAATTGGTGGGCATTGGCAGGCTGCATTTGATGGGCACTGGCAGGCTGCATTTGATGGGCACTAATAAGCTGCATTTCATGGGCATTGATAAGCTGAATTTGGTGGACACTGATGGGCTGCATTTGGTGATCACTGGTAGTCTGCAATTGGTGCGCACCACTGGTAGGCTGAATTTGATGGGCACTGATGAGGTTGCAATTGATGGGCACTGATAAGCTGCATTTGGTGGGCACTGGCAAGCTGCAATTGGTGTGCACTGGCAGGCTGCATTTGATGGGCACTGATAAGCTGCATTTGATGGGCACTGATAAGGCTGCATTTGGTGGCCACTGGTAGGCTGCAATTGGTGGGCACTGGTAGGCTGCAATTAGTGTGCACCAATGGGTCTGCATTTGGTGTACACTAGTTCCACAGTCTCTTACCATCTCTTGTAATATGTCTGCAGTCTCTGACCATCTCCTGTAGTATGTCTGCAGTCTCTGACCATCTCTTGTATCATGTCTGCACTCTCTGATCATCTCCTGTATCATGTCTGCAGTCTCTGACCATCTCCTGTAGTATGTCTGCAGTCTTTGACCATCTTTTGTAGCATGTCTGCAGTCTCTGACCATTTCTTGTATCACGTCTGCAGTCTCTGCCCATCTCTTGTATCACGTCTGCAGTCTTTGACCATCTCCTGTAGTATGCTTGCAGTCTCTGACCATCTCCTGTATCATATCTGCAGTCTCTGACCATCTCCTGTAGTATTTCTGCAGTCTCTGATTATCTCGTGTTTCATATCTGCAGTCTCTGACCATCTCTTGTATCATGTCTGCAGTCTCTGACCATCTCCTGTATCATGTTTGCAGTCTCTAACCATCACCTGTAGTATGTCTGCAGTCTCTGACCATCTCTTGTATCATGTCTGCAGTCTCTGACCATTTCTTGTATCACGTCTGCTGTCTGTGACCATCTCCTGTATCACACCTGCAGTCTTAAACCATCTCCTGTAGTATGTTTGCAGTCTGTGACCATCTCTGGTATCACGTCTGCAGTCTCTGACCATCTCCTGTATCATATCTGCAGTCTCTGACCATCTCTTGTATCATATCTGCAGTCTCTGACAATTTCTTGTATCATATCTGCAGTCTCTGACCATGTCCTGTAGTATGTCTGCAGTCTCTGGCCATCTCTTGTATCTTGTCTGCAGTCACTGATCATCTCCTGTATCAAGTCTGCAGTCTCTGACCATCTCCTGTACTATGTTTGCAGTCTCTGACCATCTCTTGTATCATGTCTGCAGTCTCTGACCCTCTCCTGTAGAGTGTCTGCAGTGTCTGACCATCTCCTGTAGTATGTCTGCAATCTCTGACCATCTCTTGTATCATGTCTGCAGTCTCTGATCATCTCTTGTATCGTATCTGCAGTCTCTGACCATTTCATATATCATGTCTGCAGTCTCTGACCATTTCATGTATCATGTCTGTAGTCTCCGACCATCTCCTGTGGTATGTTTGCAGTCTGTGACCATCTCTTGTATCACGTCTGCAGTCTCTGACCATCTCCTGTATCATGTCCACAGTCTCTGACCATCTCCTGTATTATGTCTGCAGTCTCTGACCATCTCCTGTAGTATGACTGCAGTCTCTGACCATCTCTAGTATCATGTCTGCAGTCTCTGACCATCTCTTGTATCATGTCTGCAGTCTCTGACCATCTCCTGTATCATGTCTGCAGTCTCTAACCATCACCTGTAGTATGTCTGCAGTCTCTGACCATCTCTTGTATCATATCTGCAGTCTCTGACAATTTCTTGTATCGTATCTGCAGTCTCTGACCATTTCCTGTAGTATGTCTGCAGTCTCTGACCATCTCTTGCATCATGTCTGCAGTCTCTGACCATTTCATGTATCATGTCTGCAGTCTCTGACCATCTCTTGTATCATGTCTGCAGTCTCTGACCATCTCTTGTATCATGTCTGCAGTCGCTGATCATCTCCCGTATCAAGTCTGCAGTCTCTGACCATCTCCTGTAGTATGTCTGCAGTCTCTGACCTTCTCTTGTATCATGTCTGCAGTCACTGACCATTTCATGTATCATGTCTGCAGTCTCTGACCATGTCTTGTATCATGTCTGCAGTCTCTGACCATCTCCTGTAATATGTCTGCAGTCTCTGACTATCTCTTGTATCATGTCTGCAGTCTCTGACCATGGGGGGGGGGGGATCTGAAAGGGGCAATAAATACCAGGAGTGTATTATGTGCGGAGTTCAGGGATGCGCTTAGCTGCCAACTGTCCCTGATTTCAAGGGAATGTCCCTGATTTGCAACAAAGTCCCTCTGTCCCTCTTTCCTCCTCATTTGTTCCTCATTTTGGTCTGATATAACACATCAGAACTCTTTTTTAGAGAGATTAATACTATCTCCAGGAGGACCTCCTTACATTTCCACTGAATATAAGGAGGAAATGAAGAAACACAAGTTTGAATGAACTTCCATATGCCAAGTCTCCAAAGTACTATGTCGCACCAAGTCATACACACCAACGTGCTCTCTTGACCGTGGGAATCCACCAATCAGAGAGATAGCAGGCCATACAAAGAGAGCATTTCCTTAAGGGAGGTTAACAACATCCCCAGAAGGACCTCCTTAAACTGAACCTCCACCCTCCAGGACCCCAAGGTACTATTCCAAAAGAAGTCACACTACCAATCTACTCTCTATTGACCATAGAAATCTACCAGTCGCCAACATGCTCTCTCTCCACTCAAAGAGATAGCAGGCCACACAAGGAACTCCATTGAAGGAGATGAATACTATCTCCAGAAAGCCTCCTTACATTTCCACCAAATTCAAGGAGGAATGTCCCCCAAAGAATTAGTTATGGCAAGAGTCCTACAGGGACTTCCGGGGTAAGGGTATATGGGTACCGATAACAACTATAACCTGCTTGTCTATGTACATGGCGAATAGTGGTGGATTTTGAGTTATGTAAATGTGTTCAAAGAGCTGTTTCAATATTTATATTCATATTTATATTTTTTATCATAGATAGGCTTGCTCCTGAAGAGTGACCACTAAGTCACGAAACGTGCGTCAAGCTACGAATAGTCCTATCCTCTCATGTGCTGTATAAAGACTAAACATTTTTTGATATGAGACCCCTGCTGGTCTAATCAATACTATTTGATATGAGACTTCTGTTGGTATATTCAAGATTTCAATAGAGAATATGGTTACCTATTTGGCTATGGGCCATGGGAAATTTGTGAATATGTGTGTATACATATGATATTTTATATGAATTGTACAGTGTTATATACTTTTATTGTAGAGCGTGATCTCAAATCTATATTACTATTTTATATATATATATATATATATGAATTAAAATTGATTACCACTATCTTCATATCCAAGCACTTATTCATTCTCCATTGCGCGCCTCACTCAAAGTCCCACTCTTTGTTCCTTTTGTTATAATTGAAATCAGGGATGGAAGCATATTCAAGCCATGCTTCATTTAAAGTCCCAATCTCCCCCCCCCCCCCCCCTTCCCATTTTTGCTAAACGCATTACAGGGATGGAGACATGCTTTGGTATCAACTTTATTTCCAAAAACATTTTTTTTTTCCCCAGATTGTTTCTCTAGCTTAGCCCCCTTTTTTTATACTCAGCTTAAATATTCCACCACTATGATCTTGAAAGGAATTTTTTTTCCCCCCCAATGCATTATGTACATTCATCCATTTGTTGGTTGTTCTATGCTGTGTAGCCTGGGGTATTGCATGCGTTGCTGGATGTTCATCACTCCTCCTCCATTCTTATGTGGGTGGGGCGGTTGCTCTTCCACTGCGCGTCGACTAGGGTTGCCACCTCATCCCTTTAAACCCGAACACATATTAATTACACAGGCTCTGTGGCTGATTAAGGTGGTAATTAAACTCACTTGGTGCCTCATCTGCATTAAATCAGCCTCAGAACCTGTGTAATTCATATGTGTTCGGGTTTAAAGGGATGAGGTGGCAACTCTAGCGTCGACGTCACCTTCAGAACGCCGGAAGTGCGGTGTCTTTTTGGCACTGTTGCACCAGGCGGGATCTTTTCCACTCCTGCGTACTCTATGGGAGTTTTTTGGCGTCTTTCGCCCGCCCGATTACTGGTGCCTCCCTCTCCGATTGCACGCCTTTATGACGTTGGGGGCTGGCCTGTGGCGGCGCCTCCATTTAGGGCACCAGCACACGGTGGTTCAGACATATGGGAATCACTCTCCCACTTCATGGACACCCCATCACATTCATTTCAGGTTTGTCATCCCTTCTTAGCTCACTTTTTCTTTTCCTTTTCCATTCTTTCCTCCAGTCTTTCCTTGCTCACAGCCACACCTTTTGCATTTCACTCCCATCACACATTCATTATCTCACAGGTTTGCTTACTCCACGGACACTTCATTTAATTCATCCCTGTCCACCGTGGGTGCTGCCCTGTTTGGTGCCGTCATTGGTAGCCCCCAGAGCTCCCAGCAATGGTGATCCCGGCTGACTTTTCAGGCACGGGCATCCTACTCCTAGCACTTTGATGACTCTGTAAGTTTTACACATTGGTGGTAAAAAAAATTGTTTTTTTAATTTTTATGTGCTTATAGATCCTTGTCTCATATCCTACATTTTTGAATTATACATATTTATATTTTTTATCATAGATAGGCTTGCTCCTGAAGAGTGACCACTAAGTCACGAAACGTGCGTCGAGCTACAAACAGTCCTATCCTCTCATGTGCTGTATAAAGACTAAATATTTTTTGATATGAGACCCCTGCTGGTCTAATCAATACTATTTGATATGAGACTTCTGTTGGTATTTTCAAGATTTCAATAGAGAATACGGTTACCTATTTGGCTATGGGCCATGAGAAATATGTGAATATATATGATATTTTACTGCAATATGAATTGTACAGTGTTATATACTTTTATTGTAGAGCATGGTCTCAAATCTATATTACTATTATATGTATATATATGAATTAAAATTGATTAACACTATCTTCATATCCAAGCACTTATTCATTCTCCATTGCGCGCCTCACTCAAAGTCCCACTCTTTGTTCCTTTTGTTATACCTGTTTCAATGTCTTTTTCTCTCAGCTTGGTTCTTGATTATTAACCAAATGTGTGACATGGTGGCTATGTATGTGATTAATGTATACCCTGTTTCAATAAAAAACTTTTCTGATTAAAAAAAAAAACTCAAGGAGGAAATTAAGAAAGAAAAGGTTGAATAAACTTCCAACCTTCAAGTCTTTAAGGAACTATGTCACCCCATGTCACATCCACCAACGTGCTCTCTTGGCAGTGGAAATCCAGCAATCAAAGGGATGACAGGCCATACAAGGAACTACTTATGGGAGATTAACAACATCCCCAGACGGACCTCCTTAAATTTCCACTAAATACAAATAAAGAAACACATGGTTGGATGTCCTTTAAAAGATCCTTGCACACAGCAGACGCATCTCTGGTAGACACTGTATGGCAAGGTTAGTGGATGTTTGCATGCAGCATATTAGAAGCTATCAGCTAGAGTGCATCGTGCTGTTTATAAATCTCCATTATGAAGCAGTACATAAATCAGAGGTGTAGCAGTTTTTTTGCAGATGCAAATATTGATGTTAATGACAATCAGTGCTCCATATTTCTCTATAATTATCCCAACATTCATTACCAACAGAAGACGGCCATTTAAGCCGAGAAACTCGATCCGAGAGGCCCTCTGCCTTGCACGAGTTTAATGGCCTGCCTTTCAATAGATTGGATTTAATCTCCTTTATGCCGTAATGATTCTTAAGAAGGACCAGCAGATAATAAGACCATGACAACAGACAGACTTTGGCACTTCGTGGCTTTTGAAACTTAATACAATGGATAATTGTCGTTGTCTTGAGCGCTCACCTACGGTAAATGCTAACAGTCTGTAGGATCCCTCCTTGTCCTCTTTCCGAGATTACAGTTCAGTCACTCTAATTACATGGCTTACATGACAGATGATGGCAGCTGTATGCTGAAATATGTACAGTACATAGATCCTTGGCTTCAGAAACAAATCTATCATTAGCTTCATGTTCTGAGTAATGGCAGCTTCCTCATCTGAAGAACCTTTCATCTGCTGGGTCTGTATAACTCACTGGCTGATCACAGCAGGGAAGGGGGCTGTATTCCCAGCAAAAGAAGAGGACCCCTGCTATAACGACATCAAATGAGTGTTTATCCTGCTGTAGATAACCAGAGCACATGAAAAGTTAATTTAAAAAAATATCTATGTATTCATACAGCAATGAGAAAATGGTGTTTTGTTACGACCTCTATTAGTTGAACACTTTGAGATAGACAATACAGTGATAAATCCTGAGGAAGGTTGCCTAGAACAAGTAGTATGAATGAATTTCGTGTCATTTTTAGGGACCTCTGATCCATTTTATAGCATGTAGTGTGTAGGTGGGGTGCAGCATGGTGCAGCGGCAATAACACACACACTCCAAATATGATATACAGAACTTGTATTGAAGTAATGCAAAGACAGTCTACAATAAACCCAGTGGGAAGGCAGCACAACTGTGAACACTGGCGGGTCCCAACAGCATGTATAGAGCAGGTGGAAGCCAAACTGACAGCGCCTGTTAAGAGGGGCAGAATGTGGCCAGGCTGTCTCGTGCCCAAATGGGAAGATGTCCAGAGAAGTTGCAATCCCTATGCTTTCCCTTCTCGTCAGTAAGCTTTTCCTGCTGCTAGTTCTGTCCCTAACAAACGGGGTATTTGTCCCTATACTACCCACTCGCAAATGTGCGTCAAGCCTGGGAGCCAGGGCCTTAAGTAGGCTCTATCTGACCCAAGATGGCTGCTAGAGTCACATGGGGTTGCAGCCTCCAATTGGATAGCTTCCCCAGTGATCCAGGAAACCTAAGAGCAGTGCTGGCAAACCTTGGCACCCCAGATGTTTTGGAACTGCATTTCCCATGATGCTCATGCACTCTGCAGTGTAGTTGAGCAACATGGGAAATGTAGTTCCAAAACATCTGGGGGTGCCAAGGTTCGCCATCACTGCCTTAGAGAAACCATGTTCTTTTTGACTTCCTCTCCAACTGCTATGCCACTGTGGACAAGCATCACCTACAGTGGAGAAAGTAGTCTGCACCTGCCTACAAGCGTACCCCCATAGGAACTGCTGTAATGCAACCAGATCTTCCCTGGAATCAGTGCAGAGGCAGCCAGGCACACAGCAACATTTCACTCCTGGCTCAATAATCAGTCTAGAGGTTGTCTTTTTATACTTTATTGCTGAGCAACTTGGGATGGAAGAGGGGTGATATAGGATATTCTAAATTCCCCGAACGGCTGCAGGAGGACACTTTACTAAGTTTCATGGAGCAGTCTTCATGCAGGATACAGATAGTGTGACTAAGTCCCTTCTTTAGAAACTATCTCAAGTGGAAATTCTACAGGCTTGCCCACCCAGGAGATACTTCAGCACACACTCTCTAGAGGCCTGGGTTCAGGTCAGTACTCACAATGTCACAGGACCACTGGTCTCCTTCCTCCAGTATCCACCGGACGCCCTTCAGTGAACTCTCCAGACCATATTCCCAAGTGAGGAATCCCTTGACTAGCTCCAAACAAGGATCCTAAGAGATACCCCCCCAGCTCTGCCACAACTGGGAGTCCTGGACCCCATTGAGTAACTTCTGGAATTAGAACAGCTGCCGCAGGTGGGGGTAGCCATCTCCACTCAGATGGACAGATTCCCTCCAACAGGGAGAAGAGGAAGAAGACCCTGCTGTTCTAAATCTCAGATTATTTATATGAATCTCCAACCACCTTCTGGGCACACCTCCCCAGGGATTGGCTGAAGCACAATAAATATTCAGGCTGAGATTTATCTTGTTCAACCCTCTATGTCCCAGAAGCATCTGGAAGACAGGGGAGTGCAATCAAGCTGGAAGTCTGTGAGACCCAGAACAGGCAAAAGCAATCAACAACTGCTTAACTGATTACAGAGGAGTCAAACAAGAATTACATTTTCCTAGCTTCTTAGCAACCTAAATTGGAGGGTGCTACAAGCACATGACCCCTGCTATTGGTAGATAAGTTCACCCTTGTCTCATAGCTCATACTTCCATTATTCTGTGTCTCCTGCCTTTACTTTTCTTATACCTCCCACCTCTGTTATTTGATCTCTCCTGGCTGTACTATCCTATACCTCCTACCTCTACGACGTACCAACACCTTTATAATGTTATCTCCCCTACCTCTCCGGTTTCATATCTATAACCACAATTCTATCTTTCCTGCTTTTCCTACTCATACCTCCCACTTCTATAATTCTACCTCCCCTGCCTCTCATTTCCAATATCTCCCACTATCTCTTCTGCATTTACTGCCCCAAACCTTCAATCTCTATGATCCTATCTCTCCTGACTCTACTGTCCTATAACTTCCTGCATTATTATTCTATCTCTCCTACCTCTCCTTTCCCATACAGTCTACCTTTATGCTTCTCTGTCTCTTGTTTCTACTGTTGTATACCTCCCACATCTATGATTCAAGCTCTCCTGCCTCAGCTGTCCTATATCTCAGCCCACCATTATTCTATCTCTCCCACCTATGTTATACCATACATCCACCCTCTATGATTCTATCTTTCCAGTCTCTATTGTTCCCATATCTCTCATCTCCATGATTCTCTCCTGTATAAATTTTGCCATACATATAATACCATACCTAACACTACCTCTCATCTCTCTAATGTCTCATACCAGCCACTTCCATGGCACTATCTCTCCTGCATCTACTGCCCCCTACCTCACACCACTATAGTTTTATCTTTCCAGCATCTATTGTCCCATACCACCATCCTCTATGATTCTTTCTCTCCTGCCTCCACTGTCCCATACCTCCATCCTCTGTGATTTTATCTCTCCTGCCTCCATTGTCCCATACCTCCATCCTCTATGATTCTTTCTCTCCTGCCTGCACTGTCCCATACCTCCATCCTCTGTGATTTTATCTCTTCTGCCTCCACTGTCCCATACCTCCATCCTCTATGATTTTATCTTTTCTGCCTCCACTGTCCCATACCTCCATCCTCTATGATTTTATCTTTTCTGCCTCCACTGTCCCATACCTCCATCCTCTATGAGTTGATTTCTCCTGCCTCCACTGTCCCATGCCTGTCACCTGTCCTATGCCTGTGCAGATTCCCACTGCTGCCTGGCTACAGAGAAAGGGACTAGGGAATCTCTGTACTCAGTCTGTTTCTCAAAAGTGAGACATCAGGGTTCTGTTTAGACCCCTGATATTTCACCAAAGCCCCGCAGCAGGGCTTTTAAAAAAAAATAGTAAAAAAAAATAATGAAATATAATTTTGTAAAAAAAAAATAAACAAAACATTGTGAAAAAAATAATAAAATAAAATAAAAATAAACTACTGACACCGTCCTCTGCCCTTCTGACATATATACACATACACACACACACTCATGTTTGTTTGCGCTTATGTGGTGCACACTCTAATACAATAGGCTGCACACACCTATGACTCCATCCCCAATAATTCTATCTCTCTTGACTCCACTGTCCCATATCTTCCACCTCTATCATTTTATTTCTCTTGCCTGCTGTCCAATACCTTCATCCTTTATGATTCCATCCCTCCTGCCTCCACTGTCCTATACCTCCATTCACTGCAGTTCTATCACTATTGCCTCCGCTGTCCCACACCGTCCATCTCTATGATACCATCTCTCCTTCCTCCGCTGTCCCATACCTCTATCATCTATGATTCAATCTCTCCTGCTTCTGCTGTCCCATTCCCTCAGTTTCTATGATTCTCTCTCTCCTTCCTCCACTGTCCTATACCTCCATCCTCTATGATTCTCTCTCTCCTTCCTCCACTGTCCAAAACCTCCATCCTCTATGATTCTATCTTTCCTGCCTCTGCTGTCCCATACCTCCATCCTCTATGATCCTATTTCTCCTGCCTCCACTACCCCATTCCTCCATCCTCTATAATTTTATCTCTCCTTGCTCCACTGTCCCATACCTCCATCCTCTATGATTCTCTCTCTCCTTCCTCCACTGTCCCATACCTCCATCCTCTATGATTCTCTCTCTCCTTCCTCCACTGTCCCATACCTCCATCCTCTATGATTCTCTCTCTCCTTCCTCCACTGTCCCATACCTCCATCCTCTATGATTCTCTCTCTCCTTCCTCCATTATCCCATACCTCCATTCTTTATGGTTCTATCTCTCCTTCCTCCACTGTCCCATACTTCCACCCTCTATGATTCTCTCTCTCCTTCCTCCATTGTCCCATACCTCCATTCTTTATGGTTCTATTTCTCCTTCCTCCACTGTCCTATACCTCCATCCTCTATGATTCTATCTTTCCTGCCTCCACTGTCCCACACCTCCATCCTCCATGATTCTATTTCTCCTGCCTCCACTACCTCATTCCTCCATCCTCTATAATTTTATCTCTCCTTCCTCCACTGTCCCATACCTCCATCCTCTATGATTCTCTCTCTCCTTCCTCCATTGTCCCATACCTCCATTCTTTATGGTTCTATCTCTCCTTCATCCACTGTCCTATACCTCCATCCTCTATGATTCTATCTCTTCTGCCTCCGCTGTCCCATACCTCCATCCTCTATGATTCTTTCACTCCTTCCTCCACTGCCCCATTCCTCCATCCTCTATGATTCTACCTTTCCTTCCTCCTCTGTCCCATACCTCCATCCTCAATGATTCTTTCTCTCCTTCTTCCACTGTCCCATACCTCCATCCTCAATGATTCTTTCTCTCCTTCTTCCATTATCTCATACCTCCATCCTCTATGATCCTATCTCGCCTGCCTCCACTGTCCCATACCTCTATCCTCTATGATTCTACCCCTCCATACCTCCCACCTTCATTATCCTGTCTTTCCAGTCCCATTCATCCTGTCTCTTCTCCCATCTCTCTATACCCTCCTTTCCCTCCCACCCAAATCTGCTTTTATTATCTTGCAGTATAGGGCAATATCTAAGAAGATGATAATGTGAAAGGCGTGTGCTCCAGCAAGCCCCCATGTATGTCACCGATCCACCTTAACATTCACATTATTTGCTTTTATGTAACATCTATCCTGCTGGAAAATGCTGGAGAAACTGAAAAAAAAAATATTACTGTAGTCACTCAGCGCAGTTCCATCTCTTTCTGCACAGGATACATTCTCTTCGCCCCATCCCAGCCTGCAACTGTCTAATAGCACTTAAAGTGAGAATGATAATGTATCCACTATCCTCATATTACCTATGCAGGAGACATTTCCATAATACACCTACTAGAGGTTCAGACAGCAGATAAGAGAAGGAAAGAAGGATGTGATGGGATGATTGATAACTCTGTATGGCATGTAATTCAGGCCCATGGACAGGAGACTTGATGCTTTGCATGGACACCCTCAATTAGTTTCTCTTCTACACCCCTTGTATGTACCTCCATCTTCTACCTATACTGACCATGCTGTTATTTCTCTCTCTTACCTCTGCTGAACAGTTTGTACCTAAAGTCAGCATTAAATGTCGGAAGAAAATGTGGCACACATGGCAAAATAAACACCTTGAGAAAGATTGCCAATTGCACAGGAAATGGCCATTGGATGGACAGGGCTGGTGCCAGCATAAGGCTGCTTAGGGCGCCATAATGGGGGGGGTGAAGAATCCAAATCCCCAGTCACTTGCTGGGGATTTGTATTTTTAACCCTTTCCTGCTGCCTGTTCACACCAGTGTTTGTCCTGGGAATGCACTGCACTGCACAGCACAGAGACCAGATTCTCACCAAGAGCCCGAATCTCATACTAACGATCCGGAACCGGGACTCCCGGTTACTGATCGCCTTATCGCTTTGATAGCCTCTCATTGGCTATCACAGTGATCAGTCATTTTGCAGCCCGTCTATGTTTTTTATTTTATTTTCTCCTCTGAATGGAGAGAAAGATACATTGAATCTTTCTCTCCTTGCCAGGGGAGAAAGATGTAAACAAGTGTAGCACCCTCTAGTGTGCTACTAGTGTGAGAGTAGGTAAACCATATCCTGACTCATACTTAAAGGAGTTGTAAAGGCAGAAGGTTTTTTTATCTTAATACATTCTATGCATTAAGATAAAAACCTTCTGTGTGTTGCAGCTTCCCCATCACCCCCCAATTACTTACCTGAGCCCCTACTCTCTCCAGCGATGTCCACGAGTGTCTTAGCCATCCAGGACACTCCTCCTGATTGGCTGAGACACATCAGTTGCACCATTAGCTCCTGCTGCTTTTAATCAAAATCAGTCAGCCAATCAGTGGAGAGAAGGGACGGGGCTCTGTGTCTGAATGGACACACAGAGCTCTGACTCGACTTGGGTGCCCCCTGTAGCAAGCTGATGGCTGTGGGGGCACGCAATAGGATGAGGGGCCGGGAGCAGTGAAGAGGGACCCGAGAAGTGGAGGATCCGGGCTGCTCTGTGCAAAACCAACTGCACTGAGGAGGTAAGTATAACATGTTTGTTGCTTAAAAAAAAAAAAAGAGCCTTTACAATCACTTTAACCAGTGAGTCTGTAATTGGGTCAGGATTTTTAGAATTCAGGACAGCATGACTCATACAGTCAGCTCTCTGGCACCTCCCCCTGGTTCTAGAAAGCTGGAGAACATTCTAGATATTAGAGGGCGGAGGCTAGGAGGGTTGCCAATCACTAGGCGGTGGGGGACTAAGTGAGCCTTTAAATAGGAATGAGTCATGCTGGGAAGAGAGTCGGGTGGAAGATGGAGGTGCAGTGCTGTTATTTTTATACCTATTTATGGTGTGTAAAATAATAATAATCATAATAATAATAATAATAATAATAAATACATTTAAAAATAAAGAAAAAAAAATAGTGAAATCATGGCTTGATCTAGGTCAGTGTCAGAGTAAGGGCAGATTTAGTCGTCTAAGCCCCCGTTCAAACCAGTGTGATTTAAGGTGCAACATGCGATTTACATATTGCACCTGAAGTCGCATCTATTGTCTTTTCTATGACAACTGTCTTAATAGGTGTGATTTGAAATAGCACTATTTGAAAAATAGCTCCTGCACTATTCATGTGCCACTTGCATTGACATCTGTGCATGATGTTGCACAGATGTTGGCAAGCCGCTGATGAAATTGCACCGTCCTGCGGCTTTGAACTCATGCTGAAGTAGCGTGATTTCAAAGCCGCATTCTGTGTGAACGGGTGCTAAATCTCCCTTGCCTCTGATACTTGATCTGCTTCCGGATCGCGACTGGCGGTGAAGAAGCAATGTGATGCCTCCTCATCACCTGCTTTAACCTATTTTTTGCAACGGAGCAAGAGAATGTCCCCAACACACCAAGGATCTCCAGAACGGGTCCAAAGCTTTATTCAGTGATCGCATAGTTAAAACAGATTGCAACGTTTCGGAGCCACCTTGGACCCCTTCATCAGGCATGTGACATTTTTGACAATGATCGTGCTGCATCCGCATGCATTACAGCACATTTTTGGTGCTTTCTCATTGACTTACATGTGTAGCATTCGGCGGGCTTGCTGCCTTGCCAATCACTACATGTAGGGTCAATTTAGCCATGATCACGAAGTGAAACATCACAATGGCAGCATGTAAACATCCCCTATTGCAGCTGAAGGAGGGGCAGTTGGCAGGCTTCAAAAATGAGTCTCAAGTGAGCATTTGTGCCACCTGCCAACCGCAAGTCTAAATGAAGCCTTAGTGTTAGGGTCAAGTTAAGGGTCAAAGAGTCAGCAAAATGCACCTTCGCCAGTATAGACAAAAAATCTTGCACCGTTCCTGTAGACAGATAAACTTTTTAATTGTTTGTACCCTAAATCAGGGGTCTCCAAACTTTCTAAACCAAGGGCCAGTTTGCTGTCCTTTAAACTTGAGGGGGGCCGGGCAGTGGCCAGTGGTAGAAAATGTCCCTGCATCAGTGAAAGTAAAAAATGCCTCAACTTTGGTGTCAGTGAAAGGAATTGTGCCCCATTGTTTGTCATCAGGACAATTGGGCCCCATTATTGGTGTGATTGGGAGGAACTGTGCCTCATCCTTGGTGTCATTGAGAGGAATTGTGCCCTATTATTGGTGTCATTGGGAGGAATTGTGCCCCTTTATTGGTGTCATTGGGAGGAATTGTGCCCCATCCTTGGTGTCAATGGGAGGAATTGTACCCCATTGCTGGTGTTTTTGGGAGGAATTGTGCCCCATTACTGGTGTCATTGGGATGAATTGTGCCCCATTATTGGTGTCATTGGGCCCCATTGTTATTGTCATTGGGAGGAACTGTGCCCTATAATTGGTGTCATTGGGGAGAATTATCCCCCATCATTTTTGTCATTGGGCCCCATCGTTGGTGTCAGTGGGAGGAACTGTTCCCAATTGTTTGTGTTATTGATAGGAATTGTGCACCATCACTGGTGTAATTGGGAGGAATTGGACCCCATTGCTGGTGTTTTTCAGAGCAATTGTGCCCCATCACTGCTGTCATTGGGATGAATTGTGCCCCATCATTTATGTCATTGGGCTCCATCGTTGGTGTCATTGGGAGTAACTGTGCCCCATCGTTGGTGTCATTGGAAGGAATTGTGCCCTGTCACTGGTGTCATTGGGATGAATTCTCCCCATCATTTTTTTCCTTGGGCCCCATCGTTGGTGTCATTGGGAGGAACTGTGCCCGTTGCTGTCACTGATAGGCATTGTGCACCATCGCTGGTGTCATTAGGAGGAATTGTGCCCCTTCGTTGGTATCAGTGAATGAAATAAGGCCCAAAGGGTCGGATAAAAGCAAGCAAAGGGCCGCAGTTTAAAGACCACTGCCCTAAGTTAAGCACAGCGTATACCCAAACCTTAGCTCCTTTGGTCTATCCAAAGTCATCCCTTTTCCCCATCGATGGCATCTGGCTGAATTGTTTGTCTGCATCATGAACTGCCCGCTGTGAAGTGTGCTGACGGACATGCGATCATCCCCCCCCCCCCTTTGTCAATCATCCAAACCGTGGAGAGCCGAGGGACGTTGTACATAAATATTTCCCCCAAATGATTACAAACTCCTGCAGGCAGAACCAAAAATCAATATGTTATTTTCTAGCTGTCTGTCCCTTTGCCACCGTCAACAAGCCGGGTAACAGCCGCCCGCGCGTCCTTTTAAGCAAATATAAAGACAGATACAAAGAAATAATTCAATGTACGGCAATAAAAAGGGCTTTTTTTTTTTTTTTTTTTAATTTTCTATTTTTTTTTTTTTTTATTTGCGTCTAACGTGCGGTGTGAGTTTGCTGCCACCTACAGGAGGACGAGCCAACCGCTCCTTGACATTTAATCCAAAGGCACGTGAATCAGAGGAGGGGGAAAAAAGTGCATTATCTAAAAATTCATCATTCTTTCAAAACAGGCAGCTAAGGACATAATGTTCTGCAAGAACGCACGCTGCGACTGTACCGGGCCCGCAGACAGCTGTTCTGTACTCCGCTCCCAGCAGTATAGACACTTACAACTTAATATTAAGTGGTGTAGGTGAGTGGGCTGCTTTGTGTTAGGAGCGCCGGGCTTAGAAACGACGAAAAAGAAAAAAAAAAATGCTGATTGTTCTACGAGCCATTGAATATTCCGCCATGACAGAAAGGCGCATTAAAGTATAGTCTATTTACCCCTCGCGCCAGGTAGTCCTGCAATTAAGAGACGAAGAGAAAAAAAAAAAGTGCAAAATGTAAAGAAACTAATTATCAGCTTGCTGCTATTAAGCTCTAATGTACTTTCTTATACCGACGTTCAATGGAGCCCCGCGGGCTTCTGGGTAATAAGGAACTTTGGTTCACCCAACGAGGGGCAGAGTGTAAAAATAACACGGCTACGTTCTTTCGTCTGACGCTATGTAAAATCAAAGTCGGATGGGATCCGAGGGTGAAGAACGGGATTCTCTGCGTCTGGGGTGAGCTGGGTTGGGTTACCCTTTAGAAACGTTTTCTGTGGCTCCATTGTCGTGTTTTTCGGCTTTCTAAACATCTGTTGGAAAAAGTTGGGTGACTTTACGACGAGCGACACCCAAGTGACTGCAGCTATTCCTTCTGCCCCCTCCATCCCTTGACGTCTTCATTGCACAGGACTGGAAGAGATTAAATAAATACACTATATTGTCAAAAGTATTGGGACACCTGCCTTTACACGCACATGAAATTTAATGGCATCCCAGTCTTAGTCCGTAGGGTTCAATATTGAGTTGGCCCACCCTTTGCAGCTATAACAGCTTCAACTCTTCTGGGAAGGCTGTCCACAAGGTTTAGGAGTGTCTATGGGAATGTTTGAAGCACATTTGCGAGGCCAGGCACTGATGTTGGACAAGAAGGCCTGGCTTGCAGTCTCTGCTCTAATTCATCCCAAAAGTGTTCTATGGGGTTGAGGTCAGGACTCTGTACAGGACAGTCAAGTTCCTCCACCCCAACCTTGCTCTTCCATGTCTTTATGGACCTTGCTTTGTGCACTGGAGCATGAAATTGTCCAAAATATCTTGGTATGCTGACTCCTTAAGAGTTCTCTTCACTGGAACTAAGGGGCCAAGCCCAACCCCTGAGAAACAACCCCACACCATAATCCCCCCTCCACCAAGTTCCTCCACCCCAAACTCGCTCATCCATATCTATATGGACCTTGCTTTGTGCATTGGTCCAAATCATTTGGTGGAGAGAGGATTATGGTGTGGGGTTATTTTTCAGGGTTGGGCTTGGTCCCCACTCAGTAGTAACCCCCAACTCTGCTCATCCCGAAC
>BLSH010341917.1:472331-482944 GCA_018402905.1 Glandirana rugosa | reverse complement strand
TGGCTGCTGATCCATGATACCGTGGTCGGTTTACATGCCTCCATCATCCAGCAGTCTTTCCCTTTCCCCTCTCTCCCTGCCTGTCAGCTCGAGAGTCTGTGTGTGAGCCAGGGCCGGCCCTATATGGGTCCCAGTGGGTCCATGGGACCCAGGCAGCACTTTCAGAGGGGCAGCAAGTTGAACCATGACCACCTTTCCTTCTCTTCTATTTACCCAGCAAATTGATGACCAACATTTTTTTTCCAGCAGTTTTGTGTGTCATGATGACAATTGCCCCCGGGCCGCTCCGCCTGCCCGTATAGTACCCTAGCCATCCCTATACTGCCCTAGCTTGTCTATATACTACCCTAGCCTGTCTATATACCTCCCCAGCCTGCCCCTTTAGTGCCCTAGCCTGTCTATATACTACCCCAGCCTGCCCCTATACTGCCTTAGCCTGTCTATATACTACCCTAGCCTGTCCAAATACTACCTTAGCATGCATATATACTACCCTAGCCTGTCCATATACTACCCTAGCCTTCTCCTATACTGCCTTAGCCTGTCCATATACTACCCTAGCCTGTCTATATACTACCCTAGCCTGTCCATATACTAACTTAGCCTGTCCATATACTACCCTAGCCTGTCCATATACTACCCTAACCCGTCCCTTGGAATTGATCATAATGGTATGTCATATAATTTTGCATATAGACAAGGTGATGTTGCATGTAATTCTGACTTCCTGATACATTTAATTTTAGTTTTAATTATCATGATATAAAATAATGGATGCGGGGGCATTTTGGTGGGTGTGATTTTTTTTTTTTTTTTTGGTGGGGGGGGGGGGGGGTCAGCGTTTCATTCTTGGACCCAGGCAGCACAATGTCTTGGGCCAGCCCTGGTTTGAGCGATTTCTTTTCCTCTCCCCTCCCGCCGCTATGGCTGTAAAATCACTAATCCAAAATCCTGGAAGCCCCTCTGTTACAGAAACATATACTGTGCAGCATAGGTGTGCGCAGCCTATTGCATTAGGGTGTGCACCACAAAGCTCAAACACACATGCCTTTTTCTGCAGCCTCAGCTGCACTGGACAGTAAATTAATACAAAGTGCTCTGTCCTGAGTGGCTTCCTGTGTGTTCAAAAACGGAAGCATAGTAAACAGCGTTTACTATGCTTTGGTTATGAATGAACACAGTGAGTGTGTTCACCGTGTTCCTTTAGAAAAGGAAGGCACTAGTAAATTACATATTTACTAGCCTCTCCCCCTGCTCTTCATCCTGAAACACATTCCACGCAGCAGTCAGGGGGAAAGGAGAGGAGGGAAGCCAGCAGCACTGCGGGGCGGCGGGCTAACATGGGGGGAAAGCCAGGGCAGTAGGGGGAATCGACACCACACATAGTGATTAGGGTGTGCCCAGGCACACCTGGCACATTTCCTGTGCGTGCCTATGCTGTGCAGTATCTGTGTTTTAAAAATTATGCAGCAAAATACCTTATTGCAGAGCGTCGCTGTGCACTCAAGTGACCTCCCGCCGCTCTCCTCCTCCCGGCTGACGTCAATGTGGAATCTCAGCCCCTCCCACCGCGGTCCTCAGATCAGTCAAGGAGAGCGTCGGGAGGTCACGTGAGAGCACAGCTACGCTCTACAATAAGGTATTCCTCTGCAGAATGTTTATAAAGCACAGATATATCTTTCTGTAACAGGGGCTTCCAGGATTTGTGATTAGTGAATTTACAACCACTTTAAAGCTTTATGTACCACTTGCCTGCTCACTGGAGTATAAGAGAGAGCAACATGCCACCACTGGAGATCTTCTCATGCTCTGTCCTCCTGTAAATGGGTAAAGATACCTCCTACCAGCCCCCAGAACTAGAGACATGTAAGCCTTTGTAGCCATTGCCCCCTTGGGGGTGGCTGGAAGTTGTGGTTCATCTTTCACTCTGCCCTCAATCACATTGATCCTTACACCCGGAGACACAGAACAGGCCGGTACGTTGTTTTTGTTTTATTAGGGGGTTAAACTTGAATGGGGTAGGGGTGGCAATGGGATGCCCACGGATCAACTGTTCTTTGTGGGACCTTCTATATACACCACAGTATATACACTCCTTCTTCCTCCAGCATATGACTTGCTTCAGTTAGCTCCTTGTTCCTCTCTCCTGCACAACACTTGGTTCCGGCCTAGCTAGCACATGGTGAGGCCTGCTGTAGTTTTAGCATGACCATTACAGGCAGGGATCGCTGTCCCCCATAGTGTAGCAAAGTATATGTGTGATGGACTACTACTCCTAGCTTATCCTCTTCCTGGCCCTGCCAGCCCTTCCAGCCACAACGGCCCTCTCCACTGCCACAGTGACACCACAGTCCCAAACTGGCTTTTGCATCCTTCCCAGACTGACTCTCACCTCAATCTGCTCCGGGATGCCTCCTCCAGCTTCCCAGGGCGTGTGTCGCCCACCGACCCCTGACACTTGTGGTTCCTCTCCTGAAGATCTCTCCGATAATGCTCTCTCCCGCTGTCCTTTCCGCCCTGCCTTGTGCCCCTCCACCAAGATCTCACTCCTCCTGGCTGCATCCGGGCACTCCAGGCCCGAGGTCACCCCGCCAGACTGGGAGCCCCCCCTAGGCCGCGACAGCCTCCACACTATCTCATCTCCAGTTTTTCCACCCGAACTCTCCTCCCAGACTGGGCTGACCCCAGGTATTTTAAGGAGGCCTGCCCCCTGCCAATCCAGGTTGGGGACTGGTCAAAGCTCCTCAACATACCTCAAGCAGCTCCACTCCCTTTTTCCCACCCTTTCCTCCAGAACTTTCTGATCCAGAAAGAGAAGTTACCAAGGGGTGTCACTACTTTCAGTCACCAGCCACTCCCTAGGCCACTCCCCGACCCAGAATTTTTGGGGACAGCAGGGGGTGAGAATTTCTTTAGGTGTGGTGTGTGCTAGGAGTGGTGATTTGGCAGGGATTTGTGTTGAGAGGGGGGTGGGGAGGAGGATTTGTGCTAGGAGGAGGGATTTTGGGGGGGTTCATGCTAGAAGAGGTCATATGGTAGAGGGGTATTAGTGCCAGGAGGGAATAATTGGGGAGGGGGAGGATTTGTGCTAGGGGGGTTGGGGGGTGATTTGTCCTGGGAGGGGTTTTTTTGGAGGGGGATTTGAGCTGGGCAGTATTTTGGGAGAGTGAGAATTTGAACTGGAGGGGGACATGGTGGGGGCAAAGATTTCTGCTGGGAGGGGGGATTTGTACTGGCAGGAGGGGGAATTTATACTTAGTGGGTAAGCAGGCAGATTATTGGTCAATTTTTTTTGAGGGAGAGGGGATTTTTGCTGACTTTTAATGCTCACACACCTTGTAGGAGGGGGTGCATTTTGGCATGCTCGCCCTAGGCTTTAAATGACCTTGTCCCAGCATCGCAAGCAGTTCTATCCCCATAATAAAGGATAAGTTCACTGTGTTTATGGTAACATGTAACGGCTTACTAAATGAGCAACCCCCCGCACACAATCCCCCCCATCTCAAGTCTTTGTTGTGGCAGTAGGCCGGGTATCCACTAGCTCCCACTGCTGTCAATCACAGCCATTAAAACAGGGCTCAGGGGTGAGAACGCACCAGTGCCCCATAGCAAGCTGCTTGCTATTGGAGGCACTGGTCAAGGGGGAGGAGCCAGGAGCTCCAGCGGGGGACCCCAGAAGAGGAGGATCAGGGCTGCCCTGTGCAAATCTACTGCACAGAGCAGGTAAGTATGACATGTTTATTATTTTTAAAAAATCTATACCTTCAATATCACTGAGGCTTTTTTGTGAGTTTCTTAGTGAAAGTAATTAATCAGTATACTATATCCCACCCCCGTAGTGTTAGCGATACAAAGACATGGAGGAGGCGGAGGGAAGGGAGTGTCATTTACCACTGTGTATATGCCCATGTGTGCCTTTATAGTCATGTGAGCTGCACAGATAAAAAAAGGAGGACATGAAAAGCTTAGAAGAGAACTGAAATTGGAGCATGCTCCGTAGAGGACACCAGCTAGTCTACACAATCTGAGCCAGCAGTGGGAACTCAGAGAAGATGGAAGGAGCAGCTGATGGCAGGATCGACCAAGTATGCTTTACTCTAACAAAAACAAATGCCTTTAGTGGCTTTGTGAGTATGTACACTCTGGTATATACATTATATTAACAACAGTATTAGGACGCCTGCCTTTCCACACACATTAACTTTTATAGCATCCCAGTCTTAGTCTGTAGGGTTCCATATTGAGTTTCCCCACCATTTGCATCTATAATAACTTCAACTCTTCTGGGAAGGCTGTCCACAAGGTTTAGGAGTGTGTCTATGGGAAGGTTTGACCATTCCACCAGAAGCGCATTTGTGAGGTCAGGTACTGATGTTGGACGAGAAGGCCTGGCTCGCAGTCTCCGCTCTAATTCATCCCAAAGGTTTTCTATCGGGTTGAGGTGCAGGCCAGTCAAGTTCCTGCACCCCAAACTCGCTCATCCATGTCTTTATGTTTATGCTTTGTCCACTGGTCCAAATAATTTGGTGGAGGGGGGATTATGGTATGGGTTGTTTTTCAGGTTTTGGGCTTGGCCCCTTAGTTCCAGTGAAGGGAACTCTTAAGGTGTCGGCATACCAAGACATTTTGGACAATTTCATGCTCCCAACTTTGTGGGAACAGTTTGGGGATGGCCCCTTCCTGTTCCAACATGACTGCCCCACCACTGCACAAAGCAATGTCCATAAAGACATGGATGAGCGAGTTTGGGGTGGAGGAACTTGACTGACCTGCACAGAGTCCTGACCTCAACCCGATAGAACACCTTTGGGGTGAACTAGATTGCAGACTGCAAGCCAGGCCTTCTCGTCCAACATTATTGCCTGACCTCACAAATGCGCTTCTGAAAGAATGGTCAAACATTCCCATAAACACTCCTAAACCTTGTGGACAGCCTTCCCAGAAGAGTTAAAGCTGTTATGCAGCAAAGGGTGGGGCAACTTAATATTGAACCCTACGGACTATGACTGGGATGCCATTAAACTTCATGTGTGTGTAAGGGGCAGGTGTCCCAATACTCTTTGGTAATATAGTGTAGCATGTTATGAGAGTTTTTGATAGTTTGGGTTTAATGACACTTTAACTGTTTGGTACCGGGCGCATGAAAATATGTTGCCTCTCTGCACCTGGTCCTTGGCGGCGAGAGGCCGCATATTTGCATAAATTGCTGTCAATACAGCTGTGCGGAGAGCGCACACGCTACACGCTTCCAGCCTTCCAGCACAGTTACCGGCGCCTAACCGAAAGCTTCCGATCGCTGCTTGTGATCTGGAGTTTTCAGATCACTTGACCACCAGGACAGCCAATCACGGAGGTCATGGAATCTTAGACCTGTTAAACGGCTGGGAGGCGCCAGCGCAAAGAGTTAAAGTTAAAAAAATGCCCAGCATTTAGTACCATTTTAAGGTTTGAATTATGGAGTGCTGACTATTTTTCTATATGCACTAAAAACGTAAAAGATTTTCTAAACTCAGCAGACTCTATCCAAAACTAAATCAATAAAAAAAAAAAAAAGCAAAAAAAAAAAGATGTTAGCTTTAGACTCTCTTTTACTAAATTGTACTTGGATCACACATACTGTAAATACCAAGCCAACACGTTTTGGCAGCTTGTACCTCCTTCATCAGTGGCCGTCCACAGCTCTACCCCACGCCGACCAGAGTCTGGAAAACCACAGACTGGCTGGACAGAACGGAGATGGTCTTAGTTCTGAAGCGTCTATAATGACTGCTGGGCTTTTTACTCTCGAAGACTCAACTTCCAAGACAGACTGCTAAAAATGTTGTTGTTCTACACCGGCTGTTCTCACTTCTTTTATTATGCTCTGTATTTTATTTTACAATTCTCATGCCGTTCTGATTAATAAGCAGCCCGTCGGTTTTAAAGAAATATGAATATTTTAAGCTTGTCATGAATCAGTTCCTGCAAAACAAACACTTTCATCTTTGCCACTTTTTCTACTTTGCAGCGGGAAAAGCCTGTGAAGTATTTCTCGCGGGGGGAAAATCTGACTTTTCGGCGAGTCTATGTTTTTTTTTTTTGTTCCTCATCTCATTGTTTCGTTGGTGACTATTGCCGCGAATGAATTGTCTTAATTAGAGTTGCATGAAAAGGGACATATTGTTGTGAATTATGAGCGGAGGAAAAGGAAATTCTAATTCCGCAGCCAGACATACAAAAACCCAATCAGATTACAAGCGGCCTAATTTCAAAGCAAAATAATAATTAAAAAAAGGGCCTCTAGAGAGGGCATTTGGCTAATGAAAAAATAACACATCAAGCAGAGAATATGGATGGCAGAGATGATTTGTACCTCATTTATCAAAGCCTGTAAGCACTGGCTTGGCGCAGAGGAAAGCTACTGGCATCGCTGTTATATTAGCTCAGAGCATTGTGTGCAGAAGAAACAGCTGCAGAGATCATTATCGACAAAATACAGAAGTGGTACTCCATCCAAAATGGATGGTTTGGTTTTGTGTGGACCAGGCAGGTATCTAACCTTTACTTTGTCCTTAAAGTATCACTCTGGCCTCTACTTTTTTTAATTTCCTTCGCTCAATGCCTTATGACAGTAAACAACTTTGCACTTTGCATAGCTTTTCGTACATGGGGACAGCCATCTGGTGAAGGTCAAAAACCATTCAAAAAGGTCACTTTGTGGGAAGGGTGCTAAAATGGATAATGATAGATATAAATTGACATTTATTTTAGTTGCAAAATGGATAACTGCCCAAAAAAAGACCTTCAAGCATACCACACCACTCCAAACCGGCACCATATGCAGACTCCATGGGCATCTAGGGTGCCGGCTCAAAAAGCCCATCTTTGACTGTTATTTCAAAACACAGATGGATAGGAGCCGCACACCAAATGTCTTCCTTCTAAAGATCCTTTATGGAATCTTTACTGGTAAAGCTGTTTGCATAGTGTCCCATGCCCAAGAGTTACCCTTTTCTTGACACGTTTCACCAAAACAGCTTAATCAAAAGGATCCTTTGTAATCAAGACACTTCAATGAAATCCCTCAAGGAAAGGGGGTCCTTGTGCTCTTGTGGAAGAGCTGGAGGGAGGTGAAAGGGTGGGCCACACACGGATCCCCCCACTACTAATTGGGGGCTCCTCCTCACATTTGGACAATTCAGTCCTTTTGAAGTCACACTTGGAGATATTCCCTGACTTCCAGCCCTAATCCAGCTGGTATCTGTCTTCTACAAATCATAGGGGTAAGTAACAACCGGTGTTATCTGCTGATTCGCATACATCAATTATAGTCATTTGTATGCTTATATTTGTTAGTGCCACAATAGTCACGCTATGCTACATTAAGAAGACCTGAACTATACACTGGTCTATTTATGTTTTTTTTACACTATGTTTCAGAACCAAAGTTTCACAGTGAGTTTTCTCCCTGAGGAAGAAGTTTGCCACATATTTGAAATAAAACTTCGAAACATGTTGGAGAGGAAGCCAAGCCTTCACTACCAGGATATTATCCATTTGTCGGTTTGCTAGCTTCCACACTGTCTTCTTTGTATATAATTTGGTTTAATTTGTACATTTTACTATGACGACATATGGCAATCAATTTATTTGTCATGTGATCATTTTAACCTTGATCCAATAAACTGTATACTTTTTTCATATCTTTTTTTTAATATTACTTTGATACTGGTGGGAATTCTGTGTTGCGACAAATCCCTGCGGGCCATCCTCATGTTGCTTGTGCAAGGAACACCATCAAAGCAGCTTTACCACCAAAGATTTCGTAAAGGATCATTTGAAAGAAGGATTTTTTGGATCAAGCCATTTCATGGCAGGGGATTTTCACTCATCCTTCCCCTTTTCCCAGCCTGCTGGTCTCATGGTGACCTTCTTTCTACATCTGCCAGCTTTCAAGGCCCCCCCATTGCCCATGTGATGCTTTAAAGATTCTTTATTTAATCATCAGTCGTTCACACCACTCCAAACCAGCACCATATGCAGTCTCCATAGGCATCTAGGGCGCTGGCTCAAAAAGCCCATCTCAGACTGTTATTTAAAACACAAATGGAAAGGAGCTGCACACCAAATTTCTTCCTTCTAATGATCCTTTGTGGAACCTTTAGTGGTAAAGTTGCTTTCAAGATGTTCCTTGCCCATGGATCACCTTTCTTTGACGGGTTTCACTGAAACGGTTTGATCACAATGGGTCCTTGTGATCAAGCTGTTTTGGTGAAACGTGTCAAGAAAAAGGTGATCATTGGGCATGGGACACTATGGAAACAGCTTTACCACTAAAGATTCCATAAAGGTTCATTAGAAGGAAGACATTTGGTGTGCGGCTCCTATCCATTTGTGTTTTGAAATAACAGTCAGAGATGGGCTTTTTGAGCTAGCACCCTAGATGCCCATGGAGAGTACATGAGGTGCCGGTTTGGAGCGGTGTGAACCACTGATGATTCAATAAGGAATCTTGAAGCATCACATGTGCAATGGGGGGGCATGAGAGCTGGCAGACGTAGGAAGAAGGTCATCAGCAAACAAGCAGGCTGAGAAAGGGGAAGGATGAGTGACAATCCCCTGCTATGAAATGTCTTGATAACAAATAATCCTTGTGATCAAGCCATTTCAATGGAATGCATCAAGGAATGGTGATCCATGGGCAATAGACACTATGGAAGCAGCTTTGCCATTGATGATTCAATGAGGAATTTTTTTAGATGGAAGAGGTATTTGGTGTGTGACTCCTATCTCTTATTTTGCACCAAAGAAGACCTACATTCAATTACTCTAATCTCAATATATACTGTACATCAATATGCCAATAATGTGTAGGAACAACCATGACTTTCACTGTGTAAGGTAGGGACACAGAGTTGCCCAGTGTAGTTCCCTGAATTAACCACTAAATTTTGCCATGGATAGGGTTGGGTCCTGTGCCGATGTGTAGGCAGTGTAGGGGCCTAGGCAGCCACTAGAGCTTCCCAGCGTAGTAAGTGGGGTATACCATAGATCAGCCTTTCTCAACATTTCTCACCAGAGGAATCCTTGAAATAACTTTGAGGTCTCAGGGAATCCCTCATAAGATTAGTAAGATCAGGGATCATTGGAATAAAAGGCCCTTACATTGGTAGTGGTAAGTGGAATGCCTCTCTTACAGGGGTGCCAAGAATGACTCCCTTGCAGTCATGCCACTGGCTCTACCAAGTGGCATTGGAACTAAAACTATGCAGGTACCATCATACGGGAGATCAGTTAGCTGCAACCCAAGGAAACCATAGCCATCCCTGGAGGAAGAACCCTAAGGTTCCACTGAACTTTGGTTGAGAATTACCGCCACAGACAGTGAGGTTGTGCCAGCCCTACCTCTGTCAGAGTGGGGTATCTTGGTTAAAACAGAAGGCTCTGTATAAATAGGTGTTGGATGGTCATGGGAAGCAGTGCAAGGTCCAAGGCATACAAAGATGTAATCTTTAAGGTTTTAGCTTCTGGGAGCTTCCCCTTAAGGAGGAAAGTAAGCAAGGACATGTGCTGGCCTTATGGGACTACTCACATCCCTTGTGTGCACCCTTTGGATGCAAGACTCTGGCAAAACCCCTAAAAAGTATGTGCTGCTCTTTGACCCAGCTCTCATCTCTGCTCTTATCTGTTTGCAACTATGAAACAAGCCACCACCATTGGGATGAAGGAAGGGATGTAAAAATGTATATTAGTCAGTTCAGTAATCAGTTAAAAGACTGCTGTTGTATGGACTCTTCCTCCGAACCTCAAGATATAAATGTCTTCAGGAAAAGAAACTTGTGCTAGATGGGGCTGCTATTGGGGTCCATTGCTATAAGGCTTGTATAAGACATGGATTAGACAATTGGTGGTGCTGGGTAAGCCAGACAGGGTGTCTCTGTAATGGTGCTCGGGGTGCCCATGCCCATAGCACCTAAGTCAGTCTAAGGGGGAGCAACATATGTTGGGCAGAAATAGTTTGAAGAGTACAGGAGCTCTCCCGCCACATGGCTGCAGACATGGAGGACATATTCACCAGCATACGTCTCAGTTCTGACACAACAACTGTAAAATCATAGACTTTATTCTATCATTTAAAGACAATACAAAAGCATAAAACCACTGATCCTCAAATGCCTGAAATGGTGTGTGCTTCAAAATCCACACTATTAACTATATAACCACTTATGAGACTCTGCCCATGGGCAACCCATCAAAAAAATATATGGATGATGATATGTACAGATTAATAGTCATATGATTATCATAAACGTGCATGCATGACTGCACCACCATCGATCAAGGCGACAATGTGTGTAAATGATGGTATTAAAGATGTAAATGTAAATGAATGTGAAACCATCCAATCATGCCCATATATATGCAAAATGAAGATACATTATATCTAATGAGTAAGTGACATATACAGTTCTATATAATAGCAGTTATACAGTCAATGTGGAACATTATATTTCCATCACTGTGGAAAGTGGTGTGAGTGCAACCATTGCTCAGCAAAGTATGCGCAGCCACAAAAAAAAAAAAAAAAAAAAAAGAGTCAGTATAATATATCTTGACATATACAGTGAATGAGT
>BLSH010341917.1:457655-472321 GCA_018402905.1 Glandirana rugosa | reverse complement strand
CATAAAACCACTGATCCTCAAATGCCTGAAATGGTGTGTGCTTCAAAATCCACACTATTAACTATATAACCACTTATGAGACTCTGCCCATGGGCAACCCATCAAAAAAATATATGGATGATGATATGTACAGATTAATAGTCATATGATTATCATAAACGTGCATGCATGACTGCACCACCATCGATCAAGGCGACAATGTGTGTAAATGATGGTATTAAAGATGTAAATGTAAATGAATGTGAAACCATCCAATCATGCCCATATATATGCAAAATGAAGATACATTATATCTAATGAGTAAGTGACATATACAGTTCTATATAATAGCAGTTATACAGTCAATGTGGAACATTATATTTCCATCACTGTGGAAAGTGGTGTGAGTGCAACCATTGCTCAGCAAAGTATGCGCAGCCACAAAAAAAAAAAAAAAAAAAAAGAGTCAGTCCAGTTACAAAATAGTTCAAGACAAGAGAGATGGTGGGTCTTGCTCCTGAGAGCTTACAATCTAATGGGAGGGGAAAGTGATACAAAAGGTAGTAACTGTGAAGTGAGTTGATGGAGAAATTAACATTTAGATTTTAGGTGGAGACATGATGGGCCTGCCTGACAAGATGCATATTCAAGGATTACCTAAAAGGTGGACAGAGAAGGATATAGACAGACAGAATGGAGGTGCCTCCAGAGGATGGGGAGGCTCTGGAGAAGTGCTGGAGGGGAGCATGGCAGGAGGTGACGAGGGATCTCAAAATCAGGAGGACTTGGACTGAAATTGGGGTAGGATGGTCTAGAGCAGGGTTTCTCAACCAGGGTTCCGTGGATCCCTAGGGATCCTCCAGAGGTTGCCAGGGGTTCCTTGAGCAATGGTCAATTTCTACCTCTTAGACAAATTCCCAATGACACCATTGATCTTTTTAGCTATCTGTAAGGGGGTAATTCTTCCCATTGACCACAAGTGTAAGGAGCATTCTTCCCATTGACCATCACACTAATGTATCAGGAGTTGTAGATTTTTAATTTTTTAGCAGGGGTTCCCCCGAGACCAGAGAATTATTTCAAGGGTTCCTCGGTGTTGAAAAGGTTGAGAAAGGCTGGTCTAGAGAATGGGAGAGGCTCTAGAGATGTACTTAAGGTGAACATGGGAGGAGGTGATGAAGGAGCTAGAGGGCAGGAGGTCTTGGCACACAGTTATGGTATGAAGTTACAGAGTATAGGGGAGGCAATGGAGAAGTCCTTGAGATTAGAATGGGAGGAGGTGATGAGAGAGCTAGAAAGTAGGAGGTTCTGGGAGGAGCGAAGAGGACAGTTTGGGTGATATTTGGAGATGAGGTCAGCGATGTAGGACAGGGCAGAGTTGTGGATGCCTTTGTATGGTGTTTTTAATAGTTTGAATTGAAATCTGCTAAAGCTGCAATTATAAAAGAGGAGGGGGGAAGGAACCCAGGGCCATCTCAAGTTCTCAGTGGTACGTTGACATAGAAGGAAATGCGTTAAGTGAAACATGTGGCAACGTGATGTCTGAAGAGTATGTAAACTAGGTCCATGCGGTCCATTTGAGCTTGTAGCTCTCTGATGTGTAATTTTCCCAGGAGACCATCTGCTTCAGATGGCAGAGAGAGTTGGAGTTCAGTTTTGAAGCATAAAAAGCATTTTTGTCACTGCCCATCAATGTGGTCTTGGCACTTGATTATATGTAAGTGATATTACTAAAGATTTGTTGGGCAAGGTATGTGTTTTTGTTGATGACACAAAGGTGTGTAGTAGGGTTGATACCCCTGGAGGTGTCTGTAACATGGAACATGATTTGGCATTGCTGGAAGATTGGTCAAAGCATTGGAGACTGCAGTTCAATGTTTCTAATGTAAGCTAATACACCTAGGGAAAAAGAATCCCCTTAGAAAGTACAGCATTGGGGGTACAGAAGAAAAAGATTTGGGGGTACTTATTTCAGATGATTGCAAAATTGGCAAACAATGTGACCAGGCAGTGGAAAAGCAAATAGAATTCTGGGATGCATCACTAGAGAGATCACCAGCAGGAGGAAGGAGGTTCTGATTCCTCTATATAGATCTTTAGTGAGACCTCACTTAGAATACTGTGTCCATGTCTGGAGACCACACTTACAAAAAGATATTGATAAAATAGAATGAGTCCAGAGACCGGTAACAAAAATGGTGAAAGGTCTGGGAGGTAAAACATATTGAGAGAGACTTCAGGAACTTAATATGTACAGTCTGGAGGAAAGAAGGGAGAGGGGAGACGTGATTGAAACCTTTAAATACATCAAGGGGGTGAATAAGGTTCAGGAGGGCATTTTTTTCAATATGAAATCAAAATCAAGAACACGGGGATATGAACTCAAACAAACTGGGGGAAAGTTCAAAACGAATCTTAGAAAGTATTATTTTACCAAAAGGGTAGTTGATGCCTGGAATAAACTGCCAGCAGCGGTAGTGAGCCAGTTAACAGTAGATGGCTTCAAACATGCTTGGGATAAACACAGATCTATAGCCAGACAACAAAGTTAACGGGAAAAAAAAATCAGTAGACTCAATGGAATACTCTGTCTTTTTCTGCCATCACTTTTCTATGTTTCTATGTAATGTAAGGAGCATGCTTCTCACTGATGAACATTTTTCCTACTGAGCTCCATTGTAAAGGACAATCTTCCCACTAAACACCAATGTAAGAAGCATTCCTCCCAATGGCCACCAATGTAAAAACATTCTTCCCACTGACCTGCATTGTAAGGATCAATTTCCCCACTGACCACCAATGTAAGGGGGACATTCTTCCCACTGACCACCAATGTAAGGGAAATTCATCCCACTGACCTCCATTGTAAGGATCAATTTTCCCACTGACCACCAATGTAAGGGGGACATTCTTCCCACTGACCACCAATATAAGAAACATTCTTCCCACTGACCACCAATGTAAGGGTTATTCTTCCCAATGAACACCAATGTAAGGAGCATTCTTCCCTCTGACCGCCAATGTAAGGACCATTCTTCCCACTGACCACCGATGTAAGGGACATTCTTCCCACTGACTACCAATGTAAGGACCCTTCTTCCTACTGACCACCAATGTAAGGGACATTCTTCCCACTGACCACCACCGTAAAGGGACATTCTTCCCAATTACCACCAATGTAAGGAGCATTCTTCCCACTGACCACCAATGTAAGGGACATTCTTCCCACTGACCACCACCGTAAAGGGACATTCTTCCCAATGACCACCAATGTTAGGGGCATTCTTCCCACTGACCACCAATGTAAGGAACATTCTTCCCACTGACCACCAATGTAAGGAGCATTCTTCCCACTGACCACCACACTAATGTACCTTGAGCTGTCAATATGGTTATTATTATCAGGAGTTCTGCGAGATCTGAACATTTTTTTAAGGTTTCTACATATTAAAAAGGTTGAGAAAGGCTATTTTAGCATAAGACATGTAAACTTTCTGATCTTCACACATACCATAGATGTGCATGTACCTGACCACCGTTAAAATACAGGGCGATCGTTCTTTCCCAGTCAGTGAAGGGGCCTCTCTGTACCTCCAGGCTGAAGGATCTAATAAAACATTTGACATCTTCGACAGCAGGTGAGAGAGAAATGTCACCTTGCCAGCGTTGTTAAGATATATTTCTCATTTCACCACAGTCGCCAGAGAACGGTCCAATGAGGCTTGTAAAAGCTTATCATTTATACCTGGAAAACCTGATGCCTGCTATTGATTTTTTTCAAAGGAGAAAAAAGAAAAAAGAAACACCATAAACATTTCATCAGATGATTACGAAATTACAGACACTCAAGGTTAGCATACTTCATTATGCTGATTACACACAATGCACTTTTTCTGGTGAATCAACTACAATTTGAGAATTGACTGTGATAGCTGAAAGTGTCTTCTGTTAAACTGTTCCCAAACATTGTCCAGCAAAGTAGGATGTTATTTTGGTCTTTCCAGCATTGTAGGACCTTTTGTTAATTTTGGATAACATGAGAAAGTTTAGTTTTGGTTTTTTTTGGGGGGGGGGGGGTTTCTTCCTTTTTTCCCCCTCATCTCCCCTTTTCCCCTATTTAGTTTTACTTTTGCTGTTCCTAATAGTCTATTTTTTTTTCCTTCTTTTAATGGCTTATAGTCTGGGGATGTGATGGCTCATGCACAAAAAAATGATATAGTGTGGCCCTAAGATCCCAATATCATATTCAAAAATATATAAATAAATGAAAACATATGAAACAAACAATTAAAATTATAATAAATATATTGAATAAATAATGTAAAAAGTGATCTCATAAAATACTGTGCAAAATTCATCAACCAATAATATAAAAAAAGTAATTCTTGAGAAGGTCACGTGTTTGTGACACAACGCGTCGAAAGGAGCCAGGTGACCAGAAGTCCGGATTATGAAGCGATTGCACTCTGCGTGACTCCTCTGTCTACTACACTCTCCGCTGAGTGTAAATTTTAATGTGAATGATAGTTTTAATAAATCTTTTAAAAAAGTAATACACCATATGGATTCTTATTACCATAACATGTGATGGCTGATTGAGAGAGAAATACCGGGGAGCCGCATACTGCATAAGGGATGAAGATCATATTGATTCAAACAAAGGTGTTCTAGATCTATTTTTCAGGTGAGCGACCACTTTGCACTTTGGGGGAGCACAGGATTTATAGAGTGAAGTCATTTGGTTGGAAGAACTGTATTGAACTTATTATATTTATTTAGACTGAATGGGACTTTCATTGCTTATTCATACAGTATATATATTATCAAAAGTATTGGGACGTCTGCCTTTACACGCACATGAACTTTAATGGCATCCCAGTCTTAGTCCATAGGGTTCAATATTGTGTTGGCCCACCCTTTGCAGCTACAACAGCTTCAACTCTTCTGGGAAGGCTGTCCACAAGGTTTAGGAGTGTCTATGGGAATGTTTTCCAGAAGAGCATTTGTGAGGCCAGGCACTGATGTGAATGAGAAGGCCTGGTTCACAATCTCCACTCAAATTCATCCTAAAGGTGTAGAGGTTAGGCCAGGCAAGTTCCATCATTCAACAGGCCAGTCAAGTTCCTCCAACCCAAACTCGCTCATCCATGTTTTTATGGACCTTGCTTTATGCACTGGCCCAAATCATTTGGTGGAGGGGGGATTATGGTGTGGGGTTAATTTTCAGGGGTTGGGCTTGGTACCTTTGTTTCAGTGAAGGGAACTCTTAAGGCGCCAGCAAGACATTTTTGACAATTTCAAGCGAGACTGTGAGCCAGGCCTTCTCGTTCACCTCCTGACCTCACAAATGTGCTTCTGGAAGAATGGTCAAACATTCCCATAGACACTCCTAAACAACTCATTATTTAAGTGTCATTTCTTTCTTCTCTCTGATGTAGTTCACAGGGATCTGGTAAGTAGGCATTTCTACTTTTCCACACCGGTGAAGGTCGTGCACAGTCACTTTATTGCTTCAGAAGATCTCTATGGAGACCGTTTAGTCACCTTACTTCACAGTTTGGACTATATTTGCTTAAATTGCACATCAAGGTCGGATCTATCCTTTGCTCGTTACATTGTGATATTGGACTAAGCACCAAGGATTCACCAATCTTTCATAGTTTATTGCACAAATTGATTTGGACTTTATATATTGCTTATTCATTGTGTCTGGAGTTTCTGACCCCTAGTGGCCAGGAGCATCCAATGCACTTTATTATTGCACCTGATGTTTATGCAAACACTGTCAGATTATATTGCACCTTATTGTATGTTTAAAAAAAGTACTTCCAGAGTACAATCACTGTTTGGTACATTAATGCACATTATTTTTGTGAATGTGGTTACTTATACCTGAGTGATTAGAGTAAGGAGCGCGGTTAACATTTACATCCTTACAACTTGTTTGGGCATAACCCATTTACACCAGCAGCTCCAGTAATGCAAATCCCTTTGCACTGGCCTAAGGAGACACCTTTGTCTCTTGATTCACTTATACACTCTTCATTGTTTTCACATGAAAAGATATAATAAAATATTTACAAAAATGTGAGGGGTGTACTCACTTTTGTGAGATACAGCATATCAATTTTAACTTCGATTTGTACTAATTGTCATATGAATGGATTTTTTCTCACATTGAGATTCATTTGAGTTTTTTCATTGGGCATTGGACGATGTATTTAGAGCATGTTTTGTTTTTCATGCTTATATACTGTATGCAGATGAATTGGCCTTTTTCATGTTTAGTCTCATTACATACTTGGTAAAGTTAAAAAAACAAAACAAAACATGAGTACCTTTTTTATTCTCTTTTTCGTCCCCTTTTGGCAACATTTCTTCTACTTTATGTGTGGTCAACAGAACAGGAAGTAAAAGCAGATCTCGCCAACGGAGACACAGACAGCAATTAAAGCACTTTTAGTAGAGTGGTAAAGGGTAGAGGCCCGCTTAGCTTCCTTATTGCTGGTTGTGTTCTTGTTGGGGAAATGGTCACTGGGACAGTAACTGAGGGGAAAGCTTCTCAATGGCTACACAGGGAGCAAAAAAAACTTTAGTTCTAACCCTTCCACACTCCATCTAAAAATGCACAAACTTTTCTGGCTGAGGTTGAGTTTTAAAAACACGTCAGTGAAGATAACACTGTATTGATGTGTCTGTTAGGGGTGGTAACCCTCACAATGCAATGTGTTTGACATCACTGGGTGACATGATGCCATTGTGGGCATGTTCTGGACTAGTGTTTCTCAACCATTTTTCAGTCACCCCAGTCTAACATCTAAAAACTTAAATGTTACTTATCAATGGGAAACCTGAGCCTGCAACAATGTGCATAACTGCCTTGATGAAGTTAACTTCACACCACAAGACCCCATGACATTACCATCTCCCCCCTATAGGTCCACACTGCCAGTGACCTCATCTTATATAATTTTCCTTTCTCCCCCTCCCTTTTTTTTTCTCCCCTCCTTCACCCCTTACCCCCTCCTGCCCCCCCCCCCCCCCATTGCCCCCCCTTTCCTCCTTTTTTTTGTTACGGACAGGCTGAGTATATTTACTTGGATATTTTTTTGGTTATATACTTCAGAGATCCTGTTGACTCATCTATCTTGATTTGTCCTTATGCTTTTCTGATGATATTGCTTCAAGTCCTATTTTGAAATATGGTTAACGCAATTTCTTAGGCAATTTATCCACTTTAGCTGACACCCATAAAATCCTATGTATTTTAGGTACATATATGAAACTACTGCCTAAATCTTTCAGTGCTCTAGAAGTCTAGATAACTAGCCTACCCTATCTTCAAGGCCCAGGTGGGTACAATTAAAGGCTGTCTGAAATACCACTTACCTCATTTAGGTCAGATTACTGATCATTTTGTTTTATACTGGTAGGTGTCCTTTGTTCCTGGCATATCCCTTTGGGGTGAAGCTTTGTGCCCCTTGTGGGGAGCCTGAGTTGGGCCCACTGCTCCCCATTCTCTAGGACATCTGGTGTCTCATGGCAGCAACTTTCTCGGTTTTTAAATGATGCGGCTTAGTATACGAATGTATATCCATATGGTTAGTAAATGCATGTATAATGGTAATTATGCTCTATCAAAGATGTGTGTGAAGCTTCTAACTGCATTCCCCTTTCCCCTAATCTTTCCACTGTAGATATTATTGTGTAACTATAACCACCTACCCATGAAGAAGAGGAATTACGCAATCTCTTGAAACACGTTGGGTATTATCGGTACTCTGATCTTGGTTGTACCATTGGCAGAGAACTGCTGTTATCCTTTTTTGTAATCATTATGTATTTACTGCAACCATATCAATTGTAAATGTTTTAATTCTGCACTACTGTTTTTTGGTTTTTGATATTTCCAAATAATACATGTTGTACTTTTTTTTACTATTAATCTTACTTCTTTGGAGTCTATGCCCTTAAAAGTCCCATTACATGGTATCTCTGTAAATTGGCTAACTAAGGATGTGGGCATCCTCTCCTAATCCCTCTCAAAGCAAGTAGCACATCAAATCCATGACATCAGAGGTTCACCATCTTGTCAGAGGTCCCCTCATGATGTCAGAGGTCCCCTCATGATATCAGAGTCCCCCCTTACATCAGAGGTCCCCATCACATCAGAGGCCCCCCATACCTGAGAACCGCCCATCACATCATAGTCACCCCTATACATCAGAGGCCTCCAATACATGAATCCACACATACATCAGAATTCCCCCATCATATCAGAGCCTCCCCATCACACAGCCCCAATCATACAGTCCCCCGATTACAGAGCCATCAATCACACAATCCCCCCATCACTGAGCCACCCAGTCACACAGGCCCTCATACACGGAGCCCTCAATAACACAATCAATCCCAATTGCAAAGTACACCTACCATTTGGCTCCAGCAGCAAGGCAGAGGGTGGAAGGTGAAGCAGATCTTGAAGAGGTGGACTTCTGCCTTCTCCTGAATGTTGATGATGATCCTGCATGCTGCCTGCCCTGGGCCAGAGACATGCTTTGCCATGCCTGGGTGAGCTGGCGACTATCACCTTAGCAAGGAATGATGTCATGCCTCCTGGCTCAAGGGTATCATTAGTTGTTGTAGTGCTAGTCCCACTCGCACCATGGCAACTCATGATGCTGATCCAAGGCAAACTGGTCCCCAAGCTTAGGGCACCCTGGAAGAACCCAAACAGCACACCAGGAATCCTGATTGAGGAACACTGTTCTAGATAACCAGTGTCTATCAATGTGGCAGTATAGAGAAGAAGAGCAGCGATGGTCCTCTTCTCCATCTTTTGGTCTTTGCATCTGTTCTCTCATCTTTCCTGAGTGTTGCTGTCCACCTGTTGCTCTCAGTCCTGATCTCCACTTATTGTTCTTGCTCCTGCCCTACATCTTTTTCTTGGTCTTGCAGTCCACTCGTTACCTTTGCTCCTGTACTTCCTGGTCCTAGCATCCGCCAGTTGCTCTTGCTCCTGTCTCTCCTTTCCTTTCTGATCATCCTGTTCATCTGTTACATTTGCACCTGCCCTTCTGTTTTTCCATGTCTTGTTGTCTACCTGTTGCTCACTCTCCTTTCCTCCCATGTCCCACTGTCACTTGTTATTAAGTAGTGCTTTGAAATAAAGGAAGTAAACACCAAGAATATCTGCTTGTCTGAATCAGATTGCTATGGTGCTGATGGCCAGCCCACCTGGGTCCTGAGCTTGCAGCACCTTTGGGGAACCCAAATAGTACCCCAGGAAGTCTTAGGACCCTGGTTGAGAAACATGGTTCTAGACAACCAGTGTCTATCAATGTGGCAATACAGAGAAGAAGAGCAGTGATGGACACACATGCAACTCATTTTATAGCAGCTGTATGTATGAAGTTTTCTGGATTAGATTGCTGATGGAAGACAGACACAAAAATTACAGCTTCACAGATTTCATTTCCTGGCTACCTTGTGCTGTATGATCCACTCACTATTTGATAAAAGTCAGGCCTGATTGTTTTGATTCTGGGCAGGGGAGTGGCTCAGGGACTGGCTGGTGACTCACAGGCAGTGACACCTCTTTGCTTCTAGAGGGTTCTAGAAGAAAGGGTGGGGAAGAGAGGTGGAGCTGCCTGTGGTGTATAGGGAGCCCTGACCAATCCCCAATCTAGATTGGCAGAGGGCAAGCCTCCTCAAATACCTGGAGTCAGCCTGCCTGGGAGGAGAGTTTGTGTGGAAGAACTGGGAGATGGAGAATTAGTTGTGGAGGCCAGGAGGGAGCCCCTAGTCTGGGGGGGGGGTGGCCTTGGGTCTGGAGGCTCGGGAGTAGAAGTGACCCCTCAGTACATTCAATGAAGAGTCCTGGCCAAGAAGAAGGGGAAAGCAATGGAGTGGTGCTGTCAGGCAAGTCTCCAGCAGGGATCAACCAGGTGTCGTGAGTGACACACACTCAGTGAAACTAGAAGAGGCACACCGGAGTGGATTGGGAAGTGAGACAGACAGTCTGAGAAGGTTGCAAGAGCCAGTTGGGACTGTGGTGTCACCGGGCAGTGGAGTTAGGTCATTGCAGCCAGGAGGGCTGGCAGGGCCTGAAGAAGGGACTGGCTGGGAGCAGTAATCCACCAAGGCTAGCTAGCACACTTGTACTTTTGGTATACCTGAGGGGTCTGCCTAATGGGCGGTTCACCGAGGCCTGACCAAAGCCAAAGGCAGGTCTCACTATATGCTAGCTAGGCCAGAGAAGTATCATGCAGGAGAGAGTAAGGAGAGGTAACTGCAAGCAAGATTGTGCTGAAGGAGGAAAAGTTGTGTATATACAGGAGTGTATATAGAGTCCAAAAACTGTTCAATTTCTGGGCTTCCCATGAGAACCCTATACCCCATCCAAGTTAAATCCCCTAATACAAAAAACAGCAGTACCGGCTTGTTCTTCCTGACTCTGGAAGTGTGGAAAAGAGTGACTGAGGGCAGAGTGACAGGTGAACCACTACTTCCAGTAACCCCTATGGGGGCATGGCTACATTTCTGTAAGGGGGTAATTCTTCCCAATGACCACAAGTGTAAGGAGCATTCTTCCCACTGACCATCACACTAACATATCATGAGTTGTTGATATAGTCATTTTTTAGCAGGGGTCCCCTGAGACCGGAAAGTTATTTTCAGGGTTCCTCTGTGTTGAAAAAGGTTGAGAAAGGCTGATCTATAGATTACTCATTGCAAGTAGTAAAATTTGAAAAAGTAAGTGTTGGCCAAAGGACTCAGAAAGTATACATGTTTGTACAGTTAAAAATGGAAAAGAAAAACAATTTAATATAACAACAGAAAATATGGTGATGCATTTGTCTCAGCTATAAAATATGATAAAGGTGAACGTTGCCAACATCTGCAACTTAACTCTCTGTAACAAAGACCTGCCAATCACAGCGGCTTCATAGTGGAATATTAAATTCCAATCTTCTCCTTTTTTTACAAAATGAATAACCTTTAAATCCCAGAGGAATTGCCATGCTGGGCAGGACAATGCAGAAACTATCAAAGGGAATAATGAGATGATTAATCTAAAAAGAGGCCTATCCTGGCGCCGTGAAAAAACAGGTGCTTGTTGAGTCAATGGATTTCACTCCATTCCCTTGAGGAATCCTTCAGATGAGGTGTCCATAGGAGAGCAGGCTAATAACTCTTAGATGAAAAACCACCAGCAAAGCTTACGTATGCATCTTTTTGCAGATGAAATGGGTTTTAATGACAAAGCTGAAGTGAGCCTTTTACCAAGCAGTGTTGAAAAGTGATAGGACTCATGGGGCATTGCGGCATTTATTTGGAAACATAGGTGAAGCTAAAGACATTGGTGACCTGGACAAAGAATGTATTCCGACTAAGACTAATAAGCGAGTACGTCTTACAGTAAAGATCATCCAACCCTACAGTAGTGAAATTTTACGTAGAAACTAAAAGGGTCTTCTCCCTGGTATTTCAGAAAAAAAGAAGCTAGTACTTTCTGAAGTGCAAGAAGCGCTCTGTTTTTAATCGTTTTTTTTATCTCTCCATCGTTAATATTTTTTTAAATCTATTTCTCTAGTCAGTGAAACGTAATTCAAATAAAAATATAAACAATCCTGCGCTGAATTAATCCCTAATAGCAAATAATTGATATAAAATCAGTGAAACAAATACAATAAATGAATTATGCAGCCAGCAGAATGGTCCAGGCTCGACCAGTAAGTAAATTCTAAATGATACTGCAGCGCATATAGTCCTCACAAGCAGCAAGGAAAGTCCTTAGATGTGTAGTGAGACAGTCCTAAGACATGAATATAAGTACACCGACCATCCACCAGGAGCACCGTCACCAGAGTCACCCAATAGTCAAGCCCCTTACCGGAACACACCGACCCCCTATTACGGAGGGTCAGTATTCGCTTCCAACAATGGTCGTGCTGTATAATCACTCTGCAGCTTCCCACATGTATCAGTACACTTTCCTGTTCCACCTAGGATAGCGGTAACTTTTCCCAAAGAAAGCTTCCACTCGTGGCAATCTCCTCTACTGCCACTTCCAGCAACGTCTCCTCTCTACTTCCTCCCAACTCACCTCACGAGTGAAACGTAATTGGTTTGAAACGTTGCCTAAGTTGTTATAGGTTGGGGTGGTTGCCGCTTTTTGGTACAATTGGTTGAATTTGGTGCGGGGATGCACTGGATGCCTTTAGCTGCCATTGTGTCCTTCCCATCTCTTCCATGTTTCCTCTCCTTGCTCTCTTCCAGATTTTCCTTTCTACTAGTTCTTCTTTTCCATCTCCCCCCATCTCAAATATTAACCACTTAAGGACCGGAAGGATTTCCCCCTTTAGGACCAGAGCCCTTTTTGCGATTCGGCGCTGCGTCGCTTTAACTGACAATTGCGTGGTCGTGCAATGTTGTACCCAAACGAAATTTGCGACCTTTTTTTCCCACAAATAGAGCTTTCTTTTGGTGGTATTTGATCACCTCTGCGTCATTTCTGATCGCCGCTATAAACAAAAGAAGAGCGACAATTTTGCAAAAAAACCCAAATTTCTTACTTTTTCCTAAAATACAAAACCAAAAAAAAAATATAAAAAAAATTTTTTTTCATCGGTTTTGGCCGATTTATATTCTTTCTCATATTTGTGATAAAAAAATCGCAATCGGCGTTTATTGATTGGTTTGCGCAAAAGTGGTCGCGTTTACGGATGATGAGATTTCATTTCTGGGGTTTTTATTTTTTACTAGTAATGGCGGCGATCTGCGATTTTTAGCGGTACTGCGATATTTCAGCGGACATGTCGGACCATTTTGACACTTTTTTGGGACCATTGGCATTTATACAGCGATCAGTGCTATAAAAATGCACTGATTACTGTGTAAATGCCATTGGCAGTGAAGGGGTTAACCTGCAGGGGGCGCTCTAAGGGTTAACTGTGTTCCCTGGGCGTGTTTTAACTGTGGGGGGACTGCCCTAGCTGGGGAAGGGAAGTGATCACAGCTTCCGTGTAGAGGAAGGCTGTGATCACAGCCCTTCCCTCCTCACAGAACGGAGGTCCGTGTTTACTTACACGGACCTCCGTTCTTTCACTCGGGGGGGGGGCATTGCGGGTGGCTGGCGAAGATCTAATCCGCCGCACCCGCTCCCTGGCCCTCCCCGGACACAATGAGCACGCGGGCGCGCCTCCGGCTGCGCGCACGCGCTCACTGGGCGCGATCTCGCGGTCGCCGTCATGTGACGGCGATCCGCGTTACAAAGCCACCTTGTCGCCGTCAAATGCCGATCAGCCGTCGGCAAGTGGTTAAGTAAAGAAAGTACATTTTACTGCTCTTGACATATAGTCTAAGGCTGGCAATAGATGGTTCCAATATCGGCCAGTTCAGCAGAAATGAGGCCAAGACTGGAACCGTGTTTGGGCAGGATGAATGTACCAAGCTGATCGATGTAGGGCTGAAACAATGAATCGATTAATCGGCAACCAATTGATTAATCGACTAATCGATTACTATTTTCATAATCGATTAATTGGCCAGCCGATTAGTTGGCCTGCATACAGAATGCATTATTTGTTTACATAACAGGAAATACGGTGCAGCACACATACAGCTCAGTACATCATCCATACAGACACAGTGCAGCACACATATAACTCAGTACACCAGCCATAAATGTCAGTAAATGCCTGAGAACTTGTGAATGTGTGAGGAACAATGCCTTGTGGAACATGCAATCCTGGGCCGGAGTGGTTCTGTAGTCAGAAGTCTTTTTACCTTGCTATAGGGGCTCTCTATGCTATACTTTGTAGCTTGCTATTGGGGCACTCTGAGGCTGCATTCACACCTGGAGGTTTTGTAGCTTGAAGCCTGAAGCTACAAAACGCTGGAGGGGAAAAAATCAATGATTCTCTATGGAGATGGTTCACATCTCCACTCAAAAAGCCTGAAAATGCCCGAAGATCAAACAAGTTCTGGAAGTATTTTTGTAGCTTGATTTGGGCGTTTTTCTACTTTTTACATTGGTGACCTTTTGACCTGTACAAAATCACGGTAAAATCGCAGCAAAATCGTGGTACAAAACGCATGTATTTCTGCTTGAAAACGCTATGCCCAGGTGTGAATGCAGCCTGAAGGCAGGAGGAGCCAGAAGCGTCGGTGGGGGACCCCAGAAGTGGAGAATAAAAAAAACCATTACACAGAGCAGGTAAGTATAACATGTTTATTGTTTAGAAAAAAATACTTTAAAGACTCAGGTAAGATCAGCATCTGAACCCAGAGAAGGTAGAGGCTGATAGACTGGAGGTAATAAAAGGAATTACAATTATATTTAAAGTAAACTTTTACCAGTATTGTGCGTTATATTTAAAATGATCATATCCTGCGGTGGAAGGTCCCAGTTCATGGGGGTAAAGCCCTCGGATGGTGACGCTCCTGGTGCCGGAGGTAGCGCTGGCATAAACTGCCATCAGTCGCGCAGGAACAGCCATCTATTTGTACAATATGAATGGACGAGACACATTACCAAAAAAAATAAGAGGTGAAGACCCCAGGGGGTGGCTGCGAAGACCGAGGAGGACGGAAGTCCGACGTAAGTGTGGACCCGTATCGCAAAAGTTCGTCTTTATGTACGCAAAACATGGTGCTAAAACGACGCTAAAATGGCACTAAAA
>BLSH010341917.1:431301-441365 GCA_018402905.1 Glandirana rugosa | reverse complement strand
AGTGGAGTATTTAGGTTTTGTGCTGCCCTAGGCCCGACTAAACTCATGCACCCCCCTAATTTAAATATGAGCCACCCTTTCCTGTCAAGGCCACACCCCTTCCCATTTAAGACCCGTCCTGAAATGTTGTAGTGGGGACACTAGTTCTGAGGGCCTTGGGGGATTGGAATACATTTCCTTAAGAGATTTCCTCACACTTCCTGTTTGGCTATGGGGCAGCACAACAACTCATTGGTTGGGGCCCACCACCTGGGCCCCTTGGGATGCCGGAGTCCCCTACATGTGTATGGGCTGTCCCCCTCTAATGGGGTCCTGCCGATATTATCATACTGACAGAAAGTGCAACTGCTTTATGGGGGTGCCAGACTGGTTTGTCTCCTGGCCCTGTCCACCCCATAAGACTAAAACTGCAGTGCAAGCCGACGGTGACTCTTTTCGTGCTGCCCCCCTTCAAAGTGCTGCCCTAGGCCTGGGCCTTGTTGGCCTAGGCCAAGATACAGCATTGGTCCCAAACCATATCGTTTACAATCAACTCTGTTTGAAAGGCAGATTGTTCATCTGTAGACATTAAAGTGGTACACTTCTGCTGTGCTGTAGCTCCCATCTCTACACATCCAGGATCATATACTGCCTGAATACAGTTATTCTCAGGCAGATCATCTGCATATGTCTGTATGCCATTATCAGATGCTGGGGGGACACAGATAGATATGTCTTCATGGACTTTTAATAGGCCATTAGCTGATACCAAGGGGTCATATTCTGATAACATAGTTTCATAACCATGGGATAGTAAGACATCACCTTGCATTGAGGTGTCCCCTCCAGACACTGTACTATCTCCTCTGGGTACTGAGGGGCCGTGTCCTGGATTTGAGAGGTCCTGGCTGGGCTTGGATGCTCCACGTCCAGATCCTGACAGGCAACCGCCTGTAACTGGCGACCTGCAGCCATATCAGGGAGGCGCGGCCTAGAGTTGTCGGGCCCAGTCCTGCTCCCTGCATGCAGAGGCCTGATGTAGAAAGACCATGGCCAGGAGTTGAGCTTGGGGTTGAGCGGCCTCTGCTGGCGTCCATGGGGCTGCACTTCTCCTCCTCATGGCCCGCCGCCATCCGACCAGAGGTCCTGCGTCTACCCCCTGCGGAACCAGGTATGCACGGAGCCCTTCCGCTGCACTCTTACCGCCACCGGGTGGTTAAGAGGCTGCTCAGTGGCGTGTGGTCATGCTCTGCTGGTGGTGTATCCATGCTATGGGAGCTGCTTAGGAGTGTGGAAGCCTGGGGATCACAGAGCACTCAGCAGCACATCCTCTCTCCATGCTCCTCCCCGCTCTAGACTATGCCAGTGATTCTCCAGAACCTATTTTTTCATTTCATTTTGATTTGTTCATTTATAAAAACAACAAACTGAAAAGTTTGGAGACTCATTTCTCAACTTTTTCAACACAGAGGAACCCTTGAAATAACTTGCTGGCCTCAGGGGACCCTTGCTAAAAATTACTATACCTACAACTCATGATACATTAGGGTGATGGTCAATAGGAAGAATTCTCCTTACATTTGTGGTCATTGGGAAGAATCCCCCACTTTACAGATGGCTATATAAGGATCAATGGTGTCAATGGGAACTTATCTGAGAGGCAGAATTTGCTCATTGTTGAAGGAACCTCTAGCAACCTCTGGAGGATCCCTGGTTGAGAAACCCTGGTGTAGAGTGTAAAGGTTTCCTGCTCAGTTGGTGACCACATAATTGTCTGGGGGTAGCACAGGCTAACGAACATTGGTAGCACGAGTCAGCTACTTGCTATCAGATGTTTCGTATCTCTGAATGTTTCATTTAAAACCTCAACATTTCTAGACAGGAAAAAGAATAGAATTTACAAAACCAATATATTTCTTTTGCCTTGTCAAACTAATTTGGGCCGTAGGCTGAGATACCCATTCCGATAAGAAGAACATTGCGACAAGCACCAAAATAACAGACACAATGCGAGAAAACAAAGCCACGTATAGGAAATAAAGCGAGACACCAGCGTTCCCATTCTGACATTATTCTCCAGACACAATCTCTCCGCGTTCTTATTCATCTTGCTGAGATGTAATTAGACAATACAAAAAAAGCAATATTGGAGAATTAGGCGGATGAGCAAAGCACATGGTATCGATCTAATGTTACTTGTTAATGTATTTAAACTGCATGCTGAGCGGGATTAAATAATCGTTATCTCTTTGCATTATCTTCTAGAAGGTATTGTCTGCTAGCAACCACCATTGTGTAATCATCAAAGATAAACAATGAACGCTTTATCGTGAATGAAACTACAAGCAACAATATAAATGTTACCTTAGCTGAAAAGACCAACTCTTGGTGCACAATGGTTATGTTTTATTTTTTACAACCTTTTCTTTGTATGTGCAGCTTAGGAGGTGCTTTAAGGGAACCTGAAATGGAGCAGAATACCAATGTGAGAAGCTAGAGACAGCTGCCATAAAGCTTTACTCCAAGGGATATGACTGCTTCGGAACCATGCAACCCTACTGAGGCAGCTCTACACTGCACATACTGCCTGTTGTAGACACTCATGCTATATAGCAGTGCTCATCAACCTTTTTTCAGTCATGGCGCCCTATATAAATGTAGCATTCTCTAATGTGCTATTAGCGGTAGTGAAGGTAATTTCTAGTCTGGCTCGGGGCTGAGCCTGAGCCATGGAATTTGGGTTAGGGATACTAGAGTTCAAAGTTGGATGACTCATCATGGCAGCTCTCTGGTGCCTCCCCCTGGTTCTAGAATGTTGACGAATATTCTAGAAAGTAGTGGGCAGAAGCTAGGAAGGTTGTCTTGAATATTTAGGGGCCCTTAGTCAATTCCTAGTCAGGGAACTAAGGCACCCTTAAATCGACTTGAGCCATGCCAGCATGGGAGTTGGGTGGAAGATGGAGAAGCAGTGTTGAGGGAGTCTGTCGGTAGCCCTTGAGGGACCCCTGCCAGGGAAGGGTTTTATCTCGGGCCAGAGCTCAGGTGGCTGACCTGGAAGGATCCTACCACAGGAGGCAGTTGGAGGAAAGCTTTCTGGAGAAGCAGCAGGAGCAAAGAGAGACCAAGTGATTAGATCAGCATAGTGCAGATACAGACAAGGGGAGTGGATGTCAGCTATAGCAAGTCTCTCTTGAAGACAGCGATGTGCTTAAGTCTTCATCAAACCTTGCCCTGTGAGATCTCCAGTGTGCGTGTCAGATGAATAGACTGCGAAGAAGGAGCAGCCAGGTGGGTTAGCATTTTCTGCAGTGAAGCTGGGATCAGTGTCTACAGGGAAGCAGAAGGAGTTGCAGGATGAAGTTCACTCCACGTGTGCTACTTTTTCAGGGGACCGAGAGTTCCTAGCCTGTAGTGGGCTGTTCCTGAGCTGACAAACAGACCAAAGGAGTGAACCCAGAACAGCTGCGCAAAGGAGCAAGATTTGTGCAGGAGGAAGAAGTGGAAGCCGTAAATAGGGAGGAAGTTGTCCCTGGATCTTTTTATTACTGTCAAGTTGGGCATGCCATAGACCCTACCCCATCCAAATTATTATCCCCCAATAAAACAACAAAAACAAGCCAAAATACTGTTAGGACATGGAGGGCATTGGTTCGGTCATGGAGGGCATGCCCTTTGTAAAGCGCTGTGACTGAAAGGAGAGAGTCTGAGATCGGTACAGGCAGTTCTGCAAATCCTGACCTGGATTGAAGAATGGATGCATGACTCTCAGGATTTGCAGGGTGCAGGTGCTAACATAGGAAGAACTTGGCTGGATAGAAGACTGAAGGGAGAGCGTCAGGATATCTCTTAGGCAATGCTCTCCCCAGAGGCATAACTAGAAACTTCAGGGCGTTGGTGCAAGAAACCATAAAGACCCCCTGGCTCCCGTCTGGGGCCTCTCCCACTGACTCCCACCGTGGGATCCATTATTACGATCCTGCAACGGGCCACCTTCCTGCTGTCTTGGGGTCCACCTGCAGTGGTGGAATGCCAGAGCCCAGTCACAAGTGCGAACTTTGTGACCCTGGTAGCCACTGGTGTCAGCAGTTTTTTTTATTTTTGTTTTATTTTTTTACCATTTTATTTTATTTTTTTACAATTCAATTTTTTATTATTTTTTACGACCCCCCATTGGGGGGCTTTGGTGAAATATCAGGGGCCTAAACAGACCCCTGATGTCTCATTTTTGATCATCAGTCCCTTTCTCTGCAGTCTCAGCTTCACAGAATGAATGAACAGGAGTAGTACAAATTACTGATTAAGACAAGGAAGGGCCAGTAAATGACTCCATCCTGACACATCAGCAGCAGCTGATGGGAAGTGGGAGTGATAAATCCAGCAGCTCTGCAGGGGAGCCAAGGAAACACAGGAGCCTGGGGCAGCAGGATAGGGATGGGGGGGGGGGCGGGAATGGCATGTGGAAGAACCGATGCCCTCCATTTCCCTTCTGCAGCCACTGAATGTCAGCATTCAGGGGCTACATGAAGGGATCGGTTCCTCTACATGCCCCCGCCGCCCTCCTATCCAGGTGTACAAGGGATCCACACGGCCCCCCTGGAGCATAGGGTCAGGTCGTCTTGGCGACCCCTGTTATTGTGAATTTGATGCAGTAAACCCTCATCCAGTTCGCAATAGTGTGAACCCAACTTAAAAGTGGCTGTTTCAACACACATTACACAGACATGGTCCACTGTTGTCACCATTAGAGCTCAGGTGTTTGGATCCTACTACAAACTTTCCTAAGCAAGCCCACCAGGAAGCTGTCACCTGTACTGGGCCAATCATTTACAGCTAGGGCATTGTCCACATATATACAGTGGGTGTTTATACTAATTGGCCCAGTATAGCGACAGCTTCCTGATTGGCTAATTCAGTTGGGTTTGGACTATGATGCCAACATGCCTGAGCTTATCCTTAGTCACCATCAGGAAACCTGCCCTGAGAAATGCCATGCAGCCATCACTGGAGTGCATGCAGATGGAAATTGGCAGCGAAGTGACTGCCGAAGATCTGCAGGACTGAGATTTTATAAAAGATTTAAAAAGAAAAAAATAAACATTTGCTTATGATACATAGCGTTTTAGCAAATGACATGTCTCTGGTTAAAGTATGATGGTCTACAGTTCAAGACCACAATACGTATATATACATTGCGGCTTTTGAAGTGGTTTACCAAGGTTGTGGCTGAACTATCATCCACAAGCCTCCAAGCTGGAATGCTTTCAGAAGTGGTGAGAGTGGACGTCCCCCCTCCTGACGCTCGCCAGTGATTCTCGGGCTTACCGTTTCCTCCGGCCGTCTGAAAAACAATCTGGCGGTGCGGCCAGCTGCTCCCAGAGTAAATACTCTTTGATCACCTCTATGGCCTTGGAGGACTGGAGCAATGTCATGATGTCACTTCCGGTTCTGGCTGGAAGTAAACTATCATTTATTTTTTATTTTTTATCTTTTGCTTAAAGGTAAATGAGAGATTTGGGGTCTTTTTGACCCCAGATCTCTCCATAAAGAGGACCTGTCCTCCTTATTTCTATTATAAGGGATGTTTACATTCAAAAACAAAAACAAAATTAAAGGGACAGCGTAAACATAAACAGTAAAATAAATAAGAAAAAAAAGAAATTTAACGCGTGCCCATCTCTACGTGCTTGCACGCAGAAGCGGGCTGTGCGCGCATATGTAAACAGTATGCACACCACATTATCATATTGAGAGAGCAATAATTCTAGCACTAGACCTCCTCTGTAACTCTAAACAGGTAAGCTGTAAAGGTGTTTAAATTGTCACCTATGGAGATTTTTAAGTAACGCAGTTTGTCGTCATTCCACAAATGTACGCAATTTTAAAGCGTGACATGTTAGGTATCTGTTTACTCGGCGTAACATCCTCTTTCCCATTATATAAAAATATGGGCCTAATGCTAGTGTTTAGTTTTTTTTTTTAATTCATGAAGTTTTCTTGTAAAAAAAAAATGCATTTGAAAAATTAATGCGCAAATACCGGGTGACATAAAAAGTTGCAATGACTGTCATTTTATTTCCTATTTATTCACATTTTCCAAAAAAATAATTGGGGGTATATATTGTTTTTTTTAAAATTCATTAAAGTGTATTATTTTCCGCAAAAAAAGTGCAAAACCGCTGCGCAAATACTCTGTGACATAAAAAATAGCAATGATCGTCATTTTATTCTCTAGGTCAGGTGTCTCAAACTGGTGGCCCTTCAGCTGTTGCGAAACTACAAGTCCCATGAGGCATTGCAAGGCTGACAGTTACAAGCATGACTCCCAAAGGCAGAAGCATGATGGGACTTGTAGTTTCACCACAGCTAGAGGGCTGCCAGTTTGAGACCCCTGCTCTAGGGCAGTGATGGTGAACCTTGGCACCCCAGATGTTTCGGAACTACATTTTCCATGATGCTCATGCACTCTGCAGTGTAGTTGAGCATCATAGGAAAAGTAGTTCCAAAACATCTGGGGTGCCAAGGTTCACCATCACTACCCTAGGGTCTCTGCTCTTGTTTGAGGGGTATTATTATTTTTTTTTGCAAAAAGTACTGGTTTAAACTTGTAAACAATAAGTGCCACAAAAAGTCTGGTCTTCAAGTGGTTAAAGAAAGTCAAAGATTTGGTTGGTCATAGAGATTTGTGCTTCTTTTCAAAACAACATAGTGGTTTTTAATTAGATCAGAGTCCTTCTTTAATCATTAAGTAATTATCTTAGCAGTAAGTTATAGGGCTGTCGGAGGTAGTCAGAGCCCCTGGAGGAAAAGCTAGGACACCTGACAGCATTGAATTACAGATTGAGACGATCATATGGTTCTTGCCCAAAGCGTGTGGAGCATATGGCGAAGCCATGTTTCTTCCAACCTTTCACACCCGACAAGTTAATAATCAAGCTGCCACCGACTCCCGGCATCAATCTTTAACCGTTACCAACTGCTTCCGTACCTGTGTCATGTTGTTCTAGCAAAATACTTTCTCCAAGAAAGTGCTGGCTTTTTTTTCTTTTTGCCCGATGGGATCTCCTGACCTACAATCCATCTGCTTGTTCACAGGTTCTTCCTTCCTAATTTATGAAACAGATGTAAGGCAAGCAGGTAGTACAGAACTTTTTGACTTACAGAATGTCAGACTGGGCCGGTCTTGTAGGAAGAAGCTTAATTAAGGGGATTGTTGGTTATTGAAACAGGAACGCAACCTTTTTTCAACTTTTTTATGACCAAAGGTCAAAGGTGGCCACTTGCCAAGACCAAAATGAGTATGCATCAGTTAAAGCAGATGACCTGTCCTCTTTATTTCTATTACAAGAGAATGTTTAGTGATCAGAAAAAAATAAATAAAGGGACAGTGTAAAAACAAAAGATAAAAAGTAAAATAAATAAGAAAAAAAAACTAAAGTGACAGTGTAAAAATAAAAAATAAAATAAATAAGAAAAAAATTTAAAGTGCCCCCATCCCTCCATGCTTGCCATACATAAGTCACGCATGTATAGACTGGTGACGTAAATGTACGGTGAGCTGCACATATGCACTTCAGGGTACATAAATGCAGACAGGTAGGGAGAAGACAAAAGATACCAAATGGGTCAAAACTCAACTTGACTATTTTTATTTTTGCTTTTTAACCCTTTCCCCTCCAGCCTGATATCCTTTAATAGGCTACTAGGCCCAGGGTGGGTGGGAAAGTCTGGCCAATCACATGATCACTGGCTATCAAAGTAGTCACATAATCAAGACTCTAATGGACTTGATTGCCTCTTGTGGATTTACTACCCAAATTGACTTTTTTCCGATGCTTCACCTAATCCCCCTCCTGCTCTAAGACTGAGGGAGTGGCTGGCCCTGGCACCATTCCAGGGTTGTTGGAGGATCCTGACCATATCATTGCGATCTTGCCCCAGCCTGGACCGGCTCTGTCACATCAGCCGACAGCTTCAGCCTGCCATCTGCTGAAAACGGGTCACAGGACTGCAGAACGAACTGATCCACAGGAGACGTACAGCCAAACAAGCTTCGGCTGTACTTTCCCTTTAAAGGACTTTTCCTGTGGCCTAAGGTACAATCACTGTATGGGGCACTAGAGAGCGTTGTAAAGGAACTGTGTGGAAGACGTCCTGATTTGTTCGCTTGTTTTGCCTGATCTGAAATCTCATGCATGGCGTATCAAAAGAACAGGGCTTACAACAAGGGGACTGAAGTTAGAGAAGATACAGTTCATAGGTCTAATGAGCAGAAGGAAGCTAGAATGTCGTTGCTTATGACTACAGTGTTTTTGTCACATGCCAAAGCAGCCAACCAGCCAGGAGACGAGTGATGTGGACACGGGGATGTTTACTCTTGTATTGAAGGGGTTTATGTGCTTGGCACCTTTACTAGCAGCCAGTTCCCCACTTTCTGAGACTAAATCTGCAGCACAGAGAGCTTAGGGACCCAGCCTGGAGTCATGGGAAAGAGGTTTTATGTAGCAAGGCCTCAGGAGAAGAAAGCAAGCACAGACCTCATATACCAGAATCCGCACCAAAAACAAGCAGTGCCAAGATGCCACCATCGGATGGGTTTTTGAATGTGTTTATTTTGTGATTATGACTACTTAAGGCCTCCCCACAACTCCTACATAGCTGAAGATTTGACTTTGCTCCCGGCAATTAATTTGCTCCTCTATATAAATGTACACTGGACTGCTGGCTGGCAAATCCTACAAAATGCAAGGAAAAGTTAAATTGCCTTGTCAGAATGTTGCTTTATTCCTCTCAGTTAATAATGATGACGAGTTCTTTTTGAAGTTTTCAAATAACGATTGAAGAGCAGAAATCATTTGAAAATTGGGTTCTGCGCTTCCCTTTCAGCCATGTTTTAAAATGATCTTGGTGGATCTGAAAGAAAAACAAATTCCAATTAGACTTGGTTAAGTATACAGATTTGCAGATAAATTAATTAGGGGTGATATAAAGTGGCACATGTTTATTAGGCTTTCCCATGCTAATGAGGCAGTTGTTAATTTGACACTGTGAATCTGGCATTAAAGGTTGTGAGAAACCTGAGCGCTCTAAACAAAGCTACTGAGTCAGAGAAATAAACAAGCAGAACATTATTACAGCATATCCTTTTATATACCTATTAACTATACAGCCTATCCATATAATATAAACCAGCTGTCTCCAAACTGTGGCCCATTGATACCAACAATGGGCCACAATTCCTTCCATTGACACCAATGATGGGGCACTATTCCCCCAATGGCGCTAACAATGGGACACTTTTCCTCAAACTGACACCAACGAAAGGGCACAATTCCTTCCATCGACACCAAAAATTGGGCACTATTCCTCTAATGACACCAATGATGGGGCACTATTCCTCCCACTGACGCCAAAGATAAGGCATGGTTTACTCCCACTGGATGCCAAGACATCTTCTACTCCAAAGATGGGGTACAATTCCTCCCACTGACACCAATGATGCGGCACTATTCCTCCCACTGATACCAATGATGGGACACTATTCCTCCCACTGACACCAATGATGGGACACTATTCCTCCCACTGATACCAATGATGGGGCAATGTTTCTCCCACTGACACAAATGATGGGGCACAATTCCTCCCACTGACATCAATGATGGGGCACTATTCTTCCCACTGACACCAATAATGGGACATTATTCCCCCCACTGACACCAATGATGGGGCACAATTACTCCCACTGACACCAATGATGGGGCACTATTCCCCCCACTGACACCAATGATGGGGCACTATTCTTCCCACTGACACCTATAATTGGACACTATTTCTCCCACTGACACCAATGATGGGGGGGGCACCAATGACACCAATGATGGGGCACAATTCCTCCCACTGACACTAATGATGGGGCACTATTCTTCCCACTGACACCAATGATGGGGCACTATTCTTCCCACTGACACCAATAATGGGACACTATTCCCCCCACTGACACCAATGATGGGGCACAATTACTCCCACTGACACCAATGATGGAGCACTATTCCCCCCCATTAACACGGGGTAGTAACCACAGTCACCCC
>BLSH010341917.1:375832-408250 GCA_018402905.1 Glandirana rugosa | reverse complement strand
GGGGGGGGGGGGGGGGGGGGGGGCTTTGCTAAAATATCAAGGGTCTAAACAGACCTCTGATGTTTCACCTTTGAGAAAGAGATAGGAGATTGACAACACAGCCCTCAATCTCCATCTCTGCAGCCTCATCAGCACAGAATGAATACACAGGAATAGTTCTGTACAGAGCTTCCTGTTCATTCACAAACTGAAGCATAATAAGTACAGTTTACTATACCTCTTGTGTTATGTTAAGTTATGAATGGACAGAGTCAGTGATCGGTATAGATCACTGACTCTAATCATAAAGACAAGGAAGGAGTCCTGTCCCTGCTCTACATCCTGACAGATCGCACACAGCAGCCAATGGGAAAGGGGAGGAGGGAACCCGGCAGCACTGTGGGGAATGAGGGGGGAAAGAGTACACAGGAGCTTCGGGCAGCAGGAGGTAGATAGGAGGGACGGCATGTAGAGGAACCGATCCCCTCCATTTTCCAAAAACTTTTGCCAAAAAAAGGGGAGCAGTTCCTCTATATGTCATCCCCACCGCCCCTACTATCCAGGTGTACATGGGGCCTCACAGGCCCAAAAGAGCATGGGCCTAGGTAGCAATTGCAGCCCCTGCGACCCCTGTATGTACGCCTCTGCTTTACATTACACAACATCCCCAATCAATCAGGTTGAATAATGCACAGCAGCATCATTCAACCCAGAAGGCTAAAGACATACTGTGAGTTCAGGATGTCATGGACCCATCCCCTGAGGTAATCATCACATCAGCACCACTCTCCCACCCATCCTATGCTCTTAGGAGTACTGATATTATTGAAGTCACAGCAACCGGTGAGCAGTTTGGGGTCTATCAAGGCAGTCAACTGGTGCTGGTATGAAATTATTGGGGACCCATCTCCATAAGGGACCCATCTCTATGACATCCTTCATTTCACTGCGATCAACTGGTATTGGCATGGGATTTTATGGCTCAAGATGTATCTACCGTTAGTTTTGAGATTGTTTCTAAGGTGCTGTGCTGTGGATGGGAGCCTAATATATGTAAGTGGTTCCACAGGGGCATATGATTGTGACCTACACACCTGGCAAAGACCCCAACTAAGAAGTACACAGAAGAGAAGAAGACTCGGGCAGATTGTCACATGACAGTGGCTACAGATATGATAGATGTTACTTGAATGGATGATGGATTGAGGAGTTCTTTTAACGTGCCTCCTGAGATGGTTGGAGTGTACTTAACCCTCAGATGACTTCATTTGAAAAGACCACATTGATGCTCTGTGATTAAGGTGCATTTTGACCTTTCTTTAATTAGAGGGTCATAACTATGTGGTAAGCCTTGCATGGTGTTACTCCGTGGAGGATCTTTCTCGTTCAAATACTTTATTGAAGAGATTAATAGATAACATAACAGGTCATTTATAAAGTAAGAAAGACCATTGAGTTGAGATAAGTATAGTACAGATAATCGTATCGAGCTGTGCAAGGGCCGATCATACTATCATAAGCTCAGTATAGACAAGATATAAAGTCAAAAGATCTTCAATAGTAGGATGCTGTCCCATTGTCCCATTGCTGAATTATGGCCTAGTTAATCAATGGTAGTAAGCATTGCTTATCTGAGTAAAATGGAGGTTACCTGAGAGAGAAGGTAACCTGAGTAAAGGGAAGAAGGAAGCAAAGAGCAAAAAAAAAGAATGGTAAGATAAGGAGGCGTGGAGGTAGGGTCCCCAAAGGTAAAGTGACCCCTGATGACATCAGCACGTCTGACAAAACGGTGTTGGGTAATGTGACTTACGATATGTCACTTCCGCTCATTGAAATGCCGGAGGAGCGCATCGGTGTCCCCTGCTTCCAGTTTTATTTGGACTGTCATTTTTTTAATCCTAAATAATCAACCCTAGCGATTTTCACAATGGAGGCCTCCCGTTTTCCTTCTCTCACGTGTGATTGAAATCCGGAGTTCCTTCCTAGCCTTTGTGATGTAGGATCTTGGCTGTCCGCAGCAAAGATATCATCCTCATTGCGCTGGTGATCTCTGTGATAGAGATCATGGATTTCTTATGAGTAGGGTGTTTGACTATTTTTCCTGTGGAGGAGGATTCCTGCAGTCTCCCCTATCCTTTCTCTTGGATTCCCTGGCCATTATCACACAGATGCTCGTAAATGGGATCATGGGAATATATTTATGGATCAATATTTTGACCCTTAATGGTCAAATCTATATGCACATTTGCACTTTACAATTTTAATTTTATTGTGAATGTGGTTTAATTCATTCACTTTATATTACTCCCAATAGGGTGTTGAAAAGAACGTACATTTGAGTTCCATCCACCACGGTAAAAGTACCCGTTCTTCAAAGCCGGGCAGCAGACAATATGTAATCCATGGTCACCATAAATTATTAAATGTAAGGTTCTCCTTATCCACGGCATCCATTTTCGTATGTATCAAAGCACAATTCATTCTGTGTTTGGTCTCTGCTATATTCAATGTAGGTGACTTCCAAGCTGTAGCTATGGTCTGTCTGTTTCACGGCCATAAAGAGCTGAATAAGTTATTTAAATTGTTTACATGTGAGGAATTCTGGTCTCAGGTTTAAAAGGACCATTGCTGGATCTGGTGTGAGAAAGCGTACAAACATCTTCGAGGCAAGCAGAAGGACAGCTTTCCAAAATTCTTGTGCCACTGGGCAACTCCACCAGATATGTATATGGGTACCCAGCTCGGAACAGCCGCGAAAACAGAGAGCAGAGTGATCGGATGCAAACTTGGCAATTCTGGCCGGGACTAAGTACCAGCATGTAAGCCGTGGAGGATCTTTCAATTTTCTACAAAATACCACCATCTTTTAGCCGTTCATGTCAGTGGATGTTGTCATTTCCTTTCACAATGTTTTAGGACATTTTCACTTAAAATTTCAGATGTGGACTCTTTATTTATTTGTTAGTTACCAAGACTCTTTTTTTTATTTATTTGTTAGTTATCTAATGATTATCAGGTATATTTTTGTGAGCTTTGATTTGTTAGTTACCAAATGATTATCGGGTATATTTTTGTGAGTTTTTTTTTGTATTAACAGAATCTCTTTTTCACTTTATGTTTAGTATTGGAACTAGCACAGTATATCTTCCTTTATAACTTTGTGACTATGTTGATATTGCATAGTGTGTTTGAAGCTTTTTCCATTTAACAATATTGCTTCTGGTTCACCTAAGCGCAATTCATGCCTTTGATACCAAAAAAGAGATTGTGATTTATAGTCTGCTTTATAGTTGTGGTGTAGTGTAAAAGAATTGATTCAATGGATTTTTGTAATTTTGTAATAAAAGGCGGTTATGGCCATTTAAAGAAGAATTTTAGCTTTCATTTGTCTTTAAATGTTTAATTTGGGTCAAGCTGGCCCAAACAAACTATTTCTGTTACATTTTTACGTGGCTGCTGTGTGTGCTTTATCATCTGTAGTATCATTAGCTACATATAGTATGGGGCGCTGTGTTCCACATCAGTACAAGCAACTTCCTGTCTGCAGCCAGAATTAAAACAAACCGGGCTGAATTCATCTCCACCATTCAGGTGTTCAGAAGTTTTGTATTTTTATCAGTGAATATAAGCATTCTTCTGATTGGCTGAGGTGGAAATTGTTATGTCATCCACTTGCCTCTCCACCCTGGACAATCAGAGGAAGCTTTGTATTCATTGATAAAAATACAAGGCATCTGCTGAATGGTAGAGTAGCTTTCAGACCAACTTCACTTTATTCCTCTGAGCCAGCTTAGCCCGAACAAACTACTTAAAGCCAAATGAAAGCTGGAATTCTACTGTAACTCTATTTCTGGTGTGGTCTGGTTATTTGGGATGATAGTGTTGAGGATGACCTAGCAGTGGAATGCGAGGTTGACTGGCTACATCGGTTTAACTCATGAAACATGTCAATTTGGTAAAGGCAGTGTTACCTTCAGGGCCTGCATGGAGTCTCCATAAGGTCTCTGCTTGGGCGGGAATGCACACACACATAGGCCTCAGCAACATTTTATGGCCCTTTCACATGGGCTGCCCGATTAGGTCCGCCAGTCAGTATTTCAGGCGGACCTAATTGGACCTTGCAGTCTCCCTTATGGAGCGGCGGATGTCAGCAGGCACATGTCCGCTGACATCCACCGTTATCCGATCTGATCCTGCCCGTAAAATCCAGGGAGATGGTGAACCTACTTTCCATCCATCTGGTGGATTGGATCAGATCAGATGGAAACAGACTGGCGGTCTGTTTACACTGGATTTCACCATAGAGGAGAGTGGGACTGTGTCCGTGTCCATTTTGCACAGTGAGCAGAGATGCACCCGCTGAGCAAGCGGACTCCGCAAAATGGAGGCGTCTGTGTAAAAGGGGTCTTATAGTTGCTATCTATCAAGTTGAAATAGCACGATGTATGAATAATTGGCACACTGTGTAACAAGACAGTCCAGAACAGCTCAGCAGATACAAAAAAATTATCTCATTATGGTGCAAAATGTAAACAATGATTCCTCTAACACCGGAGTCCCAGCTGAAAGTTCATTAACTCCATATTAGGTACATCAAGGAAGAATTCAACTGCCTTCCAGGAACTTAGTGCAGCTCCTCAAGAGATAGAAGGGATCTCTGTAGCAATAAGATAAAAACGCCAGAGGGCACAATCTAAATTCAGTAAAACTAATATTTATTAATAATTCTTCTCTATTAATAGACATTAGTTTTAGATTGCGCTCTCTTGTGTTTCTTTTTAGAACAGCTTGGCATGGAGGGGTGTGGTTGGATGCAGGAGTGAGAAGAAGCTCCGGTGAGAGCTCTGGCTCCTGGCTGACAAAATCCTTTAGAATCCTGAGGCAATCTCTACTACAATCCTGTTCAGTTGCTGCATCTTGACCGGGCACCACTCCCGGGCCATCCGTGCCAACAAAGGGCCATTCTAGGAAGAAACATCCTCCTCCCAAGCCTTGGAGCTCTCCTCCTGGGACATGTGCAGAGGTCATCTTGGCTCAGTCCTTGAGGCCTGCTGCATCCATCGCAGTTTAGACTGAGAATAGCTTGACATATGGTTTTATGCTGTACCGTTACCAGAAGACAACTTCTGCTGGAGGGGTGACAGTGTGCTGTATAACCGGGTAGCACTGGTCCACTACATCCATAAGAGTATCCATGAGAGGTTCTTTGGCACCACACAGCATCCCTTCCACTATTCCTACTTGCTAGGAACCTATCTCTGCACTAAACTCTGTCCCTGACCAGCAATTTCCTCTCCTTAACTAGCCACTCGCTAGAGGCATGCCCAAATGATGTGGGATCCCCAATTTAAAGGCTCCCTTGTTAAGATGGCCACCTCAAATATTGCAGAAACTTGGCATCAAATCAGATATCTTCCTTCCCTAGAGAAGGCCAACAGAGTTTCCAAGGGGTCATTTCCCTTAAAGCGGTAGTAAACCCATGCATTTAACAGGTTAAAAACCAGTCACATTTCCGGCACGTGCCGGAAATGTAACACTCCCATTGGTTGTGCTCTAAACCAAACTGTCAAACCATCCAATGGCCGGTGTCATAGATGATCACATGTGCAGCATCATGACAGTTGTAGATTAAACAGAGGCCAAGATGGCAGCTTCCTTGGCTGAAAATGATAGGAGGGTTTACTACCACTTTAACAGGTGAAGACAAATACCTGCACCTGCCTACATGCATCCCTCATTTTAATTTATCAGTGAATTCAGTAGGGCATGATATGGATGTAGAAGTAGAAAACCCCTTTAAAAATATTAACACCGGACAGTTTGCAGACGACAATTAATCCATACACAATATCGGAACTCAATAAGTTCTAAAAGTTGAGGCTGAAGTTTGCTGCTTCTGTAAAGGCCAATGTTCTCTGCTGTCCCAAATGTGCCTAATTATGTGAAAATTAAATTTCACATAATGCCCTTGCTTGCAGCATGAGCTCCATCCATTAACAAGTCAGTGTATTAAGCTATGAGATGGCATTATGAATATCGACCTATTATGCAACAGAAAATTAGACATTAGCTGTTTTTAAACAATGAAAGATGAGATGTTGTCCAGGCTGCAGAAAGCTCTCACTCTCCTTCAGCCACAAAGAAGCGAGGTAAATAGGGCTCTCTGTTACTGCTTAATCAATAGATATCTACACACTAATGTGGATTAGTACGATGAATAGGCATCATCTCAACCGAACGTTCCATAAATCATCAAGTGTAAAATTCATTGACATCTGCCTCGGAGAAAGGAAAAAAGTTTTAATAAAAAGAGACATCCGCTATTAAACCTCTAGCTAAAGCCATTGATAGGTTTGAAGTTGAAAAAGTACCACGCCGCTTCTAAGGAAATTTAGGAGTAAGGGTTTGAGGTTATCTGCGCAAAAATAAAGATGTTTGAGGTAGAAAAATTGATGTATTATGACATTTTGGTAAATTTTGCCAAACTGATTTAAATATTAGTATAAAATTGGGTTAAATGAACCTTATTTTGAGTGCGGCCTGGTGTCTAACCATATGTCAGTAAAACTGGGGCGTGTCTTAAATAAAAATGGTGGCCTTTTATGTTGAATAGACTGCTCCATCAGGGGATCAGCATCCATTCAGATGGGGGCTTGGTTTGCCAGTGTAGGAGAACCCAGTTTGCAGCTCAAACCAAAGCTTGGTTATAGATGGTGTTTATAAACAGCGATGGGGCAGCATGGCGCCCATGCCCTGGATGACACCACATGTGATTAAATGCATAAGACAATGTGCTGACGTCATTGCATGTTCGAATTCCTGGAAGTGCAGGTGCTATCTTGGTTTTTGTCCAGCGAGGAATCCATTGTATAGCGCTAAATTGGATATTTTGATGTATGCGTGACTTTAAACTACAATAAATTCATCAGTAAAGTTTTACAAAAAAATTAAATAAACTGCTGCTGAATTAAATAAAAATGTGACTTGCTGTTAGGATTTTTTTTATATGCATCTCATGTAAAAACAAAACCGAATAAAGTCTGTACTACTACCTTTGCAGACCTTTAAAAACTTCCAGGCAAGTCCCTGAAATAGAAGAGGTATTCTACTCACCTCTCTAGTGACCCCTTTCTTCTACCTACCTCTCATTCCCTGTATTAGAAAAGATATTATACACACCTCTCCTTCAGCCCCTGTCTTCTTCCTCATTTCTTTGCCCTGTATTAGAAGAGATATTATACTCTGGTAGCTTTTGTCTTTTACGTCTCCTCCATTTCCTATAATAGATAAGATATTATAATCAACTTTCTGGTAGCTCATGTTTTCTACCTTTCTCCCATTACCTCCAATAAAAGAGGTATTATACTTACCTCTCCAGCAGTCCATGCCTCCTACCTTTCTCCTATTCCTGGTTATAGAAAAGTTATTAAACTCACCTCTTTGGTAGTTCCTGTCTCCTATCTCTCCTCCATTCCTGGTAATAGAAGGGGTAGTACACTCACCTTTCTGGTAGCCCATGCCTCCTACCTCCTCTTCATTCCCTGTAATATAAGGGCTATTATACACACCTCTTCAGTAGCTCGTGTCTCCTACCTTCCCTTCATTCCCTGTAATATAAGAGATATGATACTCACCTCTCTGGTAGCTCATGTCTCCTATCTTTTGCCCATTCCGGTAATACAAATGATTAAACTCACCTCTCTGGTAGTCCCTGTCTCCTTCCATGCTTGCATTCTTTGTAATAGAAGGGGTAGTATTCTCGCCTCTCCGGTAGCCTGTGTCTCCTACCTTATCTGTAAAAGAACAGGTATTTTACTCAGCTCTCTGGTAGCCCCGAGCTATGGTGTATATTTTCTTGTATAACTACCTGCACTATGATTACCATGTGAAGGGTTCATCTCAACAGCCACACCACTAAATAAGAAATGTTTTGTGCTCCACGCTCCGGGAACCAGACAGACGGAAATGAGGCCAACAAGCCCTGTCCAATGTGTTTCGTTAGTCAGACGTCACCAGGAGCAGGCGCTGATCTTGATGATGTCAGAGTGACAAAATGTGTTGGACGAGGCTTGCTAGCATCACTTCCGTCTGTCTGTTTCCGTACTGTGGAACGTGAAACGTTTGTTCAATTCCGTGCGCATGTGGCTCATGTAATGCAAGCATTTTAACAATTTTAACCATATTTAATAGATGGAATTATGCTATGGGATGTTGTTTGGCTTCTATTTTCCTCTATATGTATGCATATGATGGATTATTGATGGAGTATTGATGGTAAAGGAGGTTTGCCCATTCAAATAAGGATACACAGGGATAGCCAAAGGAGAAGCCGTTGATCTTGTATAAAACAAAGTGCTGATAACTTACCATTCTGGTGAGTGGGGACACAAAGGAGGGGAGCATGAAGTGTTGCACTTTGAAGCACTGGATTTATGAACTTTGAAGCACTTTTTGAGGAGGACTTTTTGAAACACATGAACTTTACTTATTAATTTTATTGAATGTATATGAATTTATTTATAGCACAGAACACTTTTTATATTTTACTTAATGTGATTTGTTGTATATGAATTTATTTTTGAGTTTATTTGAGCACTTGAGCACTTTTACTATATATGTGGAGATAGCACCGCACATACAAGGGGTAATATACTAATTTCTCTGATAGCTCATGTCTCTTACCCAGTAATAGAGGAGTTATTAAACTGACCACCCTGGTTGTCCTTGTCTCCTACCCATTTCCTGTAATAGAGAAGGTAAAAAACTCACCTCTCTGGCAGTCCCTGTCTCCCAACCTCTCTCCATTTCCTGTAATAGCAGAGGTATTATATTCACTTCTCCAGGATTACCTTTTGCCTACCTCCCCTCCGCTCCCTGAAATAGAAGCGATATTAGACTCACCTCTCCAGTAGCCGATCTTCCATCTCACCTCTTTTCAATGTGCAATATTTACCTTTATTCTAGAGCTGTCACCCGCAGTACCACATTGTCACCAAAGGACGTCCTGTCCTCAGTCTTTCATTGTGAATAATGTCCAGTGTCACTCAACCCAGAAGACTGAGGACTCTACTGTGAATGCAGGGTTCCCTGGTCTGACCCCCTAAGGTGGTGTCGCCATTGCGCCCTATATTTATGTAGTGTGCTCTGGTACAGAGGGTAGCACTAACTTTGTCACTGCATCAGTAAAGACTGGCCAGTCCAGAATAGAGGTGAGTAGGTGTCACATGACCAAACTGAAGACTTCAGGAAAGTATAAAAACAAAAAGCATAAAATGCAGTAAGTGGAGTCCACAAGGGGGTGGAAAGATGTGATTTGGAGGGGAAGCATGGAGACCAGAGATAAGCTTTAAAATATAAAAAAGCAGTGGCAGTTGTCATAGTTCTCTGTTCTGAGGTTCACCTTAAATAAGGGTGAATCAGAGAAGACAAAGCTTTACTTACAAGGTCTCCATCAGCTATCTTTATTCTGTGTGTATCCGGTCTTGAATCTGTCATGTGCACTTTTTTTGGCTTTTTTCTCCCATCGATGTCAGAGACAGCAATCTGTTCTGCTGAGAGATAAGCATCTCTTGTTTCATCGCGGCGTTTGCAGTCTGCGTATATATAAACCGCCAACGAGGGGCAGCCATGCCGAACAAATAATTGTCTTGTCTTTTGAAAAATAATGCTGAGCTCAGCTAAAACATGCCGGCCTGGCAGAATGAAACACACTTTAAACTTTAAATTGTTTTCTCCTAATTGATGTGCTGATGAAACTGATAATTATTATGCCGATGGCAGTAAGGAAAAAAAACATGAGGGTGAGATAACAGTGATCAGTTGTGTTGTAAAGTGCAATATACCTAAAGAGAATTGCCGTTAAAATACTGGTCATTCATCCATGCCGAGGAGACTGTGCAAATACACCTCATGGCTGCTTTATCGGTACACCCAACAGGCTTAACTTCCATTTGCCTGAAGAACAGACTAAATTGTTGCAGTATGGATTCAACAAGGTCCTGAAGTTGTTCCAAAAGGATTATCACGTACCTGGTTTGAGGCCAAAGTGACCAGAGGGATTCCCTCGAGACTAAGTACCCCTGGAGGTGAGAACGGGATGTGCAAGGTTCAAAGAAGCACGGGTTGCTTGCTGGAGACTGCTTGTGGTGATGTCTGGCTGGAGAGTTGCTGGACATGGTGTCCAGAAAGTCAGTTATGATACTGAAACGCCCATTGGTGAGGCAGGCCTGGAACAACAGCAGAAGATAGTACCCGTGGCAGGTAGCAGGTCCGATTGGTAGAACTGAACTGAGCGTGCATTCAAGACAAAGCCAAGGTTGTGTATAGGAGCCAGAGGTGAGGACAAGAGAGTAGTCAGGGAGGCAGGCTAGGGTCATACACGGGAGATCAGAAGAGGCAGGGTCCGTTAGAGCAAGCCAGGGTCAGAACCAGAAATTAGACAGAAGACAGGTCTAGGGAGATGGGAAACCCAGAATGCACAGGAAACACAGGAACAAGAACACTAGGGAGCTGCAGATCAACCAGAAATCTCTGGAGGCTGCTGACTTCCTTATAAAGGACGTTTGGCGCCAGTCCTAGATGAGGGTATGTGCCAGTGTACATCCTTGCATCAGTGCGCGCAGGTGCATTCATAATGCTGCCTTGTACATTACCTATGCCTTTGTGCACATTTCTGCGCAGATGAGCGCAGCCATGTGAAATACTGATAGTTGGTGCCAGGTCTTTGTTTTGATGCACGCATGCCTCTGATTCGAGTAGCATCCGCACAGGGATTCTGACCCATGTTAACTCCCTAAAATCACTTCTGGCAGATCCTTACTGTTCATCTTCATTCACAATAAATTCTTACCAAGTACTCAAAGTTCTGCTCCCCTATCTGCATGCCATCAAGATTTATTAAACTAAGCAGTGTTTTTCAAAGCCTCAGTTGCCCAATTATCTTTACTTCATTTTCCTATTCTTAGCTGACAGAAGACGGTTATGTCTAGAGTAGGAGCGCTGAACGCAGTTATGATTTATTGGATTGTAGTGTCTGGTATTAAAAGCTTAGGGGCTGCTCTCTATCGGCAGGGGTATCATGAAAAAGACCCCCAGAGAAGATCACTAAAGTGTAGGAACAATAAGAGTGTGACACCAATTTCTACAGTCCATCGTAAAATTGGTTCCACATACGAAACTAACGCATTAGGGAGCTTGAAGTCTTCCCCTTCATCGGGGCTTGTAAAGTGATGGTTGAATGATGAAAAACAGTCATGGACTGTAAATGATGGAGTGGGGATATACAGTCATGGCTAAAAATATTGGCACCCCTGCATTTCTATTAGATAAAGCACCTCTTCAGCCAGAAAATTGTTGCAATTCTTTTATTTGTATTGGTATGTCACAAAAAAGTGTAGAAACAAAAAGCCAAATCTGACACATTCCACGCAAAACTCCAAAAATGGACTGGACAAATTTATTGGCACCTTTTTATACCTTTTTAAAATACTGGTCATTCATCCATGCCGAGGAGACTGTGCAAATACACTTCATGGCTGCTTTATCGGTACACCCAACAGGCTTAACTTCCATTTGCCTGAGGAACAGACTAAATTGTTGCAGTATGGATTCAACAAGGTCCTGAAGTTGTTGCAATTCTTTTATTTGTATTGGTATGTCACAAAAAAGTGTAGAAACAAAAAGCCAAATCTGACACATTCCACGCAAAACTCCAAAAATGGACTGGACAAATTTATTGGCACCTTTTTATACCTTTTTAAAATACTGGTCATTCATCCATGCCGAGGAGACTGTGCAAATACACTTCATGGCTGCTTTATCGGTACACCCAACAGGCTTAACTTCCATTTGCCTGAGGAACAGACTAAATTGTTGCAGTATGGATTCAACAAGGTCCTGAAGTTGTTGCAATTCTTTTATTTGTATTGGTATGTCACAAAAAAGTGTAGAAACAAAAAGCCAAATCTGACACATTCCACGCAAAACTCCAAAAATGGACTGGACAAATTTATTGGCACCTTTTTATAATTGTAAGAAATAATTGCATTCCAAGTTGGTGATGCTCCTGTAATTTGTAATTAAACACACCTGTATCAATTAACAGGTGCTGACAATATAGAAATCACATCAGCAAAGCAGTTACAATGGTGAAAAATGTACTCAACCTTTCTGTTGTGTGTCTTTGTGCAGCAAAGAATTGTCTGAAGAATTGAGAACAAAAATTGTGGACAATCTCAAGGTTAGAAGTCCATCTCCAGAGATCTTAATGTTTTTGTGTCCACTGTGCGCAAGATTGTCAAGAGGTTTACAGCCCATGGCACTGTAGCTAATCTCCCTGGACGTGGACAAAAGAGAAAAAATGATCAAAGAGTTTGCCAATACTTACCTGAGGAAGCCAAAATCCTTTTGGGAGAATGTGTTGTGGAGAGATGAAACAAAATTACAGCTTTTTGCTAAAGCCCAATATTCTACTGTTTTCAGAAAAAGAAATGAGTCCTTTAACCACTTGCCGACTGCCAGCTGCAGGTTGACGGTGACAAGGTGGCTCAACATCGCAAATCGCCGTCATACGACGTCGGCTGCGATATCGCGCACTGTGAGTGCGCGCGCCGCCGGAGGCGCGCCCGCGCGCTCACTGTGTTCAGGGGGGGCCAGGGAGCGGGTGCGGCAGACTCGATCTCTGCCGGCTACCCGCGCCCAGGGAACACAGTTAACCCTTAGAGCGCCCCCCCAGGTTAACCCCTTCACTGCCAATGGCATTTACACAGTACTCAGTGCATTTTTATAGCACTGATCGCTGTATAAATGCCAATGGTCCCAAAAAAGTGTCAAAATGGTCCGACATATCACAGTACCGCTAAAAATCGCAGATCGCCGCCATTACTAATAAAAAAAAAAAAAAAAATGAATTCTCATCATCCGTAAACGCGGCCACTTTTGCGCAATCCAATCAATAAACGCCGATTGTGATTTTTTTTATCACAAATATGAGGAAGAATATAAATCGGCCAAAACCGTTGAAAAAAATTAGTTAATTGAATGTATCCTTGGTCAGTTTTTGGCAATTAGCCTTAATAAATTTTGGCACCTCATCCCAATTAGAAATATAATGAGCGAGCTGTGTTCCCTGAGGGGATTATGTGGTGCTGTGGAATTAATCCAATACCAATTACGTTTCAATAAAACAAGTTATCTTTATTTTAACATACAATTATCATAAAAATATACATGTATGCATTAAAAGCATTATATTCCAGTTGTTACATGAATGGAGTTCAGCCAAGAATTATATAGGCTTCAGTCAGCTGTTATCCCAACCGGTTTCGCCCCCATGGGCTTCTTCAGGGGATTGTACTGACCTCCAAACTCTAATTAGAAACAATGAAATACAGTGTGATTATAATACAATCAAAAAAATCAAATAATATTGTCTATACTTGGAGCACCTATAGGGTACATGGTTCCCAGCCTTCACCTAGTGGTTCCCATACATTCCACCACAACCCACACATATCAACGAACCTGAGGTCTTTGTAACCCAGGTGACCCAGGTCGAGACTCACCCAGGCCAAGGCCATGCACGAGCTTCCGCCGAGGCCCACGGTCAACCGAATCCAGGCTATAGAATGGCAACTGCAGGTGATGTAAAGGGTCCTGGCTGGGTATATAGCACAAAAGCTTAAAGGGAGATAGAGAAGAGGAAAGAAGGAAGCTTAAGTTAATGCCTGAAGTCACATAACTTAGATCTAGTGTCCCCAAATGGCGACAAACCGCTTCCCAGGCACTATATTATATAGCCCAGTGAAACACATATATACCGCGCAAAGATATCAAATCATTTTTGCAAACCCCTACACTATACATAACCCTGAATGAATTTGGGATTACAGCCAAAAAGGACTTACTTATGGACGCAGTTGTAGACAAGAAATGTAATGGGGACACCAAAAAATAATGAGAAAGATCCGCAGAAGACAAAGTAATTCCGAAACAATCTAGGAGAAATTTGAACTCATGGGCTTTCTCTGTAACAGAAAACTAAGGAGTTTAAATGTGAATATAGAACATAAAAATTGATACAGATATATGCAGCCAGTTGTATATTTACCCTGTGTGTAACACGATACATCCAAACAGGATACCGCCTCAAAACCGAGGTCAAATGAGAAAAACGTATCTCAAGGGATATGTCTCGACTTCATCTAGTATACATGGACAAAGAAAGCAGGTGCCCCAGTCATTAAATGACCTCCATTAAGAAAGTATTCATCAAGTATGTGGCCATACATCAGCCAACCTCAAAGTCCTACCTGACAGTGGGTAGACAAAGTCCAAAAGCGCCCCCAATCGCCAGCTCGATGGACTCTGGCACCGCCGGCCTTTTATACATCACCCACTCGGCAGGCGTAAGACGTCACCCGCCGAATGCGGACATAGGACGTGACAGGCGCATGCGTCCTTGCCGGATCCGCTTGAAACTACAATACCCATGCCACACCGTGTAGTACGGCAAAGGTAAAGAGCCAACTCGCCTCCGCCCCCTACTGTAAGGTTGCGGAATGCGAGTGGTAGGTAGGTCAGGCGGATCAGTCGGAAAGCCGCAAGTGTAGCAAGCACCATCACGGAGATAGGGGAGGGAGGGGACTGACTATCGTCAGCCTACACTCACTCCCCCCTTCCGTCCGTACAGTTACCGAATCGCCAAGACCCAGGAGACCAAAAGTCCTACAGCATCATCCAAAACACGGCCCCGGCAAGGGCTCGACCCAAACCCAAGTCAGGCAGACACAGCGGGGAAGATGGAATGCCAGGGAATACAGTGAAAAGGAGGGAAAAAGTAGGGGCATCAAATGTGTGTCCCCCACAAATACCGAACAGGATTTAACAAGCATCCAAGCAGACAATAAAATTTGTATATATACAAAGGTCATTATATTATTAGACCGGTGACTCGCCAAAAATGGTCGAGCTGCCTCATTTCCAATAGACTCAATATGCCTTTCAAAATTTTACAACCACTTTACATATTTATTTTTATTTTATTCTGTATATATATGAAAGATATATATATATATATATATATATATATATATATAAAGGTAGAGAAGAGAAAATACATCTAGCATCATATTTAGTTTACATAAGCCCCCACCCACGATTTCCCCAAAGAAGTGCTACAGCCCTAATCTACACACCCACCCAACATAGACTAACAGAATGTAGGGGAATAAATTCAACAAATTATCCATTAGTATGTAAAAAAGGCTTAAAACTTAGAGTTTCATTAAAGCCTGGATAACAGGTTGCCTTAAGGTCATAAATCCATCGGGATTCTTTTTGCAATAACATCAGGTCTATACTACCTCCTCTGGGGTGCATAGGTATATGTTCCAAAGCTGAAAATTTAATGAAATTGGGATCGAAATTGTGGTAACATCCAATGTGCCGAGCAATGGCTGTAGGCATACGTTTTTTTAGGATGGGTTTTATATGGTCACCAATTCTAATTCGAAATGTCCGCTTTGTCTTTCCGACATAGAAGCCTCCACATCTACAAGTAGCTAAATATACAACACCAATTGTATCACAGGTAACCTTGTGTTGAAGACGATGTGTCTTTCCATTGGGTAGTAGGATAGTGGAGTTGTTGTTTAAATAGGGACACATATCACAGTGCCCACGTGGAGAGGTTCCTGGTGTCATTACCCTATTAGGAGCGATGGAATTAAAATGACTATTAACCAGTTTGTCTCGAAGTGACGGAGCACGCCTGTATGTGATCTGAGGGTACTGGCCAATATGTTGACTCACTACAGACTCAGCCGTAAGTAATGGCCAGTGTCTTTTGATAATGTTTTTAATTTTTAATTTTTTGATGTTGAGCCGAATATTGTTTCCCTGATTTCTTAGTTTTTTGAAAAATCATTGATGATCTATCTTTATTTTTAACCTTATGATATGCTTTCTTTAAACACGAGTGACTATAGCCTCGTTGTTTAACTCTGTTATACAATTCTTGTTGTTTAGTACAGTTACGTTTTACTCGCAAATATTGGCTATATGGGATACTCCGTAAAAGCGATTCAGGATGTGCACTTGTGGCATGGAGTAGGGTGTTACCTGCCAAAGGTTTTCTATACAATGACAAGAGTAGATATCCATCCTCTTCAATGGATAGACATATGTCTAAAAAACTAATTGTATCTTGGCTGGTATCAAAAGTAAATTTCAAATTGAAATCATTTGTTGAGAGTCGTTGAAAAAATTGTAAGAATTCTTGTTTGGTGCCCGTCCAGAAAATTAACACGTCATCAATGTAGCGGTACCACGCCGCTACATGTGATAAAAGGGAAGACAAAGTGTCATCAGCAAACAGTTCTCTCTCCCACCCCCCCAGGTACAGGTTGGCGTACGATGGGGCACAACGTGTCCCCATCGCCACCCCCTGCACCTGGAGGTAGTGGGAGGAGCCAAACAAAAAAGCATTCCTAGTTAAAATAAATTTAAGGAGATCCAGTACGAATCTATTGTATTCCTCTGCCAGAGGGCCTCTTTCTTTTAGATGTCGCTCCACAACTTCTAATCCCTTGTGATGGGGAATAGAGTTATAAAGGCTTTCAATATCCAACACTATAAGCCACACATTGGGGGGTAAATGGACCCCATCAACCATCTTAAGGAGGTCAATGGTATCTTGCACATATGAGAAAAGAGCTGTTACATGAGGCCTAAGATATGTGTCCACAAGTAGACTGGCATTCTCTGTCATTCCGGCACAGCCGGAGATGATAGGATGGCCAGGTGGTTTTATAAGGGATTTATGGACTTTTGGTAGGTCGTAAAATGTTGGTATTTTTGGTTCTTTTATATTTAAAAAGGACCATGTATCTTTATTAATAACTCCCTTGTGGAAGGCTTTCAAAATGATATTTTGCTATTCCTTTTCAAAATTTGTAACAATCAGTATGGAAATATGACGATACCATTCCTTGTTAGACAGGATATTTTTGCACATAGTTTCATAATCAGATGTGTTCATGATAACAATATTACCCCCTTTATCGGCCATTTTGATGGTAATATCAGTATTAGATCTTAATGAGTTAATGGCAGCTCTTTGGGCTTTCGATAGATTCTGTGAATTGGAGGTCTTATTAATTTTTTCAATCTCTTTGGTAGTTTGTTTTACAAACGCCCATATATTTGGGTTGGTATTAAGCATGGGAAAGGCCGTAGATTTGGGTTTAAATGAACTTGGTGGAGGAAATTGTATCCCAGTTATTGACATAGAGGGCGATGTTGCAGACCATACCTGGTCATCCCCAACATGGCTTTCCTCCCACAACTCCATTAAGTCTAACAAGGCTTGATGTTCATCCATTTCAGTTTGCGGCAAAGGCTCACTGATTGGATCATTTGTAGAAGATTGATTATATATAACTTTATAAGTAAGCTTTCTAGCGAATAGGTGGATGTCTTTAATAAGAAGAAAGGTATCCATATTAGTATCGGGGCAGAAGGTTAGCCCCAGCTTAAGAACTTGAGATTCAGCTTCAGACAATTCATAGTGAGAAAGGTTGATAAGCTCTAATTCTGTATGGGTTGTGTTTCTGGTGTCATGGTGTTGGTTTGAATGGGATTGGTGTTCGGGTCTGCATTCTTGGGTAAAAAAATGGGTGCTACTTTCGTGTCGACATTGTGTGAACGAATAGATGACATATCATTTGCGATGTTGTCACTTACCTTGACAGTGGTGCTAGTCGAGACCTCGGGTGCCGACGTGGTGCCGAGCATCAGTGCAGAGGTGAGTTGGGGACTGAATGTCGAATTACCGGGTGCGATAGTGGAAGTGACGCGCATAGTAGCTTTGGAACGTGCTGGTGAGGGTTTGGAATGCCCAAATTTGGGACGTTGCGTGAGAGTTGTGCCCAAGTGCCGTTGTAGTGCGTCCGTGGAGTGTTGATCTGAATCCCCTTTTCTCCGTTTAGGGAGTCTGTCCTCTGATAAATCATGGTAAATGGTTGATTGGCTAGACGATAAAGATGAAGTAGAAGACAAGTTATAAATATTATCAATTTTTGTATTTTTAGAGGGAGTTGTAGATCTCCTAAATGGTTTAGGCCTCGTTGAATTCCATTTATACGTGTAGCCATTTTCATAAGCATGTAGATCTCTAGCAAACTTTTTTTCTTTGCTTTTGATAATGTCAAGGGCATATTTGGTAATATGTTCCTTGATCTAATCTTCTCTGTTACCAAATTTTGTGTTTGACTGTATAGTTTGAAATTCACTGTACCATTTGGTAATCAGTTGGTCAATGTTTGCAATCTCATGATCATATTGATCACAGAGAATGGAAAGCATACCAGTGGAGCATGTTTGTAAGTTATGCTCCCAAACTGATTTGAGAGAGTTATCAATTTTTTGTAAATTTGGAAAGATTTGAATCCTCAATCCCCAAGGGATAATTTTATTTTTCTTATATTTTTCAAAAAAATTTTTATGCCAAAAAATTCTGACTTTTTTCTCCAAAATACGTTGTAGTCTTTTAAATGCTTTGTATAGATCATCATCTGAGATTTCTGATTAGATTTGATTATCCCCTACTTCTGTCATTAGGCCCTCCCAAGCCTCCCCACAAAAGGTGGCCATCGTGAGGGGATTGGGAGGGATATGAAGGGAAGGCTGTCTGACCAGAACCAAACACCAATAGAAAAAGGGAAGATAGGGTTGCAATCCAATGTGAAAATAGCTTAAACAAAGAAGGAATTCTTTTATATTAGATATTAGATCAATTCATCAATACCGCATATATAAAAAATTATGTAAATTATAATTGTTAGGACTGCCAAGGATAACAAAACTGAAGTAGGGAACGAGTGGTGTATTGAAACACCCAATTCGGATTAGTTAATTGAATGTATCCTTGGTCAGTTTTTGGCAATTAGCCTTAATAAATTTTGGCAACTCATCCCAATTAAAAATATAATGAGCGAGCTGTGTTCCCTGAGGGGATTATGCGGTGCTGTGGAATTAACCCAATACCAATTACGTTTCAATAAAACAAGTTATCTTTATTTTAACATACAATTATCATAAAAATATACATGTATGCATTAAAAGCATTATATTCCATTTGTTACATGAATGGAGTTCAGCCAAGAATTATATAGGCTTCAGTCAGCTGTTATCCCAACCGGTTTCGCTCCCATGGGCTTCTTCAGGGGATTGTACTGACCTCCAAACTCTAATTAGAAACAATGAAATACAGTGTGATTATAATACAATCAAAAAAATCAAATAATATTGTCTATACTTGGAGCACCTATAGGGTACATGGTTCCCAGCCTTCATCTAGTGGTTCCCATACACTCCACCACAACCCACACATATCCACGGGACCCAGGTCGAGACTCACCCAGGCCAAGGCCATGCACGGGCTTCCGCCGAGGCCCACGGTCAACCGAATCCAGGCTATAGAATGGCAACTGCAGGTGATGTAAAGGGTCCTGGCTGGGTATACAGCACAAAAGCTTAAAGGGAGATAGAGAAGAGGAAAGAAGGAAGCTTAAGTTAATGCCTGAAGTCGCATAACTTAGATCTAGTGTCCCCAAATGGCGACAAACCGCTACCCAGGCACTATATTATATAGCCCAGTGAAACACATATATACCGCGCAAAGATATCAAATCATTTTTGCAAACCCCTACACTATACATAACCCTGAATGAATTTGGGATTACAGCCAAAAAGGACTTACTTATGGACGCAGTTGTAGACAAAAAATGTATTGGGGACGCCAAAAAATAATGAGAAAGATCCGCAGAAGACAAAGTAATTCCGAAACAATCTAGGAGAAATTTGAACTCATGGGCTTTCTCTGTAACAGAAAACGAAGGAGTCTAAACTTGAATATAGAACATAAAAATTGATACAGATATATGCAGCCAGTTGTATATTTACCCTGTGTGTAACACGATACATCCAAACAGGATACCGCCTCAAAACCGAGGTCAAATGAGAAAAATGTATCTCAAGGGATATGTCTCGACTTCATCTAGTATACATGGACAAAGAAAGCAGGTGCCCCAGTCATTAAATGACCTCCATTAAGAAAGTATTCATCAAGTATGTGGCCATACATCAGCCAACCTCAAAGTCCTACCTGACAGTGGGTAGACAAAGTCCAAAAGCGCCCCCAATCGCCAGCTCGATGGACTCTGGCACCGCCGGCCTTTTATACATCACCCACTCGGCGGGCGTAAGACGTCACCCGCCGAGTGCGGACATAGGACGTGACAGGCGCATGCGTTCTTGCCGGATCCGCCTGAAACTACAATACCCATGCCGCACCGTGTAGTACGGCAAAGGTAAAGAGCCAACTCGCCTCCGCCCCCTACTGTAAGGTTGCGGAATGCGAGTGGTAGGTAGGTCAGGCGGATCAGTCGGAAAGCCGCAAGTGTAGCAAGCACCATCACGGAGATAGGGGAGGGAGGGGACTGACTATCGTCAGCCTACACTCACTTCCCCTTTCCGTCCGTACAGTTACCGAATCGCCAAGACCCAGGAGACCAAAAGTCCTACAGCATCATCCAAAACACGGCCCCGGCAAGGGCTCGACCCAAACCCAAGTCAGGCAGACACAGCGGGGAAGATGGAATGTCAGGGAATACAGTGAAAAGGAGAGAAAAAGTAGGGGCATCAAATGTGTGTCCCCCACAAATACCGAACAGGATTTAACAAGCATCCAAGCAGACAATAAAATTTGTATATATACAAAGGTCATTATATTATTAGACCCGTGACTCGCCAAAAATGGTCGAGCTGCCTCATTTCCAATAGACTCAATATGCCTTTCAAAATTGTACAACCACTTTACATATTTATTTTTATTTTATTCTGTATATATATGAAAGATATATATATATAAAGGTAGGGAAGAGAAAATACATCTAGCATCACATTTAGTTTACATAAGCCCCCACCCACGATTTCCCCAAAGAAGTGCTACAGCCCTAATCTACCCACCCACCCAACATAGACTAACAGAATGTAGGGGAATAAATTCAACAAATTATCCATTAGTATGTAAAAAAGGCTTAAAACTTAGAGTTTCATTAAAGCCTGGATAACAGGTTGCCTTAAGGTCATAAATCCATCGGGATTCTTTTTGCAATAACATCAGGTCTATACTACCTCCTCTGGGGTGCATAGGTATATGTTCCAAAGCTGAAAATTTAATGAAATTGGGATCAAAATTGTGGTAACATCCAATGTGCCGAGCAATGGCTGTAGGCATACGTTTTTTTAGGATGGGTTTTATATGGTCACCAATTCTAATTCGAAATGTCCGCTTTGTCTTTCCGACATACAAGTAGCTAAATATACAACACCAATTGTATCACAGGTAACCTTGTGTTGAAGACGATGTGTCTTTCCATTGGGTAGTAGGATAGTGGAGTTGTTGTTTAAATAGGGACACATATCACAGTGCCCACATGGAGAGGTTCCTGGTGTCATTACCCTATTAGGAGCGATGGAATTAAAATGACTATTAACCAGTTTGTCTCGAAGTGACGGAGCACGCCTGTATGTGATCTGAGGGTACTGGCCAATATGTTGACTCACTACAGAGTCAGCCGTAAGTAATGGCCAGTGTCTTTTGATAATGTTTTTAATTTTTAATTTTTTGATGTTGAGCCGAATATTGTTTCCCTGATTTCTTTGATCTGATTGATGATCTATCTTTATTTTTAACCTTATTATATGCTTTCTTTAAACACGAGTGACTATAGCCTCGTTGTTTAACTCTGTTATACAATTCTTTAGCTTCAATTTCGAAGTCTTGTTGTTTAGTACAGTTACGTTTTACTCGCAAATATTGGCTATATGGGATACTCCGTAAAAGCGATTCAGAATGTGCACTTGTGGCATGGAGTAGGGTGTTACCTGCCGAAGGTTTTCTACACAATGACGAGAGTAGATATCCATCCTCGTCAATGGATAGACGTATGTCTAAAAAACTAATTGTATCTTGGCTCATATCAAAAGTAAATTTCAAATTGAAATCATTTGTTGAGAGTCGTTGAAAAAATTGTAAGAATTCTTGTTTGGTGCCCGTCCAGAAAATTAACACGTCATCAATGTAGCAGTACCACGCCGCTACATGTGATAAAAGGGAAGACAAAGTGTCATCAGCAAACAGTTCTCTCTCCCACCCCCCCAGGTACAGGTTGGCGTACGATGGGGCACAACGTGTCCCCATCGCCACCCCCTGCACCTGGAGGTAGTGGGAGGAGCCAAACAAAAAAGCATTCCTAGTTAAAATAAATTTAAGGAGATCCAGTACAAATCTATTGTATTCCTCTGCCAGAGGGCCTCTTTCTTTTAGATGTCGCTCCACAACTTCTAATCCCTTGTGATGGGGAATAGAGTTATAAAGGCTTTCAATATCCAACGCTATAGGCCACACATTGGGGGTAAATGGACCCCATCAACCATCTTAAGGAGGTCAATGGTATCTTGCACATATGAGAAAAGAGCTGTTACATGAGGCCTAAGATATGTGTCCACAAGTAGACTGGCATTCTCCGTCATTCCGGCACAGCCGGAGATGATAGGACGGCCAGGTGGTTTTATAAGGGATTTATGGACTTTTGGTAGGGCGTAAAATGTTGGTATTTTTGGTTCTTTTATATTTAAAAAGGACCATGTATCTTTATTAATAACTCCCTTGTGGAAGGCTTTCAAAATGATATTTTGCTATTCCTTTTCAAAATTTGTAACAATCAGTATGGAAATAGGACGATACCATTCCTTGTTAGACAGGATATTTTTGCACATAGTTTCATAATCAGATGTGTTCATGATAACAATATTACCCCCTTTATCGGCCATTTTGATGGTAATATCAGTATTATATCTTAATGAGTTAATGGCAGCTCTTTGGGCTTTCGATAGATTCTGTGAATTGGAGGTCTTATTATTAATTTTTTCAATCTCTTTGGTAGTTTGTTTTACAAACGCCCATATATTTGGGTTGGTATTAAGCATGGGAAAGGCCGTAGATTTGGGTTTAAATGAACTTGGTGGAGGAAATTGTATCCCAGTTATTGACATAGAGGGCGATGTTGCAGACCATACCTGGTCATCCCCAGCATGGCTTTCCTCCCACAACTCCATTAAGTCTAACAAGGCTTGATGTTCATCCATTTCAGTTTGCGGCAAAGGCTCACTGATTGGATCATTTGTAGAAGATTGATTATATATAACTTTCCTCTTCTCTATCTCCCTTTAAGCTTTTGTGCTATATACCCAGCCAGGACCCTTTACATCACCTGCAGTTGCCATTCTATAGCCTGGATTCGGTTGACCGTGGGCCTCGGCGGAAGCCCGTGCATGGCCTTGGCCTGGGTGAGTCTCGACCTGGGTCTCGTGGATATGTGTGGGTTGTGGTGGAGTGTATGGGAACCACTAGGTGAAGGCTGGGAACCATGTACCCTATAGGTGCTCCAAGTATAGACAATATTATTTGATTTTTTTGATTGTATTATAATCACACTGCATTTCATTGTTTCTAATTAGAGTTTGGAGGTCAGTACAATCCCCTGAAGAAGCCCATGGGGGCGAAACCGGTTGGGATAACAGCTGACTGAAGCCTATATAATTCTTGGCTGAACTCCATTCATGTAACAAATGGAATATAATGCTTTTAATGCATACATGTATATTTTTATGATAATTGTATGTTAAAATAAAGATAACTTGTTTTATTGAAACATAATTGATGTTGAAAAAAAATGTTTTTGCACCACCACATTATGGGTGTCAGGTCCGAGCATTCCTAGATTAACAGTTTCCTGGAAAGTGGATTCATCGTCGTGGGCCAGTTCAATGGCCCCCAAGGTCTCCCGATCTGACCCCCTTAGACTTTTATCTTTGGGGTCATCTGAAGGCAATTGTCTATGCTGTGAAGGTACGAGATGTGCAGCACCTGAAACTACGGATACTGGAAGCCTGTGCTAGCATTTCTCCTGCGGTGTTGCTATCAGTGTGTGAAGAGTGGGAGAAGAGGGTTGCATTGACATTCCAACACAATGGGCAGCACATTGAACACATTTTATAAGTGGTCAGAAACGTGTAAATAACTCATGAAAGAATAAAGTTACGTTAAAACCAAGCACACCATTGTTTTTCTTGTGAAATTCCCAATAAGTTTGATGTGTCACATGACCCTCTTCCTATTGAAAAAACAAAAGTTGGATTCGAAATGGCCGACTTCAAAATGGCCGCCATGGTCACCACCCATCTTGAAAAGTTTCCCCCCTCACATATACTAATGTGCCACAAACAGGAAGTTAATATCACCAACCATTCCCATTTTATTAAGGTGTATCCATATAAATGGCCCACCCTGTATATAGCGTTAAACTGGCAGTAACACACACAGAAGTAAATGTCGTTAAACTGGCAGTAACACACAAAACTATATGGCATTAAACTGACCGTAATGCACACAGATGTCGTTAAACTGGCAGTAATGTACACACAAGTAAATGGTGTTAAACTGGCAGTAACACACACAGAACTATATGGCGTTAAACTGGCAGTAACGCACACAGAAGTAAATAGCTTTAAACTTGCAGGAACACACAGAACTTAATGGCGTTAAACTGACAGTAACGCACAAAACTATATGGTGTTAAACTGGCAGTAACGCACACAGAAGTAAATGGCGTTAAACTGGCAGTAACGCACAAAACTACAGATTGCAGCTGATCCTGTGGCTCACGCTAGATTGATCCCAGATCCAAGTCAGATACATAAGCCACATAAGCCATGATGTATATACTACAGAGAGCTGAATGGCATAACTACAACCATTTACCAACAGCCCTGAGGAAGGGGGAGTCCTTGATCCCCCGAAACGCATTGGCTCGTTTTTACTGTTGTTACCACAAGCAAATCATCACTAATAAAAACAAAAAAGAAAACATTTTTTATTGATCATCATGTGAATTTTACCCACCCCTGGATCCCAGTGTGGAAACAGCATTTTTAAGCCAGTTCCAGAGGCAGCAGCTCTCCAAGGCTCACCATTTCTTCTACACCCAGCCAGATAGAGGCATTGAGAGGGGTTAGGCCCCCATTACCACCTTCACATAGACTTCTAATTTAGGAAGCCAGTCCAGCGCAGTCTCCTACCAGATAAGAAACGCACAAAACGACATGGCGTTAAACTGGCGGTAACGCACACAGAAGTAAATGGCGTTAATTTGGCAATAACGCACACAGAAGTAAATGTCGTTAAACTTGCAGTAACGCACACAGAAGTAAATGTCGTTAAACTTGCAGTAACGCACACAGAAGTAAATGGTGATAAACTTGCAGTAACGCAATCAAATATACGGTGTTCAGCCGTCACTACACTGACACTATATGAACTGTCCCTACTCTAGCTATACATTAATGTAAAGGTTAGTAACACGGTCTCACTACACTACACTGAAACTATCTGAGCTGTCCCTACCCTACATATACACTAATGTATGTATGAATGACACGGTCTCACTACACTACAGTGAAACTATATGAGCTGTCCCTACTCTAGCTGCACACTATGCAAAGCTGAATGATGGTCCTCATTACACTCACATTATCCCTAGACTGACACTAAACTAATATTGTACACTGACAATTGAAGCACAATAGCACAGTATAGCACACTAACTAACTAATAGCACTGAGAAGAGCCCTGTTCTATCTCTTTCCATGCCGAAATCACACTGAAAATGGCTGCCATTGAAAGAATACTTTTATACTGTGAGGTGGGAATGAGCCATGATTGGATAAAGTCATGATGACAGTGTCCAATCATGACTCTAACAGTACTCTGTGCCCTGATTGGCTGAAGCTTTCACTGCTTCAGCCAATCAGGGCTTGCAATGCACTGTTCAGTGACGCAATACATTTTGGTCAGTTCGGGGGGGCGAACAAACAGTCGAATGATCCGTTTGTTCGGATGTTCGCCGAACGACCGAACAACGAAAGTTCGGCCCGAACTTTTTCTCGGGCCGAACCGTTCACCCATCCCTAATCATTAGTTGTCTCTTGCTGATATCCACCAGGCTCTTCCTAGTGAGGGAGATGCAGACTCAAACCACCATAGGACAGCTGGACTCTTTCCCACCAACTAACTCCCGACTCTCTCCAGTGAGCTTCTCCAAACCTGACTTCATTCCTGGATGCAAATTTGCTAATAGGTCCCCCCAGCTAAGCCTAGCTGGGACCTCTGTGTATTCCTGAAGACTACTTCTAGGATCCCCCACAGGGATTTCCTCCTGCAGGATTGGACTCAGGAACACTGCACACCAGGCTGCCACTATTTGTGGGCTCTCTCACCACCTACTGGGCACACCTCCCCAGAGATTGGCTAGAGTTCCATAAATATTAAGGCTGTATGCCTTGTCTTTCCTTCCACTATAGTTCTAGAATCTTCTAGAAGACAGGGGCAAGCAATAGAGCTGCAGCCTGTAAAACACTGAGCAGTCCTAAGTAATCAACCCCTGATCCTTTGATTACAGGGGAGCCAAACTAAATTTACCTAGGAGCCTAGTCTACACTCAGAGGGTGCTACACGCAGGAATATAAATTAGGTCTCTTTATATTGGGGCAATAGGTTGAAATTTTTACCATGGACAGACTCTGGAATTTATGTTCTTTGTGGGTTTAAAACCAATAAAAATAAACTTGCCAGTAAATTGGCTTCCACACAAATGGTCCAAAGCAGGGCTGGACAGAGGCAGAGACGGGGAAGGTGGTGGCAGCCCCTTCTGGGGCAAAAGACCCAGGACAGAGCTATGGAAGTGAAAGCTCATTCTTTTAGATTACACCAGGAGACCAACACCAGGTGTAATCTGGTTTCAACCCTCCCCTCAATCCTATTTGATTTTCCTCGGAGCAAAAGGTGGCAACCCTGGGACTGGTGGACAATGGGGGTAATTTTTGTACCTTGTGACAGCTTGTGGCCTCCGTCCATGCACATGTGTAAATGATCTCAAATCAACCCACTGTAAATCCAGAGGTTAGGGGGAAAGTGTGTGTGTGGGGGGGGGGGAGGGGTCTTGGGTGCCAGAGAACCTTGCCCTAGCAATGGTGCACAAACAGAGTGTGCACGCTCCTATGACTGTGGTGGCAATGTGTTGGGACTTTATGCATAATGGAAATGTACAGTACAGTACTTGAAAATATTATTCATGTCCCACAATTGAAGTAAACAACTTAGAAAAAAAATTGTTTCTAAAATAATCCAACACAAAAGAAAACAGCTATATTTTACAATAACTGCACTTATTAAAAAGATCTTTTTTTAAAAAGCAGACATAACACCTTTGGGTCTCACCTCTGTGCATCTTCTGCCGCAAATAAACATTTAACAAAGTGGTTTGAAATTGCAATTTTGCTACAAATTACAATATTTTCAGAAGTAACTACAGAAAATGGGACTTTCATTTCAACATAAATGTAATGTTTAAAAAAAGGACCTGTCAAACGTTTGATAAATGTCACCAATAAAGCAGAATATGGAAAACATAATTAATCAGACAGTCCCTGAAATAAATCAGCAGCTGAAGCAATTTATGTTTTTAGAAATGAAAAAAAAAATACATTTTTGTCACATTGGAATGAGTTGTTCCAATCTCCAGGGGGAATTTAATCATCAATGACTTCACACAACTGGAAATGTAAGTTTGGGTGGGTCCACCATGGACTCCAGGTCATCAAGCCTCAACAGTGGGTCAGTTCTCATCAGGTACCTTGCAAAGTGGTTTGTGTAGTGGTATTGGTAATAGCATTATTGGTAATAAGACTCAATAAATGTAAATAAATATTGATCTTCAACTATCCAATAACTATTGTAACCCTAAGAAACCTGGGGTGCCGCTCAAGACATTCATACTCCAGTGAGTTGCATGGGGGGGGGGTGGCCTGGGTAGGGTCAAGCTGAAGCCATCCTGTTGATTTAATTTTTGGTCTGGGTTGGTGTGTGGTGGTCAGGGCTGGCCCTACCATGGGTTCCAGTGGGTCCAGTGGACCCAGGCAGCACTTTGAAAGGGGCAACAAATTGATGACCAAGATTGTTTTTTTTCAGCAGTTTTGTGCATCATGATGACTACTGCTCCCCGGGCTGCTCGGCCTGCCCCTATACTACCCTAGCCTGCCCTTGTACTACCCTAGCCTGCCCCTATACTACCCTAGCCTGCCCCTATACTACCCTAGCCTGCCCCTATCCTACCCTAGCCTGCCCTTGTACTGCCCTAGCCTGTCTATATACTACCCTAGCCTGTCTACCCTAGCCTGTCTAGCTGTTGCATGCAAATCTGACTTCCTCATAAATGTAATTTTAGTTTTAATTATGATATAAAATAATGGATTTGGGGGTCTTTTGGTGAGCCTTATTTTTTTTTGTGGGGGGTGAGGGGGGCAGCATTTCATTCTTGGACCCAGGCAACACAATGTCTTGGGCCAGCCCTGGTGGTGGTGTTTTTCCCTTTTCAGTATAGCCAATAGCTACCTTATGAATGTTCCATGTCACTTAACTGACAATCATCAATGACCTCACACAACTGGAAATGTAAATTTGGTTGAAACCACCCTGGACACCAAGTCATTAAGCCTCAACAATTGGTCAGTTCTCATCAGGGACCTTGCAAGGTGGTTTGTGTAGTGGTATTGGTAATAGCATTATTAGTAATGACACTAAATAAATGTTAATAAATATTGATCTTGAACTAGCTAATATATATTGTAACCCTAAGAAGCCTGGGGTGCTGCTCCAGACAATCATACTTCAACCCTGGTAAGTTGCATCAGGGGGTGGCCTGGGTGGAGTCAGGCTGAAGCCATCCTGTTGATTTACTTTTTGGGCTGGGTTGGTGTGTGGCTGATGTTCTCCCTTTCCAGTATAGCCAATAGCCAATGTACTTTACGAATGTTCCAAGCCCATTTAACTGCCAATAAGGTCCGAGTTGTTCCTGTCTCAGGATGTACAGTGGGGCAAAAAAGTATTTTCTCATTCTGTCTCTCATAGTTGAAGTGTCCCTATAATGAAAATTACAGGCCTCTCTCATCTTTTTAAGTGGGAGAACTTGCACAATCGGTGGCTGACTAAATACTTTTTTGCCCCACTGTATATAATGATGGCACCAGTCACATTAGTACATTTTTTTATGTTGTTTTATTGCACTTGTACATGGAATTCAGAAATAGGGGTGAAGAGAGCTCGGGATACCTGATGGTTTCTACATAGAACATAGTCACTGGTCTTTTGCATATTTTTCTAAACATTCTGGGTCCCTCTGTCACAGAGTTATGCTGGCTGGACACTTAAACTTAGCAAGTGGCTCCTTGAACAATTAGATTCCAGTGGTATCTCAAGCTTTATATATCAAGGCAGGACAGCACAAAAATAGTTTATGTTGACTTTCCACTCAGCCAATCACTTACCACTCCAATTTGGGGGGAAAAGTATAGTCTACTTCCTCTAGGTCCATCTATGAGCATCTATGGCAGCCAACAGGAGGGGAGAATTATGCTGCACTCCAAATGCCTAGGCCCAAAGGCATGTGGACAAGGTGGATCTTACCTTGGCAAAAACCCAAGAGGGAAAACATAGGTTCAAGAAAGGAAGGGTGACCCCTAAAAGTCGCACATCCTTGGCATCCTACTGCAATGAACGGAGTGGCAACCTCAGCCTGCACTCCGGCCAGGCCCCGCCCCCATCATGTTTCACTCCGCCCCCGGAGCTTAGTCATGGCATCCCGGGGGCTTAGGTTGCCACTCCATTCATTGCAGTAGGACGCCATGGATGTGTGAGTTTTAGGGGTCACCCTTCCTTTCTTTAACCTTTACAGGAGCCAGGATGGGCTCCATCCCCTCTGTCAGCACTCCAGCAGCAGTTGCGGATGCACTGTTCAAATACCTCCTCCCTATTGAGCCTGAGCAGCACACACATTTTCCTAGGTCACAGGGAAGACATAGGTGTGTGTTCTATGTCTACATACTTTTGTTAATAGGTGTCTCTCATTTCCACTGTGAAGTATGGGGAAGACCATGTGCCAGGAAGTGTCTTAGATATTTAATAGCGCTTCCTGTATGCATTAGCAGGCCCCTCAGGCCTACTGATTGGCTAGGACATCAAATGTCCGTAATGCAAAATGTCACCTCTATCGCACCCTGCGCAGGCTCAAGCAGCATATGACAGAAATTAATCATTCCGTACTTAGAAAACACCAAAAGACACATATAGATGAGCAGATAAGACTCTCCGTTTTCTTACAGAATCAAAAAAAATATGAAAAGAGAATTTAGGAAAATACTACATCCCTAGATTATGCATGACTCTCAGGGTTAACAAAAAGCAATTAATGCAAAGTCCTGAAACATCAAGCAATATCATAATCCATAAACAAGCAGAGATTAGGGCAGTAAACTCCCGGAATAAGTAATAAGGAGATGGTTGAGGTGGGCAACAGCTTAGTCAAAAACTATGGTTAGGAGAGGGTTGGGGTAGAAGGTTGAGGCAATAAATAAGCAAAGCTCCATTGATCAGTGGCACAGTGACCTGAACAGTGGTTCATCAGAGCTAGGTTTCCAGTTCTCTTTGGATTGTTTGGTGTTCCTCAGATCTGCACTGAGAATAGACCTTCATAAACTGCTCAACCTAGCTGAGGAGTCTGGTCAGAAGATGTTCCATATCTGAAAGTAGTTTATTTATTTAGTTTGTGGACAACATCAGTTTGTTAAGGTCATAGGAAGCCCAAAATGCTGTTTCTGGACCACTGTTACCTTCTACTCTGTGGGGAGATGTGGGTGAAACTTGAAATATAGGTAACAGTAGAATGTGAAAGGGATGAATTGGTAAGTCAGTCCAGTTTAAACAATCTTATCAAAAGTTAGTAGCCAACACATTTCAGGGATTATAAAACCCCCCTTTAGGGCAAATGTGCAAAATAAATTGAAAATATTCAGTGGGTAAAATATATTTCTAAAGGTGCTATTGACATGAAATTTTCATCACATGTCTGCAACAACCCATGCAACCCATACATACAAAGACACCAAAACAAATAGGTTCAGAAATTAAGTTATGTGTAAGAAATTGGAATGACACAGGGAAAAAGTATTGAACACACGAAGAAAGGGAGGTGCAAAAAAGACATGGAAAGCCAAGACACCAGCTAAAAACTGTAATTAGAAAGCAATCCAGCCCCTTGTCAGTAACATCAGCTGGTTCAGTCTCAACTGACGGCCTATAAAAAAGGTGTCTCATTACCAAGGTGTCACACGAGAAACATCTCATGATGGGTAAAAGAAAAGACATTTGCAGCCTTATTATTGCAAAACATACCAATGCCGTTGGTTACAGAAGGATTTCAAAACTTTTGAATGCTCCAGAGAGCACTGTTGGGGCCATAATACAGAAGCGGAAAGAACATCATTTCACCATAAATCGTCCACGGCAAGGTGCTCCTTGCAGGATTTCTGACAGAGGAGTGAAAAGAATTATCAGAAGAGTTGTCCAAGAGCCAAGGACCACTTGTGGAGAGCTTCAGAAAGACCTGGAATTAGTAGGTACAAATGTTTCAAAGAAAACAATAAGCAATGCAACATTTAGATAAGCCCTGTGAAATACTGGGAGAATATAGTCTGGTCAGATGAGACCAACATTGAACTCTTTGGATGCCATAATACACACCATGTTTGGAGGTCAAATGGCACTGCACATCACCTCAAAAACACCCCCCATACCAACAGTGAGGTTTAGAGGTGGGAACATCCCGGTGTGGGACTGTTTTTAAGCATACGGTACTGGCAAACTTCATATCATTCAAGGAAGGATGAATGAAAAAATGTACCAAGACAATCTTGATAAAAATCTGCTGCCAGGATGATGCTTTCGCTTCTGCGCGCGAGCTCGCAAGGACGGTGCGCTTTAAATTTTTTTTTTTTTAATTATGTATTTTACTTTTTAATTTTTATTTTTACAACTTTTTAAAAAAAAAAAAATTTTTTGATCACTTTTTTTCCTATTACAAGAAATGTAAACATTCCTTGTAATAGAAAAAAGCATGCCAGGACCTCCAAAATATGAGATCTGGGGTCAAAAAGACCTCAGATCTCATTTTTAGACTAAAATGGAATAAAAAAAAAAAAATTTGAAAAAAGTGGCAGGGGGAAAAAAAAAATGTGCCCTTTAAGAGCATTGGGCGGAAGCTACTTGTGACGTAGCTTCCGCCCAGCATTGTTATGGAGCCGGGTGAGCGGCTTCAGCCGCTCACTCGGCACACGGACACCAGAGGGAAAATTTCCCGTGTAAAAAAAAAAGGGGGACGGTGAAAAAAGTTTAAAAAAAAAAAAATAAGGTAAAATCAGATTTTT